>VZRI01004320.1:0-77285 GCA_013397515.1 Upupa epops | reverse complement strand
TGTCTGTTGGATCATTTCTAACGCTAACAGTCCCAGAACTGTTCAGAAAGGGGATTGTTGCCATGTTCTGTTAATCAGAGCTGTGTTAATTATTTTGACAGGCAGCCTCTCCTGCTCTTTTTAGTATTTCTGGGGCTGGTAGAATCACTGAGGTGAGCTGAAACGCATAATCATCAGACATCATGTAACTGCCACATTCTTCAGTAATGTGAATCAGTAGAGATGTGTTGTGGCTCACTGTGTATGACATAAAATGCATCATGTGCGTTTATTTAAAACAAAAATAGATCTCTGAGTCACAGAACACACTTCCAGTTAGAGCAGAACCTAGGACATTGTAGAGTGGTGGTTTTTACAGACCCTGCTGACCATGCTGTGCATAAATAGGCTCTGATTCTTTAAATGTTTGAAAAGTGTGAACTCTTCACCACTATCCCAGCGGCAGGGGAATGCCAGTTTCACTGGCCTTGCTTTGAGTGCTGCACCTCAGCAACTGGTTTTGAATAGATGGCCCAGTAATTATTTTGAATTTGTAGGCTAATTCAACATTGGAAAGACCATACATTAGCTTCAGATCCTGCTCTTGATGAAAAACATCAGAACAGCTTATACAGCCTCAAGAGGTTTCAGAATGCAGCTACTAGCTGTGCACAGCACTGAGCACAGGCTACTTGCCTGAAGGTCAGAAGATTAAAGACCTATCCCTTCAGCAACTCTCAGTTCTTTTTGTCAGGTTTTCCTGCACAAGCCCTAATGGAGACCTCTTCTTTGAGCTACCCAGTGAGTAGACTCCAACAACCCTCTTCCTTCTCCTTTCTAAATTTCTTTAACACTGCATCATGTGCTGTTTTTACCATCCTTACTAACTGAAGGTTTGGGATAAAGTTTGTTATAGATTCCAGGTATAATGACAACTTCTGCTGGATCTGCTTTGTTTTCCAGTCTGGATTTGGGCCTCAGTGTCTTAAATCCTGTCAAATAACCTGGCAGAGACTTCTCTCATCTGTCTTTTATGAGACTAGTGGGTTTCCCTTGTAGCAATACCCCCTTTCCCAGCCACTGGTGAGATTTGCATTAACTATACGTTCACAGTATTAATCAAGTCTTAGTCTGGAATTATGGATTGTGGAAGGCGAAAGAGTTTGTGGTGGTTTCCCCTCATGTGGGCAATACAGTACCATACCTTTTCTATTAGGAGCCTTAACATTCATGTGTGTGAATATATATCTTTTTTATTTGTATTTGTAAGGCTTATAACGTCAGCTTGTCATCATGCCAGTGATGTATTTGTTCCTTTGCCAAGTTCTCAGGTAATTTCCTATGTTGCCAGGAAAGACATTCCTCTTTTCTACAGCTCTGCAAATGTAGCTGGGGATTGAAGAGAAATCGGGCACCCAGTTCTGCCCTCAGTGTGCACCAGCAGTTTCCATGGGAGGATCATGAGCCAGCTGTGGGTGCCCAATGTTTTATTTCTTTCTTCTCGAGGTCACCTAAACCCATGTGTTCCTCCTTCTAAGAAAGCACATACAGCCCTTGCCAGGGTTTCATGAGCATGATGAGATAACTGGATGGAGCACATTATACACTTCTTCTAGCCCATGGCTTGGCTCACTCCCAATAAGACTTGGACACAGGGGAAGAAAATATTTGCACTTGGATCACACTGAGCCAAGTGGAGCAAGGCTGCAGCCTGGACACAAGAGCAAGGGACTGCTTCCAGGCCCTGCTGTCTGGCCATGGCCATGGCCATGCATGCTATGCCTAGATGCTGTAATTGCCAAAGTGCAGTAAATCACTCGTGTCCATCAATGCCTCTTGTATTTTCTGTAGTTCCAGTTTTGACTTCGTGAAATACATTGAGAGAGAAATTAGTTTCAGTGACGTCCTCTCAAGATAAAAATCCCAGTTTATTCAGCAGAAACAGCGGGATGAAGGATTTGTCAGGCTCTATTATAGCTGTTCCTTCCTTCTGTAAAATTACTCACACACATACAAGCATGAGTTCCTTTTGCCAGGAAGCGAGACCATTAATCCTGACTACTTTGAAGCTGTGTCTTTGTGGACTGTGGTGGTGATTTATCTGCTCAGATTACTGAGATTGTTGGACACTTCATCCCTTTGTCATGTTAATGGCTGCTGAGTAGTACTGCCCAGCTCTAGACGATTTTATTATATTTAAGAATATTTTTTCTTTTTCATCTTACATGTTTTCACATATCTTCTTATATTGCTCTGTATTTGTATTTCATTTCTTGCATCTATTATTTAATTTAAATTTTTCCATATAATAAATCATCCCACAGGAGGTTTTGGTTTCTGAGGAGTTAATAGCTGCGAGTCATGAGCCAAGTGAATCAGATTATTTGCTGTTTCCTGACTAATGTCAAAGAGTCTACAGAAAGATCTTTTGTTCCAATGAAGATGTTAAAGAGGGTTTGAGGTTCCTTTTCTATACAAATTCTTCACATGAATGTTTTGCAGTATGCACCCTGCAAGAGTTAGAAATGCTGCTATTTAAATCTCAGTACGTATAATTAGTAATTGTTGAGATCTGATACTCCTTTCAGTGTGTTTATTAAAGCTCTGAAGACAGATTCAGGAGAGTGTGTAAACTCTTCAGTTTTATAGTTGCTGCCAGTCTTTCACCTGAAGCAATGAAGAGATGGGATTTTATTAGGCACTGAAGCGCTGAGGTTCTTGCATCTAAAGAGCTATCAGCGACATGCAGTGGTCACTGATTTGTTTTTGTAGGACCTGCTTTACTAGAGGACTCCTCCTTCTTCCCAACAGTGTAGCTCCCTCAATTCACAGGTGCAAGTCAGAACTGGGCTTTTTGTAGACACTTTTTTGTTTCCACCTTCTTGGTGGTTAAGTGCTGTTTTCTTATCAGTCTAACAGCTGAAATTCTCCTGTTATGAAACACCCACATGAGAGAGACTGATCACGAATTATTGTGAAAGATCAAGGCCAAGGACCAGACAGCTCCGAAACTCTAATGGAGCTTATGGGAAGCTCTTGCTGTCTGCCTGTGGTATTGCTTCTTGCTTTGTGTGCAAATCATACACTAAACACTAGGAGTGCATAGCTTTTCACAGTTCAGAGCCTAAGATGCTCTACAGAATTAGCACTGGCCTGTGCACTCCGTCACCAGACCTCTGTGTTCACCGCACCAGTGAGATATGAGAAGAGGAAAAGAATTGGAGGGACTAATTAGCTGGGTCAGCAACTTGGCAGGACTGAAGGGAGAAGGACTCTGACTGTGACTAGAAGCAAAGAGGTGCTTGTCCAGACCAAATCTCTCCTAAGCCTTTACAGGTTTTCTGTCTGTAATCAAAATCAAGTGTAGATTATGTGAGCATTTCAACTTCTGTCTTCCATGTACCTGTAGTACTTCTGACTCTAGTAGTGCAAACCTCTCAGTTATTGTCACACTCTGAGTCGCTTAGTGACAATAATCTTCTGTCAGGGAATGGAAGAGATAATTAGATGGAGGAAAAATAAGTCAAAAGTCATTCTCTCTTTGCTAACTAGATGTAATTCAAAATTTAAAAAAAGTTATTGAAATCACTACTCTTGGAAGTCAATCCAAAATTCTGATGATTCTTAAGTCACATTTCTCCTTAGGGCTAACACCATAAGTTACAAAGAGCACAGTGCTAAGTAAGGAGCAGAAAGCCAAGTTATTAGACAGAAAGAACATACTTTAAATATCTAGCTTTATAGTTTATGGCTCACCACCTATGGTCTTCGCTTCCTTCTCACATTCCTGTCCACTAGACTGTGGAAACAGTTTCCACATTGCCATCAGTGACAGTATTTTGACATTTGTTCAAGGAAACGTAAATATACCCAAACCCAAATTTGTTTCCTTTGAAAATTAAATGAACTGTGATAATGCCAGAAAACTTAGGTTTGCAAGCCTGGAAAGCTCCCTGAAAGTGTGTAAACTTAATCTTCAAAGTCTTTGTAGGACTAGTGTCCCTCTGGTCTCTTCTCTAACCCAGTTTCCACATTCATCTGCCTTTTTACTGTGCCTCAGACTTACTGACGTGGGTAGAAATCACCCCCTAACTTCTCCCTCTTCTAAGACATATACTGGAGATAGCAGCCATTTTTTTTACTTGACATTCCAGGTTAAAAGTAACAAATGCACTCTAGCTCAGTCATCTCTCTAGTGTTGCTCAATCTGTGTCCAGGAGATGTGTTTGATTAGTTATCCCTTGGCAGCAGAAATGCTCTGGGAGCTGCTCAGGTGACCTCTAGATCATCTAATGACTGATGAATGGGAACCCTCCATCACAAGCAGAGCTGTGGCCTGTGCCAGTCTCAAGGTCTGTAGTGTCAGAAGGATGAAATAGTTAATATTGCGTGTCCGTAACATGTACTTTAAACCCTGTGCACTTTCTCCTAGTCTCTGTGTTGTGGGGCTGCAGCCAAGCATTTCTTAATTCTTAGTGTCTCAACCTCTTCTGCCCAAGTAGTAGTATCTTCCACTGTATAACACTGGTCAGAAAACTGTCCTTGCTCTGTGAGTGTTGTGCTGTGGAAAAGCTGGGTTATATTTCATAGGAGATCCAGAAGCAGGCTGGGCAGTGCCCACCTATTCATGACCCATTGAGGCCATCCAATCTTGTCTAACACAACCCTTCTTCATCTGGCTGAAATTTCTGTAAGCAGCGATTAAGCCCCTAAAGATAAGAATGTTGTCCTTACCTGGGGTCGTTGCATCCTCTGCACTTTGCTGCTGAAGCTGTGGCAAGCAAGGGAAAGCCATGCTGGTAATGGTAGTCTATACATTGTTCCGCTCCTCCCTCTCACCAAGCCTTAGGCATATTGCCTGAAAATGCCCTTTACAAGAGAAAATCTAGAGTGCTGCAGAGCTGGCTGACTTGCTGGTGACCTGCCTGTAAGGGCTGCATTATTCACTTGTCCTTTGAACATAAAAAGACAGACAGGTGGAGCCTGGGGTATTACTCAGTACAAAGCAAACATTTTAAAAGCACAAAGTTTCAGGTCCTTATTGGCAACGGAAAGTGCTATTTTCAAAAGTGCTATCTGACATTTGGAAGATTAACTGATATTGACTTCCTGTGCGAGTTGGGCTCCTGAGTATCTGAGTCACTTTTGGAAACCCGAGTTGGCCATCTGTTTCACTTAGGCTCTGCAGTGCCAAGTGAATCAATGCGTAAATACTTTGATGACTTTAGTTTGCAGAACCAAAATTTTAAAAAGCAGTTATTTCAGCATGTTGACAACTATTGGAATTTTCAGAGCTTCTGGGGCCTCGAATTCCCACTGCCTGGGAGAAAGCAGATGTGTTTGAAAGCAGTTGGAGTTTGAGAGGAAGTTGTGCTTTTTGGTAGCACAGATAGTAACCTCCTGGGTTAGTAACCTCCTAGGGCAAATTCATCCTTGGAATCTGTGCAAGGAGGAGATAGTGGAGACTGAAAACATGGGCGTGTGGGGCACTAGGAAGCTGTTTCTGTAACTGATTCAGACTGACCATGGGCAGGCAAGGCAGATATGACTGTAATCTAGCACAGAGTACATCAGCTCTAGATCAGGGCTCTGGCATGAGAGAGAGAGCAGGAATGATTTGGGAAAAGCTTGGCATTGAGAAAAGAGCTCTGTTTTAAGCTTGACTACAGGGAGTATTAATATCTGGAGGTTGAGGACTAGAGGACTTAGCAGAATAGGTGGTTTACAAGTCTAGCTTAGGAAAAGTGCTGGCATGAGAGTAAGGGAGCTCTATGAGTCAAAGCAGGGGAAACACAAAGACGGAGAAAGCAAGAGACAAGGTGCAGGGATCTGCTCTGGAGCTACCAGAGGAGCTGCAGGGGAAGGCAGGGCTGTGCTGACGATGTTCTGGGAGCAGGGGATCACTCCTGTGCTGACTGTCCTGAGTGCCTTGGCCTGTGTCCACACTGTCTGAGGCAGGAGGGGGAATGGCAAATGGGAAGACAGCTGAAAACAGCAAAGTTAACGTGAAATCGATAATCATGTTTGTTTTTCTCCATTCTAGTGTAAGCAGGTGACAATCCTCATTCCAATCTTTGTTCTCTGCTTAGCAATAATAAACTCTTCCTTTAAGCTCAATAATGATGTTCATAGAAACTTTTTATTGCATCTCCTTTGTTTTAACTGGAGTTCAACAGTTTCTCACAGCCACATTGTGAAACTGGGCCAAATAAACAGCAGAGTAGTCCGTCCATCATGGCTTCAATTTTGTTCTGTGAAGGAAATTACTAGTCTAGGGAAACAACACACAGTGCAGTTTGAACAGCCATCTCCAGGCCATTTAACATCAGGGGAGGCTCATAATGAGAGCTTTTGGTGCCCTGGACCCTCTTCAGAATGTTTCAATACTCAATTTTATGTGGGATGGTCTCCATAACTTACCCAGATTATGTCACCTTCCTGCCTTTTCAATTTGAATAGTGATTTTGATGCTGCTGAAAAGTGGCTGGTTTGAGAGCTTTGGAGACAAAAGAGAGTTTACTAATCAACAATACAAGGAACAGAAACAATGTATTACTTGTTCTACTCTGTGATATTCCTTGACCAGAAGGACAATAATACCTGGAAGTCCATATAATTTTGAGCTCTGCATTTCCCACATCAGTCAGCTGGACCATATATAAAGTCTTTGATAGGTATGACTGAAAGGGATATGAAATCTATATGGATACAACTGTGGATAGAAATCTTGCAGTAAGAAGCTGTGAAGGCATATTGGATGTGTTGCCATTCCTCTTTCTCAAGAAGTATTTCCCACTTTCAGAATTTAAGGTGGAACTGGACTGCTTGACATGTTGGTAGATGCAAATTTTAAATTATTTGATTGCTATTGTATAACCTCCCTGCTTTCCTTTGTAACTATGTCAGAGTACTCAAAGCCTCACTTTCAAAGTAGTCAGAGCTCTGCAAAATCCTCAGGACTCAATTTAAAGATGCACTTACTGTGTGTGTCCTCAATTCTGTCATGAACTCCAATGTGACCTTGGGCAAGTAACTTAATTTCTCTGTTCCCCAGCTTGTTTATCATAAAATAGGCTGATAATACTGTACTCCTGAGAGCTGTGCATAAAAACTGCCTGAAATCAGTAAGTGAAACATATTGCTATTGTTGATATTTTATATCTGTTTAAGCAACATATCCTTTTGGTCGTACCCATCATATGAGTGGACCCACTGAAGGCAGCAGGGCTGTTTATGCATTGAAAGTGGTTTGCTGGACAGTGGCCAGAAAATACGGGTGAACCTATAACCGGTAGATATTCCCCAAGGCATTTAGCAGCAGAAATTATGGCTCAGAACCCTGTTAGGAGGGTGGATAGATATATACAAATAATTCTCATTGGGATTTAAAGTAATTCAGGAGGCATAGTCTGCTTTGCATGTAAACAAAATGTAGGTCTGGAGGGATTCTGTGTCTTGGCTAAATCTGCTCACATATAAATCCTCTTTTTCAGGCTTTATATTTTGTAATCATTGTAATTTAAATTCAGTTACAGTCTGAGGGATTTGTGCATTTTACCACCATTAAGGAAGTCAATAGGAGCTGTGCCTCCTCCCACTTACTGTAGCTGCCCTTCAATAATTAACTCCTTCCCATCTCCTAAACCTGGAGTTTGGCACAGCAGCAACACTTGAGACGGCTCTGGAGAGCATTCAGCCTGTAATATGCATGAGAGGGCAATTAACTCAGCCATTTCCTATTTGTCGTCTTCTCTCTTCCTTCTTTTCCTGAGTTTATTGTTGCTGTGTAAGTGTCCACTGTAAATGTTGGTCCATCCCCTGTTGACTTACTTGCCAGTGGATCACAGTGCCAGGCATCACATTCCCTGAACTTTCCATTACCTTCCAATGTTGATTTGGTATCTAGTATTAACCAGCTATGTGTGTTCTCCCAGCAAAACAAATTCTCGTGGACCATGTGTCAACACATGACAGAGCTTTCCACCAGAAAAATATTTCACTCTGCTATTACCGCTTTCTGTAGTTTCTTCAACTGTTTTCTTTTTGTGTTGAGAAAGTTGAGATTATTTTGTAGTAAACAACTTTCCACGAATGAGAAATTATGCTTTACCCATTGAAAATAGGAAACATGCTCCAGAGGGTAGGAGAGACAGAGGGGAAACCCAATCTTTTACCAGTCAGCCATGTTTGAATTTATTTTCCTGTAGTACAGAGATAATACACGAGAGGCAGTGATGCATATAACTTCACCTCAGTCAACCCTGCTAAGTACTATGATTGCAAGAAAGGAATCGTTAATGTCTCTGTTATGTTTGTAGCCTTTTATTAACTCAGAAAGGCACTTGGGATTGGCTTTTTTTTCCCCTGGAGGAAATAGTACAATCTGACAGGTGATTTTGTAAATGAAGACAATAAACAGCTGTTGAAGATGATAATATCTGAGTGGTTTTGTTGCTTCTTTGAAAATTTAGTTACACTCATTTTAGATTAATTTTTCATTATCTTCTATTAGATGAGACTTGCTTACATGGCTGATTCAAATGGAACCTTGATTTTTTTCCGTCTACGGCCAAAACCACAACCAACAACAAAATTGTCAAATGCATGAAAACATTTATGAGCAGTAATACAATAAATTTGTGCTACACTGCATTTTAATTTGATAAATTAAAGTTTTGCTATGCCGCAGGTGGTGTTCGTGTGTGAGAGGGGCATTTACATTAGCTCTTGTCATTCACTACTGTGTTAAACCAGTAAAGCAATTCTGGCTGCTGGTGGGAGCTTTTGGTATGGTGATATGAAATTTCTTGAAAGCCTGAGATGCAGTGTTGGGGAAATCAAATGAAATGCACTTAGAGAAAGGGAGGTGCAAGGATGGTCCTGCAGCAAAGCCATTTAGAGGCCTTTTAGAAGATGGAGCATCAGTTCTCACATCAGCCACAGGTTTCCTGAGTTCCTGCTCTATGAAGCCATCTTCTACTACATGTGATATGTCACTTAGCCCCACGGAGAGCCAATATTCAGTGAAATACTGTAAAAAGAAGGTAGGTGAAAATTTTAAAAAGGGTCTAAGCTGTTTTGTAGTGTTTGAGGCAACTTAAAGCTTCTGCTAACTCTCTGATTTCACCCAAGGTGGATATTACTTTGAGTCTGAGAAAGTGGTCAGGATCTGTTGTTTGTGAGTTCACAGGATGAACAGGCAAGAGTGAACAAAGGTTATTAGTTTTGTTTGTTAGATCACACAGTTAATAACACTGGTGTCCTGGTGTGACCTTTTACCGAATTTTGTTTTGGCATAAATGTCAGGAAATGCAGCCGGAAATGAAAATATCAATAAATATATTGCCAGGTTTTAAAGTGTAACTTAGGCTTACTAGAGAGCACATACTTAGGCAGCCTTAATCATTTTTGAAACGTTTCTCACCACCCAGTGGTTCATATAAATTCTTGTGAAAATGTTTCCCAATGTACATCATTCTCCCTTTTCAAGGTTTCACCCCATGAAGAACATTGTTCAGGGAGGCGAAGCTCTGCTTCTGACAAACCAGTATTTCAAAGTTACTTCAGAATCACTTTTTTTATGATGACTTCACCTAAAAAAGTTTGACTCAGCTGTGCCTATACAGTTTTAAGGAGTTCCTGTTTTCCTTCTACTGAGGCAATTCTCTTGACAGGCTTAATAGAAGGACAGGCAAGACAGATGACTGGTGTGAGATCACACAATTAGTCCGTGACCCCACAAAGGGCTTTGACACAGACTCTTAACACTGGGCCACATGGTACTTCTGCAAGCCAACAGCATTTGGTTCTCTGCATAACCCAGGGCCAGTTCCCAGAGCTTTGAAGTAGGGAGAGACAAAGGGGCAGCAAGTGAGCAGAAGAATTTTTCTGTAAATAGGCGATCTGGTGTGAGTCTCCTCTGGCAGTGTTCCCTGGGCATGGACAGGGCCCAGGTTGTGTAGTTAATATCACAGGAATTTGATGGTAGATCTTGGCCAACTAAGGATAACATAATCTACTGCATGATTTGGGAACTGACCGTGCGGAAGGGAAGGTGGTGTAATTTAAGCTTGACAGACTGAGTCTGTCCAAAGTGTTTTCTCGCATCTCCATTACGCCCCACTGTAAATGTATGTATGCACACACATACACACAAGTTTGATGGTCTCCATTCCCCACCTTTTCACAGATGGTTTTGTTCTTGCCAGTAAATTGCACCAATGATTCCAAAAGCTGGTTTTTTTTTTTCCTGTCTGCTGGCATAGGTTGAACATGGAAATGGTGGACAGTAATTTAACACAGGCAGCTAAGATATTATCTGTTTTTTGTTTTCACTTTCTCTGTCTATTTCAGCAAAACATTTTCATTCTGTGAACCAGTTAATCAGCAAGAGGAATTGAATAAAAACCCACTGATGTCAGGAAATCATGTCAGTTTGCACTACGTGACATCTACTGAGGATGAAGAGATAATCTCCAATGGCCTACAGCACCTTTTCCTTCCCATTATTGCCTTAGACAAAATTTTGTCTTTATATTTGAATACTTGGAGTTCAGTATTCCTGTAAATCCCTTTTTCTGTATTTAAAAGCTCCATCTGCTTTGGGGAACCCTTTACATTAGTCATAAAGGCCAAGTCTCTTTATAGAAATCACTGACTAGCAAAGAAATTTTTTGCAGAAATTATTGCTGACTTCCTCAGGAAATGTAATTCTTGGGAGAGTTAGCAATGCTGCTCTAAATTATTAAGGAAATAATTGTTTTCAAAATTGTTTTAGATCGAATGCCATGAATGTTCAGAATGGACAACAGACTCTGACAACCATCCCACCCAGGATACCTTAACCTCTTTCTTCCTGGTAGCAACAGCAGGGTGTTATGTCTCGCACTTGATAGTTCTCTGTGTTCCATGTTTGCTCAGCACTGCTCCCTCACCAGAGCAGCAGCATTGAACACCACTGGAAAGTCAACTCTTAATGTCAAATTGCTCTGCAGAGATTTTCTCACTGAATTAGCCAGAATTTAAAATCTCTGGAAGAGAAAGTTTTTGTTCAGGGAGTTTTGCATGAATTCCACTGAACCAAGAACATCTGTCTTAGAGTTGTGATACCAAGGCAGCATATTGATCAGGGTACCTCAGGTATCGTGAATGATTCAGGTTGTCTAATAATTCAGATCACCTAACGATTCAGATAACTTTAGCTACAACTACATTATTTTGTGGCATAAACTTCGGGCACAAACACGTGTACTGCTCATACTTGTCATGGTCAGGCCCAGATGATCACTCATTCCTGAAATCTGTTAGAAGAATCCTGAAGCAGAAAAGGGTTACTCTGTTGTCCAGTCCTTTGCTGCCTCATGTTGTATAGTCTGACAAATGATGCTAAAGCTTAGGGCTCATCCCATGTGAAGGCAGTAACAGAGACACAGGACAGAAGAGAATCCCTCTGTGACCCAAATTCGTGGAATTAAGGGGAGAAGGACAACAAAAGGAAAACCCATCTGATATGCAGAACAGCCAGGTCATCTCTGGGAGCACAGCATTACAATTGGTGGAATAATCAATAGCAGGATATAAGCAGTTCTCTGCTGGTGGAAAAGGTCATCTCTTGGTTTGCCTTGGGCATCAGAAAATACTTTGAAATTGCCCTGGCTTCTCTAAGCTGACAGTGCTTCTGCCTGAGGATACAAGAGAGGTGACAATGGAACAGTGGCCCTGCTCCCATCAAAACCAAAAGCAGAACGCCAATTGACTTGAGTGAAAGTAAGGTCAGGACCCAAGTGTCACATGTAACATATTTCAGTGTTGTCATCACACTTTTTTCAGGCACAGGAGAATGCTTTGCAATATTTGCTGTGCAGCTTCAAGAGTTTTGAGAGATGTTGACACAAATTTTAATGGATGAATCGTTTCCTGCACTCTATGATTTCTGTATTTAAAGAAAAAGTGACACAGATAGAGGGGATTAACATGTCCGTGATTAACTCCTTTCATGGTCTCATTCTGAAAAGGATACATCTGGCAGATTGTTACCCCAGGAAAATCAAACCAGATTAAGGAACTGTAGCTGGGAAGAGGCCAGAAGGGGCAAACTCCTTTATATTTGTGCCATTAATTTCCAAGACCACTGGGTCTAGTTGGCTGTCATCCTTTTTCCCTTTTAAACTTTTTTTTCAGATTGCTCCAGCAAGGCTGCTTTATCAAATAAGAATCCATGAGACTGTTCTAGGATGTTCTCTGCATAGAGCTCTAAATGCATGTTCCTATAGGCAGTTCAGATGTGAGTACAACACAGCTTGGGCTGACAGACGTCTAACACTTGTCTCTGAGAATTGTCTCTTATCTGACATTCACACAGCTGTGGGGTCAATTCTTCTGCTATTCTCCTACAGGAGCAATTAATGAGCATAAGAAGATTTCTTAACACAGACAGAGGTGTAAATGTGGTTGCATTAACAGCCTGCTGAAGTGAGCTGCTGAACAGTGGCCCTTTGGCAGTCCTCTCATGACCAGACCTTCTGAACTGGGGTTAAGAAGAAAGTTTAATGATGTGTAATTTTGAAAGTATCTGCTGGCATCAAGCTTTTTCTTCTTGGAAAAGAAGGAGGCAGCATTATAAGGAGAAAAAAGAGGGCTAAGAGATGGCTGACAGACAAACTGATAGGATTTGAGATCTGGAGATTTAGTAGAAAGATCATTAACAAGTAATTATAGCCGATCCACATTAAATCTTGTTTATTAAGTGGGAGAAACCTTTATGTATGAAACTCTCACCATTTCAGACCACTGATAGTGTAAAGTGCAGAGCAGGATGTTGGCTGTTGTTTGAAAATAAACATCGCCTTTAGAACCTGGCAAAGAACTTGAGCACATGGCCCTCTCAACCCTGAAATCTCACCAAGGACCTGGCAGGAGGTCTGTGAACATGATAATGAACACTTTTCTGTGGGTTTCCCTTCAGGACTGATTTTTTTAGTCCATTTTCACTTAGGCAGAAGATAACCCTTAATTTTGGTTCTGGAATTAAACTAATGAGACATATTTAGTGGTTTAATAGCAGCAGAAGGAAGCCTGTCTGTGATGCCTGGCTCTTGAAACTCAGTGACTCTTGGAGTTAGCTCTGAGACATGGATTTGGGAAAGACAGATTCACAAGGTGTTGGATTTCACCTCATGGACCACAAATCACTAATGTCCACTACTACTTCTCAGCTATTTCAGACCTGTGCTGCCATCAGCCTCCAATGACACATTGTGATTTCCTAAGATAGCATTATCTCAGGTGTGTTATCTTAAACTTGTGTTCCTCTCAAACACCTTCACTTCTGTTTCTTTGTGCTGCTTGTCATCTCACTGAGCCCTGCCCTACTCTCAGATGAGCTTCTGCTATTGGCTTTGCATTTCTTCAGAACCTTGGAAAACTGGACTTGCATCACTCTGATTACAACTGTCTGCGCAAGCACAATGTTGAAAGCCAGTGCAGAGAAGGAGTAATGACTAATATTGTTGAAGAAAGAGTTCAGTAACAAAGGAAAGGCTTTTTCTGTAGAATCTCTTTTCCTTCTTTTTGACAGTGTCCCTTAAATGTTATTTGTATAATTACACAGAAACCTATTTCCATTCAGCTAGTGCAGAAAGGCATAGAAAGAGTATAAAAAAGGCAGTAATGATTGTTTGAGGGGGAAAAAAAATCACAGTAGGTTTTTAAATCTTTGCTTTAGGCTGTAAGATAAATGTCTAACTACATGGCACATAGATGGCTTCTGTGCTAGACTCTTGTTTATTACTTTCTGCAATAAAAAAATCTTGCTGTTCGAAGAGTATTCTGATATCATGCAGTCCATGGTTCTCACCAGCAGTCCTGCACATTTCCTGGTGGTCAAGTTAAGATGAACATTTTTTTCTTAGCAATAGAAAGTCACCTCTGCAAAGTATGACATCCCTCAGAAGCCTCATCCACCTCCATTGTGTTTTCATGCATGGAATTTGGGCTTGATTTAGTGAACTGTAAACTGAGGCTTCCCGACAAATTAGCCATTTTCTAATTGAGGTGCTGTAGGCAGAAAACCCCCAAATTTGGACAGAATCAGATGTCAGTGTCATCAGACTTGCACGTGGAGTTTATCTGTGTTTTGTCAGTCGAGTAGGCACTTTCTTTTCTCTCAGGTCATTTAACATTAGGATCACATCTCCTTCCTTTGTCTTCTTGAAATATTGGGGACACGTTGCTATTCATGTGCCTGACAGTCAGACAGGGACATCTGCACTCTGCCTGAAAACCGATGTCTGCTACCAGCTCTTAGAAGAAACATTTTAGCTGCAAACACAAATACTCAGTCCTCATCCAGTGAGATCTCTACTTCTTTTCTCCACAAAACTACCCTTAGTCTAGACCTGAAGTCTCCATCCTACTGGTGATGATGTCTTCTTTAGTAATGCAGAATGACTTGACTGTTTTAGCTCTACCCTAATACCAGGATGGCTTTACCCCCGAACTTTTTTTTCTCCAGAAGAACATATTTTTTTTATTGTGATAATGACAACTTGCTTGAGGGAGAACAAGAAAAAGAATGAAAACTTTTTGTATAGAAACTCTAACACTTGCACTTTTAAGTCTACATTATAATGTTGGAATAGGGGAAAAGGCAATGATAAATACAAGCGATGAATGCACATAGTACCCTCAGTAAGCAAAGGTAAAGAAAAATATAAATACCTAGAAGTCAAAGGGTGAAATTGCTAGGGAGACATGGAATTATGCACAAATCCAAACATAGGTAGTTGGTGCAATCTCAGATCTGTCAGCCTTGACAGTATCCTTTGAAATGACTCTTTAAAAATGTTAATTGCACATCATAGGCACTTCAGCAGTGACATTTCTGCCATTGAATGTCATGGGGACATTTTTCCTTTTATTATCTTTGAATGGAAAAAGTGAACTACTTTTTTGGTGGAGTTAGCCACCAAATAATTATACCATGAAATGTAGTGGATCTATCTTCAATAGTTATGTTGGTTCTGCTTTTAATAAGTTTTTTTCCAAATCTGCAGTGAGTGGGAGCAATGAATGTTATCAGGAAGGCAGCATGCTTAAGCTTTGCTTTATGAACTGTAAAACAAAGGTCTGTACATAAGATACTCAGAATTACCGATGCCAAAAGCTTTGGGGTCCATGATTTTTGTTAATATCAATAAGAGCTGATGTATTCCTAGAGACTGAAGTAGTTGGTCACATTTCTGTCTGATTTCCCCAAGATATTCACATGCACTTCTGTTTTAAACAGGCAGAAAGGGAAAACAGACAAGGAAGAATGGGAACTGGAATAAAACATCCCAGCAACCCCTGCTGGCACTTAAGGATTTTTCACTGCAAATTCAGAAGATAAATTCTTTGTCTGAGATGGCTCATGCAGCTTCCTCTCCTTCTTTACTCCTTCAAGGGAAGAAAAATGCATATAGAAAAAGCTAAAACTTCCCTTTTTACTGCTGTCTGACTGATATTGTCTCTGTATTACTTTAGGAAACTTCTCTTTTCCTGATGGGGTGTTTGGGTGTTTCTCAGTGTCAGATGTGCTGCCTTGCTGTTTTCCCGGTCTCAGTGGAGTTACACTTATCCTACACTTCTTCGGTGCCAAGTTGGTTTTTTCCTTTCCCAGCTTTTGAGGACAGCTTTGGCAAACTGAATGCACAATGTACATTGAGGGATACTAAATACCTGCTCTTCTGGGATAGCTACACTTTTCTTCTTTATGGTTGCCATGTAAAGGCCAGCTTGATGATGCTGAGAGTGCGCTTGGGGCTAGAGGGCTTGATGTTAGCTCTCCTGGCAGTTTTCACTTCTGTCATTCCCATTTAGTGGAGTCTCAGCTGATCTCAGTATTTATCGTACTGTTGCTGCTCTTTTCCTGTTTCAGCTTTACCTTAGCTGTATTTTACTTTAGCATAGTAAAGGCTGCATGAGCAGCATACAGCATTAAAGAGAATTGACAAGAAAAGAAGGAGGATAAAAAGTGTGTATCACATATTCTACAAATACTAATAAGGGAAGTAATATGATCTGAGACAGGAGATACAATCTGAGTTTGGGGAAAAGGAATATATTCTTATGAAGACTACTCCTTAATGAAGCTTACAAAAATATATTGACTTTCTAGAAATAAAAGTGTTTCTCCCCCTTCCCCAGGCTGATATTCTTTAGCTCTACACTGTACATGATATTAGTCAAGTCCCTGCAGCTTCTTGGAGGGACTCCACACAAACCAAGTTTGCTCTGTAATGAAACTGAAGCTGTTGAGTTTATTTCTCAGAGGATGCAGGTCATTTCAGGATCTTTTACTCTATTTAGGCAGCTTCACAGACACCTAGAAAAGCTGTTCAGCTGAACCAGAGGTCTGCTACACCAACCAGTTATTAGTTGCTTCTGATATGAAAAATCCCTTTGCCTTCTTTGGGGAGTTGATCTTGAAAAGCTGCAATCATGCCCAGAAGGAGCAGAGGGGGAGAGCGTGGGGCTGTCACCCACAGGTCTGACCCAATGAAGTCAAGTCATTGCCTGATAAAGAGTGTGAATGGCCAGCAAGTGTGAAAAACTACTTTAGTTCACCTTATTCTCATATTCTTCATATTTTCACCACAACATTCAATACCTTTTTTTTTAACTTTGCCATGAAATGTGTGCTTGTTTTTAGCCATTGCCCATATGCAATGCAGAGTTTATCAACTCTACATGCCTGCAGACTGGTTCATTCTGTAGGTGTTTTTCCTGTTGGCAGGTGTAGCTGCCCTTTCAGAGAGGAATGGGGATCTTTATGACAAATCTTTTTGGAGTTTCAAGCATAGCCCAAAGCAGATGTGCTAGCAGAGCAGTAAAAATAAAAGCATAGTAAAAGCTATAGGAACTGGAATCTTAGGACACTTGACTTGTAAATTAGACGTGCACATCATACATCGGATTTACATATGCAGTTTCATAGGAATGTGATTTGTCTTGCTGCCTGATTCATAATGCAGTTTCTTCTTCAGTTTGTTTCAAAACAGGTGCAAGGGCCTGATACACTTACATCTGTACAAGCAGTACCTGCAGAGGTGTCATGCATAGCAATCAGCAGCTAGGTTGCATCCCTCTGTTTGATCAGTGTGTCATTTGAGGGCATATCAGATGAAAAGCGGTTGGCACAGTCTGGTATTAGTAACCAGTTATTACAGAAATCAACTGATCACATCCACAGCAACTGACACATCTTCATTGCAAAGGGAAGCCTGGCTGAGGCTTCTCCAGTATCCAGACCCTTCAGTGTCACTTTGATCATCCTTTCAAGATCTCATTGCTAATTGTGTGTACTTTGATTTATGGATTTTATTGCATATCCCCCTGGAGAATTCCAGCTTGGCACATGAGTGTGCACACTCAAGGAGCTAGGGACCTGTCTCTTTGAGTTGTGCTGCAGTGTAGTTTCTGCAAGTAGGGCTTGGCAACCATGACAGTACAAGTGGAGAGTCAACGAGGAGGCTGTCTTTCCAACACATAGGTACCTTGTTCAGTATCAATTCCAGTTGCTTAAGAATGGAATAAAACATGTATGCAAGACATTTGTAATCCAAAAGCACATTGCACAGGCTGATTTTTCAAAGGTGCTGTCTCTGAGTATGTTTCAGCAGATGCTTGCAGACTGTTAAAGCAAGAAATAAAAAAGGGATGATAAAACATGCTTTTGTGTATTTGATCTCCTCTTGCTGCTTTTAGCAGGCTGAAAGAGCTACATAATCTAATGCTGATGATCAGGATTATTCTGACTTTCACTCTTCCTTTGAAAGGTCGAGGTTTGTAGTGAATCTCTGAAAATCTTTACTCGGGGTCTACTTTCCAGTGATGTCCCTTGGAAGATTTTCAGTGCCTACACATTTGCTGTCTCCAGAGGAGGAAAATACTGCTTACTTACAGTGATTCTGGAGAGATTCCAGTGCTGAATGAATACTAAGTAGAAAATGTCCTTCTCAGAGGCAAGGAAGAGATGATGAATCACTGTGAAAGCTTATTTCTTGACCAATCTGCCTATGTATTTTGTTATCTGAAATTATAATGAAGACACTAGCAGACTAATAGCTTGAACAAACTGAATGGAAAGTGAAATAAAGGTGGGAAATTATGTTAGCTCAGTGATGGGATTTGCACGTAGCCTTTGTCCAGTGGCACCAGTCTGAGGCAGAGGGTTGCACGCCTGCTTCCTTTGGGGAAAGGGAAAAATCAATCTCATCTACCTTATGTCTGGATGTGATGTATTGTAAGAGAAGAGTAATGATTCTGGTATCTTGACTGCAGCATTTATTGGTGATTAGTGACTCTTAAAAAATGCTCTGCATAGTAGGAAAATATTGGCGTTATTGTGATCCCCAGTCAGCTTTCTGCCTGTTTATGAGAGGAGAATTTCTTCTTCCAGAAACAGCATTTCTGTTTTTCTGAAGGCTAATTAGCAACAAGACTTTTGCTTTTTGTTCTAGGTTAGTGTCTATGGGCAAAGCTTCTACAGAGATGTTAAAGACATAACATACTCTTCTGTTTTAGACTACAAAAAAAAAAAATAATATTTACCCTGTTTGACTGAGATATAAAGGCAGAGAAAGATCACACCCCAGGTTCCTTCTTCCTTATAGCACCCAAAGAGTGCATATTTCATCAGCTAAGAATTTTCCTTGCAAGCAGGAGCTCTCAGCATAATGCACCAGTTGAGCCATGAGTGGCCTTCTGACTGTTTTCTACAAAGCATGTGGTTAAACGCAGCTGAGATCCTAGGGGTCAGGACCAACATGATAAAGGTACCATAATTGGGTGCCAAAAGTAGCAGACAGGCACCAGAGGGTTTTTTAAGCTACATGATGCGTAATTCCTATTGATTTTATTTTAGCTGTAAGGATCCATATCTTCATGTCTTGCCTGAGGTCATTAAAGGATGCTGTGGAAGAGCTGGGAAGTGAAATGAGATTTCCTGTCTCAGTCGAATACCTTAATCAAAAAGCTATGGTTTATATCATAGTTTATGACAAAAAAGCTAAAAAGCTTTATTAACTAATCTAACTCTCATGTGAGCTGTATAAAGAAATCAAGTAGAGCATTAGATCATCCTTTTCAGGAGATATATATTATGTTATGTTGTTCAAGAGTTCACTGTGTTATACTTCAGATATTTTCCTTTGAAGACCTTTGTGATACGTTTAATGGGGTAATTTTCCATGAAATTACATCCTCCCTATCTATTAGTTGACAAAATAGATATTCCTTTACTTTCTACTCTGTTTTTTATGGCTTGAAGATGAAAATCAGGCTAATGCTGCAAAATAAGAAATATAAAGTTCATGTTGTCTCCAGTAGTTGGAATTCTTCTTTGATTACAGCATCCTTTCACAGTTTTTCAATATCAACTCTTATTAAGAACCTGCTGAAAGAAACTTATATTAAGTATTTGTACTCCATTTATCAAGGATTTTAGAAAGGAAATAGATGGCTTGAAGTCTCCATGGTGGATGTGACAGCACTTAATTCATAGGTGACTGACACAAAGCAGCCTGGCTTGCTAATGACCCACCCTTCGTTAGCACTGTATTCACTGTGCAAGTAAATTCATATGAAAAGAGCCCCCCACATAATTTTATTAGCTTTGATGTTGTCATCAGTTACAAATTTCAGATCAAGTTCTATTGTCTGTGTTAATTTTTAACAAATAATTTGGATTCATCCTGATCTTAGGGCATGTCCCTTGAATCACAGAATTACTGAATGGTAGGGATCAGGAGGGATCTCTGAAGATCACTTACTCCACCCTCTTCACCAAAAGCAGGACCACCTAGGGCATATCACACGTGAACATGTCCAGGTGGGTTTTGAAAGTCTCCAAAAAGAGAGACTTCACAAAGTCCTTGGGCAGCCTGTTCCAGTGCTCCATCACACTCACAGTAAAGTTTATACTCATGTTGAGGTTCTCCTGTGCTCCAGCTTGCACTTGTTGCCCCTCATCCTGTTACATGGCATCACTGAAAAGACTGCTTCCTTCTTGACACCCATGCTTGAAGACAGCCCAGTTATCTAAGGTGGTTAAGAAAAAGTGCAGGAGGATCAAGAAACTGAAAATCACAGGAGCAGAGGAACACATGTCCTGTACCCCATTAACATATTTTCCAAGATGGGAAGAGTTGATGGTGTGACTGAAGTATAGATAGCTCTGGAGTCCAGTTTGATCACTGGTTTGATGACGATTGGTCCATGGTAGTTATATATTTCAATGCACTAATGTTAGTGAAGAGTAAGATGTGCAGTATAACTGAGGGATAATGGGGTTTGAACTCCTTTCAATTTTTTATGTCATTTAGCAAGTGCTGATCTTGTGTTAAGATGTCACTGTCAAACTGGATAGCATTAAAGAGGAAGAGAGTTGCTACGTTTTTCAGCAGGTCAAAGTATTCTTAGGTCCCTAGGCACCTTCAGTATAAATCCATTGGAATAAAGGATGGCTAAAAATGTTTTTTAATCTCAGCTTTTTTAAAATTTCTCTTTTGAGAGCCACTGTAATAAATCGAAATTATTGATTTAGCCCATAGCACTGCTAAGATTCACTCATTTAAGAGTCAAAACTGCTTTATTACTCAGAGCAATAACCCAACACTTTACAATCTTTCATCAGAGACTCGTGGTCCACACATGTAGACAGATATTCAACAAAGATTTCCATTTGTTGTTAATGGATCTGACATCAACTGTGATCTCTCCACTGCTTTTCTTAGCAATTCTTTGCCTTCCTGCCTCCAGTGTTGCCCACACACCCCCACACCCCCCCCCCCGCCCTGAAAGCCCTTTCACCNTTTGCAGCATCAGACTTGTCGGTCAGTCACCATTTCTGGGCTTAGCTGGGTCCTGGCCACATGTGGCTAGTACAAGCCAGTTCAGCACTGACAAGTTAAACATCATTCCACCTCTTACAAGACCTCAGCAGGGAAACTGCAAACTGCGTCTAGTATTTAGTTTGCATTCTAGGACCTGTGGTATTCCCCACACAATGGGTCTGTCAGGGGCTGTCATTTGGAATATGATGCCATGTTCCAAATCCCTTGTGTTGAAAAGAGGGTTATGTACAGATTTTATACAGCCTAGGCATCCATATAAGAAACACGTCCTTCCAAGGGCAAATATTTCTCTGAGCACTTAATATATCCACAATGGAATGCTTAGCATCATATTCAAAAATGTTCCAAAATCAAGAATCCTGGTTACATTAAGTTGATACCAAAGGTGTCTATTCTGTCCGTAGGTTTGGCAAGAGCTGGTGGATTCCATGGCCGAGTCTCCCAGTGTTGCTTCTGATTTGTCTTTTATGTAATTTTATTATATTTTCCATTAACAGAGTATTTGTATTCCACCTTCTTTTTCTAAAGCTGTGCTCCTCAGAAGCATTCACACAGTGCTGCAGAACAGTTCCTCCTCATTCTCCTGGGGTAGTCATTCAACTGCTAGTCTATTCCAGTATTAAATTACTAACCTCATGTCTAACTTGCTGGCTCAGCTGCTGTAGCAAATAAGTAGCACCTAATCATTACCCATCTGCTCCTGAAGAGGAGTAACTATGGGTTCAGTGCTCCTCACTTACATCGTGTGCTCAGACCCAGAGCCAGAGCGGCTGCTTAGCAGATCAAAGGGAGTCCTTATTCCCTTGTGCAAACCCGTGGTTCTGTCTAGTCCTGAATGATTAGCATATTTATAAATGAAAATAAATCTAAGAAGTGAGCTGGCCCAGGGGAACTCTCAATCCAATCAAATTAGACTGATATATCTAACCCAGAGCTGTTTCTTAGAAGCCCTACCTTCATGAGTCTTCATTTGTAATCACTACGTGCTGTGTACTTTAGAAAAGTTTTATAATTACTTGCTGTTCCAGCTGCTGAGCAGTTCTAAATGTTAGATATTAAGGAATTGCTGTTTCAGTCAGTGAACAAGCTCTGAACATTTAATGTGCTTCATGAGAAGTTTTTTCTTAGCCATTACACATCTCTGAAGGCATATTTTTTTTCAAGTAGATACATTCCCAGCTGTTGATCATCTCTCTGTTTCTTCTGTATGAAGAGGGAGGAAACCAGTGATGGCATGATGTTGTGTAAAGGCTTTCTCACTGCTGGAGGAGATGGGTGCAGAGCTCACAGACATAAGTGTTGAAATAATTAAGCAGGTCATCCTGAGCAGTTGCCAATGAACCCTTAGCTTGTGTGATTTTGTGTGTATTTTTCGACATTCTTGTGTCAGTATTTTATAAAGATATCTTAGCAGTGTTTTATAGAATTAAGCAGAAGAATTTTGGTACCATTTTTATATCTCTCCAGCACCAGAGCTTGGTGGCTTGTTCCACAGTAGCCTGTCTGGCATGGCTTAAGAAAATACTTGGCTGAAAGAGCTCTATGAGTGCTACCAAGTGCTCAGTGAGAACAGAAAATCCAGATTAATCAGGTGTTTCTGAGGCAGTGCTGTAAGTGGTGACAGTGATGTCTCTAACAGAATAGCTCATCAATTATCCAGAATATGCCTCATGTATAGAATAATGTTGAGATATAAGATGGACACACTGGAGACCATTTAAGAGTATGGGATCAAATGCTATGGTTTCCCTTTGCACCAACACCAAAATGATGGTCTGGTTTCTGATTGTTTCACTTGGTAGCTCAAAGCCAGGCGCAAGTGTGTACTGCACGTGAGCAGCAGGAACTGCTTATGAGGAGGGCACCAGTCAACATTTCAAAGTTGTCTGAAGGACCAGGAGAACTTGGGTGTTTTAATGGGAGCCAGAAGTAGTTGATCAGCCCTCACCCAAGGCAAGAGCATCATGGATCACTAGCCTGGCTAGAAATTTGCTCTTTCCTACCTACAACTTCTCAACAAGATCCTGTCAATAAAGTTGTGAGACCTTTGTTACAAAGCTGCACATTTCCCATCTGCTCAGAGGCTATTTAGAGAAGTGAGGCTTCTTGATCAGGAAAACTTTCCTGAGATATATTACCTCTTAGAAGAGCTTTGATGTGTGAAAAAACTTATTCTCTATTTAGTCTAAGTGAAA
The DNA here is from genome assembly GCA_013397515.1 of Upupa epops. Lineage (NCBI taxonomy): Eukaryota > Metazoa > Chordata > Aves > Bucerotiformes > Upupidae > Upupa > Upupa epops. The sequence goes on along the minus strand of VZRI01004320.1, from coordinate 54,217 downwards.
GCACTGAGATAGTCAATCACATGTGAAAACTTTCTCTCTGTCAGTTACTAAGCATCAGGTCTACAAATGGTGAAAATAATGGCATTTCAGGTGTTATTAATCTACAGCATAATGGTGCCTTTAACAGCTAAATGAATGCTGCAGCTCAGGTGATTCAGGTATCTTTGCATATAATCATGCTTTCAAATAAATTGCAAAGTTCAATCCAGTCTGCATTCATTTGGAGATATCCCAGAAGTGTGTAAACTACAGTTATTGCAGTTGCCTTGTATTTACATGTGGCAAGATTTATTTAGTAGGAACTCTTCAAATGGAAATGGGCTGGTCTTGAGTTATGAATTGCTAAATCCATCCATCTATCATATTACTACACAAAATCACTCTTTAAATGCATGGAGGAAGGATGGCAGGATTGCAGAGGTGGTACGTCTCTCCTATGGCACAGTAAGGAAACGGCAAAGGAAATAAATCAAAAGGATTCAGTAGTATTAAGATCTCTCCAAAACCCATAATCAAAATAATAATTACTAGGGGAATGCAGTCACTTTCCAAGGAGCCATGCAGAGTAAAGTACAGAATATGTCCTAAGTAGAAAGGTAAAAAGAAAGTCTAGCACACAGGAATATAAATGCTTAGCACATGATCAGTCCGTGATGGATTTTCTCTGAAATAGGCCTTCATGTATTTTACATAAAAAAGAGAGAAAATTGGAGCTGTTATGTGGTGCATGTGTATTTGAAGGTGCGATGAAGATGGGATTGGGTTACTGAAGCTAGGAAGATGCCTGTCTTTCTCTTAGTTTTAAAACTATTGCAGTGTGAGGTTAGGTTGAAGTAGTATTCTGTGAAATATTAAGACATTCTACACTGTGGAAAGGCATTTGGAAAATTTCAGAGAAGTTAATGTATAATAATGCAACTAATATGTACTTCTTTTTTTTTTAACTAAACTGGCAGGTATTCCAGCAACTTTCTTTCACATATTCTTTATGCTTCTGATGGAGTTCAGGAAATTTAATGTGAGGGAAGTGATATCAGCATGTCTTTTCATATTTGTTATTCAGACTATCTTACACCTCCTGGATTTACAGTGTATTTTACCTGCCACAGCTTTGTTCTTCCCATTTGGGGTTTTAACTGGTAGAGCTTACCTCTGATTTAGATTAACCTTGTCTTTTTGCCGTTTAATCATGTTCATTTTTTTAACCTGGAGTTTCACTGCTGTGGGTTTATGTGGTTTGCACGGTGGCCAAGTACGCTGAAACTTGTTTCTCATTTTGGCTGTGCTAATTCTGGGCTCTTTAGTCTTCATGTGCTGCACTGGACTTAACTTTGATTGATTGGGGTGAAGTCTGCCTTGCAAAAGGGTTGAAATGTACTTGCAAAACCATAAAAACATAGATGAAATAAATATATTTTGGTTTATATCAAATCAAATATTGTGGGGTTTGTGCCCCCACATAGGGTTCAGTGTCAGAGCAGCTGGCCAAGTTTGAATAATTACAGTTTGTATGCTTTGAAGGAGCTATAGATTGGAAAAGGCCTTGTGTTATATATGCATATAAATAGCTGCATTTTCCAGTAGCTGTGTGATTCACTTCATTTGCCTTCTTCAGCCAAAGTAAAATTGCTCTTCCTTTTCCCTGTTTTCCTCTTTTCAGAAGTAACAGTTTGTTCAATGAGGTCGTGGAGATGAACTTTGAAATAGCCAGTTTCAGCAGCCTTTCTGGAACACAGCCCATCACCTGGCAGGTGGAATACCCTCGGAAGGGGACAACAGACATAACCTTGTCTGAAATCTTCATCTGCCAGAAGGACCTTGTTGGAATTGTTCCACTGGCCATGGTGAGAAACTGTTTCAGCATGTTGCTCCATCTGATCTCTGTGTGCTCTGAAAAAATGTTGACCATGTCTCAAAAAGGCTTGCAGAGGAGTTCTCTCTGCCCTGCCTCCCTGGTTCTGTAGCTGAATAGGACCGCATGTAAAATCAAGCCCTTATTTAAGGGTCCATACACATCACACAGTTTCAGTTTTTATAAATGTGCCACAGGGGAAATGGAGTAAAGCTGCTGCTCATATCAAATGAGGTCATGCCCAGCAATTTCCTGATCCAAAGTCTGTTAAGTCAGCAGAAAGCTGGTGCTACATTTCAGATCTGGGAGGGAAATAATTTTCATCATTACCTGTGAACAGGGAATACGTGTTTGAGCATCAGTCCTCTACAGACTTGAGAACATGCATGAGGAAGGCTGTTGTGGTCAGATTTTATTCTGAGAAGGATGTCTTCCATACCAAATGATGGACATCCTTCTGCAGGCAGACTTACTGCTTTCTTCATTTCATAGAACCATGGAATCATTTTGGTTGGAAAAGACCTTTAAGATCTTTGAGTGTGACTGTTAAGCTAACTCTACCAAGCCCATTGCTGAGTTTGTCCCTAAGCTCCCTATCTATATCAGCTCCTTCTCTGTATTCTGTATTTTAGGGAATTGGCATTTCTTTATATCAGAATCTAATGTTTTCACTCTTACATAGAAGGTTCATGATTTACTTACAGATTTGTGTCTAGATTAAAATTCATCTCCTTTAAGAACTGTTGTGGGATGAATCAGTGCTAAAGGGTGGGATTCTTTATTCCAGATAAACCATTAAGCACTCCAGGTTGTGCAAAGGGTTTGGACAATGAAATCATTAAACCTTTCTCTTTGCGAAGCTTGCCAATGTTTATCTCATTTCTGTACTTTGTGATAACACTTGGCTGGAGCCAAAATACACTGTGTTAACAGAATCAAGTCAGATGGGATACCAGTGCAAAACGGGCTTTGCTAGCAGGATATTGGTAGATAAAAGAGAATTTTCAAAGTTTTCTGTGAGCTAACACTGCTTATCCAGCCAGGGAGCTTTCTTCATTTAGGCATTAATCTCTATCTGAGCTGATTACCTTGCAGTCCTCCTGTTCAGAAACAACAGTCACACTGAAAATGGAGGAGGTGATGCTGTATCTGCTGTGAAGTCAGGCGATGTTTGTATTTCAACTCAGCCTGCAGAGCTACAGTGTGTTTTTGTGTTATTAAGTGTCGGTGTTCATCAGCAACTGTGTTTCATAACCCTTCAGGAGGCACAGCAAAATTTCTTGATTTAAGCAAGGCATGGTCCTACAGCAAAAGTAAAATCTCTCATGGGTAATTTTTGAAGGTGGCTATCCTAGCAAGGACGCAGAAATCTGGGAAATCTTCCAGTAATCTGACAACCTCCTCCACAAAGAAGAGCAAGGTCCTAGTAATTGGAGACTTGCTCCTGAAAGGGATTGAGGGCCCAATATGCAGAGCTGACCCTCATCACAGGAAAGTCTGCAGTCTACCTGGAGAGCAGATTAGGGATATCACTAGGATACTCCCTAACCTGGTGAGATCAGATGACTGTTGCCCACTGCTGATCTTCCAGATGGGTGGGGAGGAAACTGCATTCCATAGCCTGAGGAGAAGGAAGAAAGACTACAGGGACATTTGGGGCACAAATTGTGTTTTGTTCGTTACTTCCACTTTGGAGTGAGGACACGGGCTGGAATAGAAGGAACCAGTCCATTAATACTGGCTACAAGACTAGTGTTACAGACAGGGCTTTGGGTTCTTTAAAAACAACTGGTTCTGTAAGACACCAGATCTCACAGGTGCACATGGGAGAGGTTTATCCCAGAGGGGAAAGAGGGTTCTGGGACAGGAATAGGCAGGGCTCATTCAGAGGGCTTGAAACTAGATTCAAAGAGGGGTGGGGTAGCTGATGGGTGCACACCAGTGGGACAGAGCTCTGGTCTTAATGAAAAACAGGTGGCCTCTTGCTGTCCTAGGGTGAAATTGGAGCACTCAGGTCGCTCCCTGAAGTGCCTGCACAGCAGTGCACGCAGCATGGGGAATAAGCAGGAGGAGTTAGAAATCTGTGTCCCATCAGGTGATTATGATCTGGTTGCAATTACAGAGACCTGGTGGGACAGCTCGTGTGACTGGAATGTGGTCACGGACGGCTGTGTTCTTTTCAGGAGAGACAGGTCAGCAAGGGACAGTCAGCATGGCTTCACCAAGGGGAAGTCATGCTTCACCAACCTGNTGGCTTCACCAAGGGTAAGTCATGCTTGACCAACCTGACAATCTTTTATGAGGACACAACGAGGTGGATAGATGATGGTAGAGTGGGTCCCCCAAGCATCAGTACTGGGACCACTCATCTTCAATCTATTAATTATCGACTTGGATGAGGGATTAGGGTGCACTGTCAGCAAGTTTGCTGATGACACAAAGCTGGGTGTTGTCGACAACAGCCCAGCAGACTGCGCTGCCGCTCAGTGTGGCCTTAGACTGGCTAGAGAGCTGGGCAGAGAGAAATTGAATGAGGTACAACAAGGGTCAGTGTACATTCATGCGTTTGGGCAAGAATAACGCCAGGTACTGGTAAAGGTGTGGGACTGACCTTCTTGGAGAGCAATGTGAGATAAAGGGACCTGGGAGTCCTTGTGGACAGCAGGATGACTGTGAGCCAGCAATGTGCTCCTGTGGCCAAGAGGGACAACAGCATCCTGGGGGAGAGGGGAACATCGAGGGAGGTTCTTTACCCCCTCTACTCTGCACTAGTGAGACTGCGTCTGGAGTATTGTGTCCAGTTCTGGGCCCTCCTTAGTTCAAGAAGGACCCAGAGCTGCTGGAGGGTGTCCATTATAGAGCAACAAAGATGATGAAGGAAGTAGAACACCTCCCCTATGAGGAAAGGCTGAGGGAGCTGGGTCTCTTTAGCTTGGAGAAGAGGAGGCTGAGGCATGACCTCATTCATGTCTATAAATATGTGAGGGGTGGGTGTCAGGAGGATGGAGCCAGGCTCTTCTCAAGGTCATCTGGTGACAGGACAAGGGGCAATGGGTGTAAGCTGGAACTTAGGAAGCTGCATATAAATATCAGAAAGAACTTCTTCCCTGTGAGGGTAAATGGAGCATTAGAACACGCTGCTAGGGGGGTTGTGGAGTCTCATTTTCTGGAGATATTCAAAACCTGCCTGGATCTGTTCCTGTGCAACTTGGTCTAGGTGATCCCGCTGTGGCAGGGGCTTTGGACTAGCTGATCTTTCGAGGTCCCTTCTGATCCCTAATAATTCTATGATTCAACGATAAATGGAGCAAGAGATACCAAACCAATGTACTGAGCTAAAAGTAACTGTAGTAACTTTTTCCCAGAACAAATGTGATGTAAATTGGAGGCAAGTATACTTTTCTCCTGAGTTCAAAAGTTAATCAATCTGAGTAATTTTCAAGGACATTTCACTCTTTAGTGTATTTAGAGAGAAAAATGAGACATAAAATTTAGGATTTAGGAAAACAGAATTCTAACTGGTTCTGTTGCTTTCAGGAGATACATCCTGCTGTCTCCTTTCTGGAAAAATCTGCCTCAAAGACTTAATCTTGCAGTAGAGAAATTCTTCTCTCTGAGTTTTGCTCTATTCTGGCATTTCTGATTTCATGTTACTTGTTGAAGGATCAATTAGGAAAGTGCCTTCATAGGAGTTCAATTAATTATCATCTAAACTGCTTTTGAAAACCTCCTCTATAACCACAAATCATGTCAGAAATTGCCAATTCAGATGTTCAAGGTTGTTTTACTTACTCCCCACATTTCCCTCAAATTTCTGGCCTCCCATGTGCAAACACAGCCAACTATGCTGATCTCATTGTCTGGGTAGAAGAAAACACAAACTCAGAATTGTTCCCATTTGTAGCACCCACACAGATCCCACTGGGGAGGTCTGTATGTTTGTGTTCAGCATGGGACAATGCTTTAGGAAATGTGGTGATATGTGTTTTCATAATACGTATTTTTAATATGTATTAAAATTTTGCTTTGGCCCAGAGCAAGGTAGAAGAGCTGTGTGTCAGATTCTTGTTTGGTGCTGATAAGGCACAGCAGTGTGAAAGGAGATGGGGAGTAAATGGTTTAATATTTAGGCTGGACCATCTGAGTCCCTGTGTATGGAAATGAAACAGAAGTCCTTCAGCAGCATCATAACACCCCTCTGAATTAGTTCATCTGTGACTTGCATAAAATCCAAGTATTTTAAGTGCTGAAGCATAAATGAAATGTCAGGAGTTGAGAGTTGTAGTCTGACTTTACGCCAAAAGACCTTTGTTGACATGGGAAGCCATGCAACACACTTGGGCATGTGTGTTTCCTCTCCACAGTAACACCAAATTGCAGTGGGTCTTGCAGGATTCATTCGCCAACCTCCACAATTTGCCTACAAGCAAATCAGAGCTGCAAGTGCTTTCAGGTTGTTCCTATTGGTTGTTGCTGCTCTTTGACATCTGAGGTGCTTGGAAGTTTATCTGCTCTCCTCAACTGTATCAGGGGGTCTGATAAAAGATTGAATCTGTCTACATGTCCTGCCTTCCTACTACTGATGCTTCCCCATGTAACAGCTTGTTGTGAACTACTGGTTAATCCAAGCTCAGACGTTTAACTTAGTGTAGCCTGGCAAACCCAGCAGTAATGTGCAGCCAAGGTTCTCCTCAGCCTCTTGCTAGGCAGAACAATTCCACATGTACTTTTTGCTCTGTGGTAAGTTGCTTCATTGCAGGGATTGGACTTTGATGATCTTTCAAGGTCGCTCCAATCTCTAACATTGTGTGATCTGCAGGCAATGAAGTGCTTGGTTTATGTGTCCCTTTCTTTACACCCAGACCTCAGTGTATTAGTAGTTCTGCTGCAGACAGAAGGGAACAAACTGCTCAGTCACAAAACCGTGACTCAGCCAAAGCAGTTTTGTATGTTTGTTAACTTACTTTCCATTAAAACACATTGATGAAAATTTTAGCTCCCTAAGCTGTGTGTGATTTATATACACATTTATGCATGCCATTCCCTAAGGTAAAGATTTTGCAAGGTATTTCATTGTAATGAAGTCTCTGTAACGTCATTTCACATTGCAGACCTAAACAAATAGGACCATAAAGCTCTGTTTGTTTCAAGGTCACAGAAGTGCAGAATTCTCACTCCTGTTAATATTTCAGCCTTGAATGAAGGTCAGGGGAGCAACAAACACTGAGGAGCTTTCAAAAAGATAAAATCTGAGGCTATATAAACTCATCCATTTCTTGATTTGCATAAGCGAAACAAACAGGTAATGTATGTGTTGGACCTTTCCTCTGACAGGTATTGTTTCACAAACTTTACTTATGAATTACACTGAATAAACTCTGTGACTTGAAATAAATCTGTTTGATGTACAACAACCTTATTCTTATTAACAACACTGTCAGCTGAAATCAACTGTGAAGTCCTAAGTGATGCCATGAAGCCAAAATTTTTAGAACGTAGTTACAAGAGCAAGTGCTCTGCTTGAATCCAGACCACTGTTACAACCTGATCTTTAGGGGAGAAGCAGTAACTGAGATCACTTTATTGCCTTCAGTTTCCATCATGGCAGATTACGCTTGTGGGTTGGTGGTGGATAGAATTTCCCTGAAGTTTGTCTCATTGCTCTGTATTTATAGTAGATTAGTAGATTCATAGTAGAGCCTGCTTACCTGCCCATAGATCACCTGTGACACGTGGTGCATTGAGCTGTGACTAGCAATGTGCATCGATTAGTCTTATCTGTTAAGAATTGGCTTTTTTCTTGTCTTCCCATCAGGAGACAAAAGCAAAAAAAAGGATGAACTCTTGTTCATTGATCTTAAATTGGTTAGGAGATGCAGACAACATAAAGAATTCCAAATGGCTCAATTTACCAGAGTCCTTTTAAGTGTCAGTCATCACTTCGACAACCCCTGCACTTTTGCCTCTAGCTTGTTTTCCCTTTGCTTGGTACAATCACATTCAGTCCTACCTTCTGCAGGAAATGAGAATGATCAGCGAGACTATCTCAGGCGGCTGGAGTTAATTTTTTCTTTGGATCCAGTTGTATGTCATTCTCCATGCAGCACAACCATGTGTGTCATTTCCTCTCCCCATATCCCTCAGATCTGACAGGGCAATTGAATGGATTACTTTGAGATCTTTCAAATGCAGAAGAGTGGAAGCGTCAGCTAGCTCCCATATCTATAAAGATTGCTGCAATATAGACAACTTCTGTTTTTCTTTGCTTATTTTCCTGCCTGTAGTGACTCTCTTGATTAACATGAGGAATCATATCTGTTTCTCTGCCTCAATGGGGGAGAAATCCTGCAAACCAAACAAAAAGTTGCAGAACACTGAGAATGTGCAGTGAGGAAGCCTGTGTCTCAGTACTGGTGCCTGGTGTTGTGTAGTACCTAAGTGCTCCCCCAGAAAGAGAGTGCCTCATGCAGATGCTACACAGACAAATGACAGACAAGTCAGAAACCTTTAGAAAATTCTCCATCTGAAAGCCAAACTGATGAAAGTCAAGGTGTTGTTCAAGGTTGTATGATGCTGAACTTCATAAATAAAAAAGGAGGGACAGTGCAGCTGACACTGGGATGTGGGATCACACTTTTGTCCTAACATAGCAGGCAAGTCTAATTGTGCTGCAGATACTTTTGTTCTTGGGTCACGGCTCTACATCCTGCGACATATGAAATCTAGAGAGCCTTTTGTTCTTGTGGTTTACAGGTCAGGATTTTGGGACTGCTTTACAGATTCAGGTTTGGGTTTGTGGTACTGCTCCATCAGAAGAAGGTATCTTAAATACCAGCTTATATTCAAAATGATAGCTGATTAAAATTCTGAATGTTCAACATAAACATGGGGGCAATTTCACAGCTGCCATACACATGTGAGCAGAGACCATGCAGAGCCATTGTAATGAGCCAGCTGAAAGTGAGCTCTGGACGAACTGACAGTGCTTGAGAAGGACATTCCAGGGCTATGGATTCTGATACTGCAGTTCCTAAGGGCTGTGTTCACCCTGTTTACCCCCACTGCTGCCTTCACTGCCACAAAGATGGAGAGTGTGTTGAGAGGCACTTCTCAACAGGAGCAGGATGCCAATTTCAAAGGCTGATACTCTGCAGAATTTTGCAGCTGAGACAGAACTGGAATTTGAAGGCTGAGAAGTTACTGATTTGTAAGCCTGCAGCACGTATTAAGTAATTCAGACTTTGACCAATGTTCATCCATGGCCAGTGATGGAAGGCAAATGCTGTGCCAGCTTCTGAACCTTCAGCAGCACTGCACTTGTGCTGTGGAGGATTTGAAAGATACAGAAAGGGAGATGGAATAACATTGCATGACCTTGTTCATAAGACACTGGCAGAGCTGCAAGGGGAATTGAACTCAGCAGTTTCACATGTTCTCTACCATGGAAGTTAATATACCAGTTTTCATCTGAACTAGTGGTCTCTCATTAGCTTTAGCTAGCATGTAGTTGTCTTGATGTAGCTGATAAACAAAACTCCAAGCAATGCCCAAAACTTATTCCAGACAACAGACATTTGTGTTTTATCCTAGAGGGTGAATGGTCTTCACCTTTTCCTGCTGTCACTTAGATGATGACAGGCTGAGCAGGGCCTGCCAGAGTACACCAGGTGTGTTTGCAAACACAGCTCCTGCTCAGCCAGTTTGAGCAGTGAGTGGCTTAGCTGGGGCCGGTCCCAGAAAAAAAAGGAATCATTCCTCTTAATTGGCAGCTTCTAATGATCATTTTGACCTGTAAAGAGAGTTTTAATATTTCTGGGGAATAGCTTATTCTTCACAATCAGGTGAAATATTCACCTAGCAGAATTGTGAATTGTTTAAGCTGGGCTCCAGTTAATGAGGTCCTGAGGTGCTTCAGCTTGGTCAGTGAAATGATCTAGATGACAAGGAAATGCTTTATTCTAATAGCAAATAATGAGTAAACATGGAGGGGGAAAGAATCTTTGGGAGGTTTGTAAGTGTTGTTGTTACAATGAGCCACCCCAAGCATTAAAGACCCAGCAGCTGTTCACCCCTGGTTTGCTCTTAGATGTGTGTTTGCTTTACCCTGCTTTCAGTTTACAGTTCATTATACAGACAGACTCTCATCACTGAGGATATTTGTCATAGAATTCATTAGGAATCTGTACTTCAAACACAGTAGTTCTGCCTGAGGGAGATAAAACAGGGTGCAGTAGAGTTCTGGGGAAGAAGCTCACACAGTTTCTGACTCTGCCTTTGTGCTTGTGCAGCAGCTGCTCTGAAAACATGGGGAGCAGCAGTGGGGATGGGATTTGATATAGTTATAATCCCAGGATCAAAAGGCTACCAGCACCACACCAAAGCCTGTGCCACTAACAAAACCTGCTTTACTAAGCTAGATGGGCTGTATGCAAAGGTCTTTGTGCAGTGCCCGAGCTCTTCAGATTGATGCATGAATGCTACAGGAATGAACAAACCAACCCTTGTCGTTCCAGGGATTCCATTGCTGTGGTGGGTGCTTTAGACCACAGTCAGACTGTAGGACCTGGAAATGCAAATCACACTCACGATCGACACTGAACCTAGCAAGATGGGTTTTCCCCTCAGAAAGACAACGTAACTATCAGAGTATTTAAACGCCAACATGATAACCTCAGCACGGTGCTGAGAGAGGGAATTTAAGCAAGTGAATGGGAACAAAAGTAATACTGACATTAATTTTCATCAGGTCCCAGTCATCTGATTTGTCCTCTGCTTTCTTTTTCCCTCTAGCAAAGCTGATTGTCTTTCTGCAAGATTTGTTACCTCACAGAACAATAACGTAGGCTGTAATGATGTAATTTATTGCTGCAATTTGCTTTTGGAAATCCTCTATTAGTGGAAAAATAGCAACAGCGCAGTTTTATTAATTGCAGTGGTTGAATATTGAATGCTGTCACCCTGAGGATTGGTAACTGTGCTGTCTCTGCTCTCCAAGGCCCAACAGGCCCAGAACTGTGCATGTTTTGGAGTTTGCAAAATTAGTATTTTGATTAAATAAGTGTAAAAATAAAAGAAAAAGCAGGTTCACTAGGGAGTTTGAGAAAATGGTAGAGGGAAACATTGAGCTGGGAATTCAGTATTGAAAAACACCCATTGTGTTACCACAGCACATAATGTGCTTACACGTAGCACCACAGCCCATTTATCCATCCCTTCTACCCAAAAATGAGTTTTGACATTTCAGACCTTCCAGTTCATTATTGAGTTTTCTTCTCAATGCACCATTCCAGGGAGAACTGCTTTATCTCTTTTTTATTTTTTCTGTAATGTGGATTTTTTTTACCTTGGCATAATATTTCTATTTTCATTTGTGTAAACCAGATTTTACCTGGGTGTAGCTAGGGGAAGAGCATGTGGACAAAATCACCTTGTGTGATCTAAAGGTGAATTTGCTTCCTTTTTGTGTTCTGAAACAGTGCACAACTAAGCAAAATCCAAGAGGCTTGCTATAACCTCTTTGTGATCTTGAGTTCTCAATTTAGAGAGCTAACAGAAGGTAGAAGAGCTCCTGCTGCATGTATTATGTCAGCAGTAGAGACCAAAACGATCAGTCTAAGACCTGGATGTACTTGGGAACCATTTTTGCAGGGTACTCAGTGTCTCTGTGCCAGTTCCAAGAAGTTTTTATACAGCCTGAAGCTTTGATTGAGCTAGCCGAGAAGACTATGTTTTAGATGCTGGATCTGGGACAAAATGTCAATTGGAAGCATTGAAAAGCAGTGACTAACAGTGGAGCTGCCAGCTGGCACAAAGTGTCCTGCCGCATATGCTTTAAGAATGCCTGGAAGCTTCAGGAGGGAGCTTGATGTGCTAATGAATAAGTCATTGGAGACTCAGTCATTCCTCCTCGCTGCTCTTACCTCATTCAAATTATGGGCTGCTCATTAAGCACCAGGAGACTCTGAGATGCAAAAATAGGAGTTTTCTGGTGGACTGGGAGCCACGTGTCTAGAGTTAGTTTCTGTCACCTTTGGATCTCTTGCAGCACTCAGGTGCACCGCATCATTACAATGCAGTCAGTCTTCCTGATGTTAGTGTCGGTGTTTAGGTCAGGGGATCATCCTGTACTGCTGATTCCGTATAAAACAGGATGCCCCACTCAAACATGACCACACTTTTCTCTACTCAATACTGGCAATGTTCTGAAGAGTAAAAACATAAGTGAAGCAAGGTGTGTGTCAAGGTAGTGTCTTTTATTAGTCTGTCCAGTAGAATTAGAAAAACCAGCCAAGCTTTCAAGGACACAAATTTGTTTTCAAACCTCTTTCACTGTCATAAGTTGCTGTAAGATGTTCAGATAAAGATAATGGTCACTGTAGTTGCTCCAGGTTACACTAACAAAGAAAATACTGCTTTAATCAAATGGATTAGAGCCCTTTGTCCTTAATATCACTGACTTTTACAATGACCATGGCAACCTGTTTCAAGGGTGTTTCTCTGGCCAGAAACCTTGGAACAGCAAGATCTTAAAAAGCAACCCCTAGGGTAAAATGTGGTTTTACTTGAGTAAGGAGGGAGTAATTGTATCTGTGATTAGACAGACTTTATATTTGCCTCCTTCTACCTATATGCTGGGTTTTGTTCCTATATATTATATATTTTATATGTTATACATATTATATAAGGCCCACTGGTCCATTAGACATGTCTTAGCAAGAGTTTTATTTTCTTGTGTTACTCTATGGTCTTTTTAACTACAGTAGGTGTCTGAAGGCAGTACAATATCTGTTCTCAATAATGCAATAATCTTGTTCGTGCCCTGTATGTGCTTTGCTTGCACAGACCTGCTGCAAAGTCAGTGAAATCAATGCAAGGTTTGAAAAGGAAAAATAATCTAGAAATGAGGCTAGAAAATAATTATTATTTTCTCCATTTTAGTACTACTTTTTCATAGCTGTTTCCTAAGAATCTCTGTTGTGGTTTTGTTACAGTATTTGAATATCAAAAAAATACTGACAAAAGTTGTACACCCAAAATAAGGAATGTGCAAGCAGAGATTTTTCTCCTGCTGATTTCAAAATAGACTAAATTAAACTGAATTCGGGAGAAACTGCCTGCTTCACTTCCACTGTGGTTTAAATAGAGCTCAGTGTTCATGTGCTGACTGCAGACAAAAACTGAGGACTTTAAGGAACTTGTAGAAGATGAATGCTGCCTATTACTAGGAGAAAGTAACTCATTAATAATCTATGACATATTAATCTACACAAATAAAACAAGATCACAACCCTTTACTGCAGTCATAAAAATCATCCATGTATCAGCAGTATCCCAGTTACTTAAAAATAGAAATTGTCCTTGGATCTTAATCCTTAAAGTCCATAAGGCATATAAAATTGCTTCACCCCAATCCCATGGTGTGATGGTACTGTGACTGTGCTGTTCCCTCAGGACAGGTAAGATTTTACCTCGATTTTCCAAACTGAACAGTTTATTCATGATCATTCAAGGAGAAGAAAGGAGATGATCCAGCTGCCTATGCATAGGTATCTGATACCATTAGAGAGTCTGAGCCATCAGTCCAGGACTCCCAGGTATGACACAGGACCTACAGGAGACCTGTACCCTTTCGGAAGAGCATCTGGAGGCCAGGCATGGTACCTGAGAGCACTCAGTTCACAGGCACTTCAATCTTTTCCCAGAGCCGCACACTATGAATTTGATCTTGTTTGAAGCTTTTTCCCCAAAATGCCTTATTTCTGGGGATGTGAGCGGACAAGGGGTAACGGTTTTAAATGTAAACAGGTGAGACTTAGGTTGGAGATTAGAAAGAAGTCCTTTAGTGTGAGGGTGCTAAGGCACTGGAACAGGTTGCCCAGAAAGGTTATGGCTGCTGCAAGTGTTCAAGGCCAGGTTGCATGGGAAGTGCCTTCCAACTCTAACCTGTCTGTGATTCTGTGATGTGCATATCTTCAGTGTATATTTTAATGTATCAGACTGTACTTCTCTGACAGGTTTTCCTGCTACTGCTGAACAACACAGCACTGCAAACTGAACAAACAAAATGTGCACATAAGCACTTGTAAACACTAGCCCCTCATTGTAAGGCTTCTTTAAGCTCTTCTCGATGCCCATCATTCAGAAACTACATTAAGATTTTCATCCCAGCTGCCCAGCATGATTTTGTGCTGCTGTTGCACTTCATGTCCCTCTAGGCTCTATCTGTGTCAATGGTGATGCTGGTTTCATATCAACTACAGTGAACATCTGCAACACATTAAGGGAGAAACAACACAAGTACCACTGTGATCCAGATCATCACTAACCGGTGGAAATCCCCTTATATCTGTCACATCTTATTAGCATAGCAGCCAGCTAAATCTCATTTGCCTGAGGAGCAGGACTCCAACCCTGCAGGTGGCGGTTTGTAGAAGAGCATGAGTCTAGCTAAAGGAAAGCACTTTAGGGATGACTCATGACGGTTGACTCCCTAACACTTGATAGAACAGATCTCAGTTTCGTGGAACCACTGACATCTCCACTGTGGACTTTAGTGGAGCCAGGTTTTTTAAAAATATGTTTGCAAATACTTCCAGTGAGAAATATCTGTGACAGAAATGTGATCTATACTAAATAAGAAGTATTATCTGCTTATTGCAATGTATGTGGCTCCTGTTAACACAGAGCTCCTCACCGTCTTGTTTCCATCATAGCTGTGCATGTGTTCATACAGGTCACTCACACCTACGCGTGTGGAATCGTGTGTGCACCCATGTATGGGATCAAATATGCTTGTGTATTTTCATTCTGCAGCTCTCTGTTGATTACAGCTATTACAGCATTATTATCACAGATACATAGCCAGCTATAGAACAGGGCCACAGGTTTAATTGGAATGAACATGTGAAAGATTTCAAGCTGCTAATGAAAATTGCTTTTTTATTACCAGCTATATTCCCATGCTTGTCACAGGCTGGAGACAGCACCAGAGCTGTGCTAGTTCTGCTTAATGGGGGAGCAAACACAATTTAACTGGGGCTCTATTTCCAAATAACTTCCTCAAACTCATGAAAAAGAGAAGTAAATGACTGACAGATCTTGACTTCAGAAAGTGTCCTTAAAGTGACAAATTTCACATATTAGTCCTTTTGCAACAAATGAGAGCTGCAAGCCATGAAATTATTTCAGCAAGAAAATATTATATAGCTCTAGCCATGGCTGCTTAAGCATCCATGAACTATTCCATTATAGGATCACCAGGTGGCTATTGCCTTTCTCTCCCATTCAGCCTTTACCAATATTCCCACTCCCATCTGCGATAAACTTAATAGGACCATTCAGCAATGGAGAAAACATGAGAGATGTTCATCATAGCTGAAGGCTTTCTCAGACAATTATTCCTTAGATGTTTGAGTAAATGAAAAGCTATTTTTGTGATTAGAAAAGATAGAATATGTTGCAGTTTCTGAGGCCATTTTCTTGGCAGAGCTTTTGGTATCTGTAACAAATATTTATCCTTTCCTGAGAATGTTGTAAGTAGCTAGAGTCACTGAACTAATGCTCTTAATATGTTTCTCTCCAAGCATGTGGATATTCTTCCAAGGGTGCTTGTTAGACAAAAAATTGTGTGTATGAGTAAGTATTATAGATGTCATCATGTGTCTACTACAGATGAAATGTATAATTTATGCTCTGTGTAAATGTATAAAAACATGAGTTTTCCAGAGAGTTTAGGACAGTTTATTGCTTGTACTCATCAGCCCTAAGTGTATTCATAAGTATCTGTAAATATCTCCATAAGTAGCAGTGCTATAAAACAACCACAGCAATGATTCTCCAGTATGTCGGTTTCTGAACAAGGGCTTTTAAACTGTCACTTTGCAACTTCTCATCTGTTTGCATTTTCTGTGTTCAAAATAACTACTAATGGTGCTGGAGTTGGAATATCTCAGGTAATCGCACACATTTCAACCCACAACTACAGGGTTTTTTTTTCTGTAGATAATGTGTTTCCTCCATAACAGCTCTCATTTCTAAGTCAATTTAGCAAAATACTGAAAGTAAGGAATGAAATTTCACAATGAGGAGCAGGTACTTTCCTGTGTTACACAGACACGTCTGTAAAACAATCAGGAGGTTTGTTTCACTGATGTCTAACTACAGAAAAATAAGTTGTGGGCTTCTGCTTCCCATCTTCTTCAGACACCTTATGTCCCTATTCTATATTTTAGTTGGTTATAGAAAGATGAAATATGGACGTCTGCTTCCCATCTCCTACAATTTTCCTTAAAAAGTTTTCAACATTTTAAAGTGGTTTCAGAATTGCTTGCTTTTAAGTAATGTTCTTACTCCACACAGCAGGAAACACTATCTTTCTCTGAAAATATGTACTGTCCACTGGATCCTGACAGATCTGTTCTAGTCAACGGGAAGTACAGACAGCATGAGCATAGCACTTGATTTTTTTGTGAGCCATACTTCATTGAGTTCAGCGTCACAGCCCCTACAAAGTGAGGGGCTCAGTCACTGTTGATAGACTTTGATCATGGCAAATGCTTAAAGAAGACAAACTGTGGACAGTTTTGAAGATGGTACAGGAAAACACAATCACACATAGAAACATTTGGTTGATTTTATTTTGTGTCATTAACTTGTCATGTCTGAGCTGAGCATGTTACTACTCTCTACCTGACTTAACAGTTCTTGAGACAGGAGATTTGGAGCCCCCACTCATTGTCTGAGGTCTTGTGGGGAATCTGTTACCTTGAGAAGATTTGCTGATTGCTGGAATGTGTCTCCTTACTTGGCTATTGTCCCGTCAAAATGTTTGTGTCTGGTTTTCCTAAGCTCTCCCAAGGATGCAGACTTCCTAAGGAGTCAGTAATGGCTTCACCTGAATCTGTGCTCTTGTCAGTGAAGGACCACACATTTCTCAATCCTCTTTGCCTTATGCTAAGACAAAGTTTAAGACAAAAGAAAGCAAAGGATTTCTGTTGAAGAAAATTTGAAGAGCTGTAAAGGATCAGATAAGGGATCAAAAATGGCATTTGGGGGACCATACTTTATAAATAAAAATAATTTGACATTTTGTTTTTATATGACATTAGGACTATATATTTCCCTAAATATGTTTGGAAAATAGAATGGAAAAAAGAAGGCTAGAACACTGGTATTTTCTGAATATTTTATTCAGCAAGAAAACCAAACCCAAACTGTGTCAGATGGCGTGGGAATGATTTTTCTCATTCCTAGATCTGCTCAGAAAACAAGAATCAGTTATTCACCAAGATGTGCTGAGAATCTGTTGCATTACTAGTGACTGCTCAGCATATTGACATCCAGTTACTGTGTGGAGCCAGAATGGGGTTACTTTGATAAAAAAAATAAATACAATTAGCATTGATATTTAATCGGTGGTACTTTACTGGTAGAAATGTTAATGGATGCACTTGCATCCCAGTTCCACAAAGGTCAGGACCTAAGATGTCTTGGGTAGTCTCCGTGCCTGTGGCAAACTATAAACAGCTCTAGAAATTAGTTTTGAATTAGTATTGTGAAGTGATAAATAGTGCAGAAAATCAATAAAGTAAATTTAGCAATACAGACTGCATCTGCTAAATCAGAGTAAGCATTGGCTGTGTTCCCTTTTGCACATTTGAATGCTAACAGGGCAGATTCACTGCAAGGAAAGTGTGGATTAGTCATCTGAGTATCCTAAGATATTTTCTGCATCCCTATCTGTTAATACATTCCACAGTCCCGTGTTCTCCCTACACAGTGTAATTTATCACAGCTCAAAAACTACTCTAGCAGGGTATTTGAAAATTCCACAAAGAAGGAAGAAAATGGAACGGTTTATTGTTAATGTAGGGGTCAGCAATTGAGATTTATCTCAAGATGGAGTTGAACAGAGACAACATCATTGATTACACTCCGATTTTGTCCTAAATTACATGGTTCACAAAAACTACAGAGAAGGTTTTGCTGTTTTCTGGGATGGGTTTAGACATTCCCATGCCAGCTGAGTGCTTTTCTTTTTTCTTCTGGCCTCACGAATTTGCCACCATTTTCCTTGCAGGGGCCCAGTTCCAGGAAAAATGGCTGAGGAGCCCCAGCCTAGCCAGTACAGTGCTAAGCTTTGCCTCTGTACTGATGATGGTCAAAGCCAATCTCTGGAAGGTGGCAAATAGGAGTGCATCCCTTCCTTACGCTTCCACATTTCTTCCATTCACCTTTTTTAAGACTCCTGGAGACCCACAAACATCATCTTGGTCAAGGTCTCCAAAGAAATGTTGTGCGTGCCATGGACAGCACACTGTAGTGTCCACCTTTGCGTCTGTCCAATTTCTAGCTGTATTTGACTTCTGTATTATTTGTTCTTCAGGGCAGGTATTGTCCTTAATTTTGTGCCATACACATTGTTGGCCATTTAACAAAGATTTGATGAAAAGAAGATACCTCACAGTGGTGTTGTGTGTTGGAAAGTATTAGCATCCAAAAGCAACATGAAGATCCTTTGTTACACTATTCTATCAGAAACAGACTGCAGAGATGGCAGCTTCAGTTGAATAAGTCAAGTATTCAAGTAGATTTTGAATGGCCTATATTTTCACCACTGTTACTTTGTTCATTAGTTTCCATTTTTCTTGGCACTGTGGACTTTGGAGTCATGGGATAACCTGTATTCCATCGGGATCTGTGTTTGAATACTGAAGGATGCCATTAAGAGCTTGCTGCTTTTTGGTCTTACTGCTTAGCTGCATTACCCTGTACCTTTTGTGATGGGATATTTACCCATGAAGCAAAAGATCTTGTGTTATAAACTGATAAATGAAGCAGAGCCAGATTTACATGGGATGGACCAATAGCATTGGAATCCAGTGAAAGAAAAGGACAAACCAAAATCCAACCAACAAACCTTGTCCTTCCCTACTGCCTGCCATGGGACGAATCTGCCTTAGGGAGGTCCTTGGTCATGCAGAGTCTTTGATCTGTAGAAAGACTTGCGTTCTTCTGACATGTGTGCTAATAATTTAAAACCAGAATGTCAACTCCTTCCTCTTGTATGCACTGTCGGTGAATGTGGAGTGTCAGAGCCTCCAGCTGGCAGAAAGCACACTGTATAATTTACTTTTAATCATGGGATTATGTAGATAAACAGAGTCTGCTGCCCAACAATGTTATTTTGTCAATCAGCTGTAATCTTAGTCGTATTAATGACTCAAATCTACAGCCATTGTGTTACCAGACTCACAAATCAGCACAACAATTGTCTCCAGTGCAGTTCGGCAAGCATGCCCTGGAAACTTGTGATGTGTGGAACCTATGCTCATCAGCAACTATTTATGGTGCTTGTAACTGGTGTGTGTGGAGTTTACTATGCATCTCCCACATCTCCATCTTCTTCTCCTGTAAATACGTTGCTAAGGTGTTACTGGTCATCTAGAATGATGGATTGAACAACAGTTGGAAGCAGAGCACAGCCCTTGGAGCTCTCCTGCATGGGCATCTTCTCCATCGATTCAAGTGCTGCCAACAGCATGGAGGAGGTTGCTGCTTCTGTCCTGTTTCTGTAAAACAAATACTGGTTTGATTTAAAGGTAGAACAGTGCCCCACTGCTTCTTTTCCACAAGCTTCTTCAAGAAAATTTCCTTGTTAAAAAACAATCATTAAGTTTGTTACTCATTTGTGTGAGGTAGAAACCTTGATGCTAAGCTATGTTTAACATCATTCTGTGACATTCTACTTGCAGAATTTTCAGCCTGTAAACAGGACCGTTCTCATGACCTCGGGCTCCCGTAAATTTCTCTTGATAACACCATCTAATCGTATTTAGAGTTTAATTAAACAGCTGTCACTTTGCTTCCTCATTCTGCCACAATTTAATGTTGAATTAATTCCTAAATTAGTCATGGCTGGATGCTTGCCTTGAGAGGTTGGATGAACATAGGGTTTGCTCAGTTAAACTCTACCAACTAAAGGCTTGTATTATTTCTCCTTGCTCTTTGTGCTCCCAGTGACTTTGATGAAGTTCCCTGACTGAAACAGAGATGGAAAAAAAAAGTGAGATTCCTACAGAGTCAGTCATGGTGTTTCCTATCATCAGATGGTTAAGTGGGAGCACGTGCTGCCTCTCAGCTCTGGCTAGAGCACATTAGTTTTATGGATGTTATTTTTCCTTTCTAAAGCAGTACCAACGTTTCTGAAAACCATTTCTTCTGAGTTTTGTGTGAAGCAGCAACATACGGGCAGCTCTCCTGTTTAGACTAATAATTTTGGTAGTGGACTTTATCAAAAGTAACCGTGAAATAACCAGGACTTCACTATGAATGACAGTTTATGATGCTCTGAAAGATAACATCAACTCCAAGCAGGAAGGCTCGGAGGCTTCTTGTAGAGTCGTGGTACTTGCATCAAATTCTGCACAGTGGTCTCACTGAACTCCTGTCTCAGCATCATATAACATAATGACTGACTCTGATCTCAGATATTCTTTGAAATGCCAATAAGTCATTTTCCTGATCTACACAAATGTAGCAGCAAGGTTTGGTGGTAACTTGATGCATGCACACCAGAAGAGTTGTAGACTACTGGACTGATAGAACTTTGCCAGGGCTAGCTTGTGGGCCTGTTGATTAAATTGTTCTTTTATTTATTTATTTTTCCAGATCAAGAACAAAGGAAAATGACTGGGACTAGAGTACCCTTTGTTCTAACTAGTTGCACTTGACTCATAAATTAACAAGTGTGATGAAGTGTGAAACCTACTCCGCGTTCTCAATTTATCTGTTTATCTGGGGAAGGGGATTGAAAGGTAGAGCTTAGAAACATAGAATCATTAGGGATTGGAAGGGACCTTGAAAGATTATCTAGTCCAATCCCCCTGCCACGGCAGGATCACCTAGACCAAGGTGCACAGGAACACATCCAGGTGAGTTTTGAACATCTCCAGAGAAGGAGACTCCACAACCCTCCTGGGCAGCCTGTTCCAATGCTCCATTACCCTCACTGGGAAGAAGTTCCTTCTGATATTTGTATGCAACCTCCTATGTTCCAGCTTGCACCCATTGCCCCTTGTCCTATCACCAGATGACCTTGAGAAGAGCCTTGCTCCATCCTCCTGACACCTACCCTTCATGTATTTATAGACATGAGTGAGGTCATGCCTCAGCCACCTCTTCTCCAAGTTAAAGAGACCCAGCTCCCTCAGCCCTTCCTCATCAGGCAGGTGTTCTACTTCCTTCATCATCTTTGTTGCTCTATGCTGGACACTCTCCAGCAGCTCTGTATCTTTCTTAAACTGAGGGGCCCAGAACTGGACACAATACTCCAGACATGGTCTCACTAGTGCAGAGTAGAGGGGGAGAAGAACCTCCCTCGATCTGCTAACAACCTCCCTT
Organism: Upupa epops; assembly: GCA_013397515.1. NCBI lineage: Eukaryota > Metazoa > Chordata > Aves > Bucerotiformes > Upupidae > Upupa > Upupa epops. The sequence continues at coordinate 32,964 of VZRI01004320.1, read as the reverse complement.
CTGAGGTTCCTTCTTGGGGGACTCCACTAGACACAGGCCTCCAACTAGACTCTGTCCCATTGACCATTACTCTCTGGCTTCTATCCTGCAGGCAGTTCACAGTCCACCTCACTACACAATCATCCAGTCCACACTGCCTCAATTTGGCTGCAAGGATGCTATATGAGTTTGTGTCAATTGCCTTACTGAAGTCGAGATAGACCACATCCACTGCTCTGCCATCATCTATCCACCTGGTTATGCTCATAAAAGGCTATCAGGTTGGTGAAGCATGACTTCCCCTTGGTGAAGCCATGCTGACTGTCCCTTGCTGACCTGTCTCTCCTGAAAAGAACACAGCCGTCCGTGACCACATTCCAGTCACACGAGCTGTCCCACCAGGTCTCTGTAATTGCAACCAGATCATAATCACCTGATGGGACACAGATTTCTAACTCCTCCTGCTTATTCCCCATGCTGCGTGCACTGCTGTGCAGGCACTTCAGGGAGCGACCTGAGTGCTCCAATTTCACCCTAGGACAGCAAGAGGCCACCTGTTTTTCATTAAGACCAGAGCTCTGTCCCACTGGTGTGCACCCATCAGCTACCCCACCCCTCTTTGAATCTAGTTTCAAGCCCTCTGAATGAGCCCTGCCTATTCCTGTCCCAGAACCCTTTTTCCCCTCTGGGATAAACCTCTCCCATGTGCACCTGTGAGATCTGGTGTCTTACAGAACCAGTTGTTTTTAAAATACCCAAAGCCCTGTCTGTAACACTAGTCTTGTAGCCAGTATTAATGGACTGGTTCCTTCTATTCCAGCCCGTGTCCTCACTCCAAAGTGGAAGTAATGAACAAAACACAATTTGTGCCCCAGACTCTTTTTCCAAATGTCCCTGTAGTCTTTCTTCATTCTCCTCAGGCTATGGAATGCAGTTTCCTCCCCACCCATCTGGAAGATCAGCAGTGGGCAACAGTCATCTGATCTCACCAGGTTAAGGAGCATCCTAGTGATATTCCAGGTAGACTGCAGACTTCCCTGTGATGAGGGTCAGCTCTGCATATTGGGCCCTCAGTCCCAGATTTCTGCAAGCTTGGTAGGGCCTTTGGTATGGGTTCTCTGTCCTCTTTTTTTTCACTATACAGTTCACTGCAGCAGCATCACTGGGCTGATGTTTCTTGCTTTATATACTATTTATCCCAGTAGTTAGGCGAACAGAATATGGATGTACTAAACTGTTCTCTTTTGACTGTATGATGAATTTTCTTTGATCCTTTGGCAACTGCATCCTACCTCTTACTTCCCTGATCCACATCCTATAAGGGTTTTTTAAAACTCCAGTTCAGTCCTTACTGACAACACCAGTTGTTTAATGTCTTTCATGCCAAAATGTTGTAGCAACAATTGCACTAACCTTTGGAAAATCTTTTTGGTTTTCATCCTACTACTTCATAATGTAATTGCACACAGCACAATAAAAGCTAAAAGATCTATCTGGCTTCCTAAGCGTGGAATGGCTTACATGAGATATACTTTACTCTGTGAGCCAGGACAACCTTTATGTTACTCTCCTGATCCCCATGACTTAGAAAAGATGATGGAGAGTGGCTTAGCAATGACTCCTGTTGTCTCTCCTAGCATGCGCAGATGCATCCCGTCAGGGCTCATGGATTTATGTGCATCCAGTTTGCTCAACTTATCCCTAACCAAGGCAGGCTCCTCTCTTGCCTTGACTTCCTCTGGAGCCTCAGCTGTCTGGGTTTTGATATCAGGACTGTCTGGGGTTTGATATCAGGACAGTCTGGGGTTTGATATCTTGCTCCTGCTATGCAGATTCGTACCAGCCTGCTGTATACATAGGCCAGCAGAGCATCTTTTCTTATTCTGTATTAGGTATCAGGTTGTTTCTTCATTTCTGTAGTCACTGAAGCACGCTTAGGGTTTGTGCACAGAAGGTACAATTCTGTGTCTTTGATGGTTCAGATGCTTTGCAGAAGGTTGGAGGGTTCCTTCCACTTTCTCCACTGGACAAGGGATTGCCTAGGGTGGGAAAAATTAGATGTTTTGTGAGTAGAAAAAGCTCTGTTGGGTCAAAGTACTGTGTGTGATTTACCTTGGAGTTAAAACTTACCAATTAATTTGTGAAGGTTTTTCTTATGTACATGATTTGGCAGTTTGCTGTGAATATCAGAACCTTGTGTTTGTTAGAGTCTTCCTCTAACAGTTCTTAAAAACAAGAAAAATTGTTCTTTAATGCTACTGTTTGTTTGAGTGGTAATGGCTTCCCTCAAGTACTGGATTTATGAAGGGATGTCCTGATAGCTGGAAGGAACCATCATAGAGTTTGTAAGTAGTTCGTCACACAATGAAACCAAGTCTTGTCTCCAAGACAGAAGGTTCAGTCATTGTGCTGCAAAAACAGTTGAGGGTTTCCAAAGAAATTCAGTGCACAAATCTCCCTGCTGTGTCTTTGAGAACTATACCTATAGTTTTCCATTTTGACTCCAGAAATAACAGTGCTTGTTTTTTTCAGAGTTCATAATGTACTTACAGAAACTTCTTTGAAGCCTGACTATTGATGCTTACTTATAACTCATCCTCTTTCTGTTGATTTTTAGGTTGGTTTTTTTTTTTTTTTCAATTTACTATACAGTACTTTCTCCATTTTTGCATTTATTGGAAACAAGCCCAAGCATTGCTATCAGGTGCTTTCAGTCTTTTTCCACACAAAAAATAAATTTCATTTTAAAACCTCTGTTGCTGCCTACACAGAAAGTAGATTAGTTCTTGGGGGATTTTAAAAATTAAAGAATGTGGAAATGGCCAAGATATTGTGATTTTGAAAGTGTCTACATGCTAAATGAGTTCAGAGTCTCTCTAAAGGTTTCTTAGTAATCTTGTTTGTATACTGCTGAATTAGCTTGCAAACAGGGTAGTGTACTGTGCTTAAAAAACAAACCAGAAGAATCACCATTTATCCCACCTATCCCATTTCTTGTTCTGATGTGGGAACAATTGTTCTCTTAATGTTGCATGAAATATTTAAAGATTCAACTGTTTTCTTCTGATTATCAGTAAGTAATCAAGGATATTACAAGAGGTTGTAGAAAGCGAGGGAGACAGGTTTGGGGGCTCAGTCAGTGCTGCCTTGTCTGTGCTGCATGTTCAGAGTGCTTGGTATTGCAGAGCAGACAGACAGGCAGAGCTTTAGTTAAGCTCCTTTTATTTTTATGAGTTTGAGTTCAGCTTCTGAGGAGCCTTGGACCACAGATCTTTTCATACATTATTTAGAGTTTCCTGCCTAACAGCTTGTGTAGGGGTGCAGACAATGGGGCAGTTCTCTAGTACGGTAGAGCCTTTGGCTTTACTGCAGCAGCATAAAGGAAACACAGAGGAGGCAGACATTGTGCCATAAGGCTATTCCACAGACAGGCATGTAGGACACACATTATTCTATTTTGGTTCTAAACTACAAGACAATAGGATCAAGGCTTGTTCCTTTGGTTCCTTTTTGTTTAGTATCACAGTTAAACAGCACAGGGCACTTACAGGCTGAGTAAGGGCAGTGGCAAATTTGAAAATCACTCTTAACATAGTGTTTAATACAATAATTGCTTATACTTCAGTATTTCTTAATCTGTATAATGTCCAGTAGTTATAACTACTTTCAGTGGAGATGAAATAGGAGGGTTTCCCTCTCTGCTCAGAGCTCTAGCTATGTGGCTATCAGTCGTTTCTCCATGCTGAGGATCTGTAGCAATTGCAGTGGTATTGGCTATGAAGCCTCTAGGAAATACTCTAACACGTTCCCGTGTCTTTATTGGAAATTCATGAAGTTCATATTAGGCTACAGAAAAGGGATGTAAAATCTCAGCATTGCCCCTTTATCATGCCAAACGGTGCCTTTTACAATTTTGAGGACAGATGCATCTCCAAATGAATTAATCCAAACAGGTACTTTAATGAAGCCATTAGCAAAGGGGACAAGATTAAGATTTCTAATTGCTGATAATGTTCCAATTGCCCATTTTTCTGTCTTCTCTCCAAAAAGGTCTTGGGAAATTTGAAAAGGTTTTTTAACCTTTCCAATAACAGCTTTATATCAAAGCCACTTATAGAATAATGATCTATTGGAAAGAGAGAATCAGAAGTGACAGATTATTACTTAACAACTGGTACCTCAACTCTGCACTATATGGTGCAGCAGGCAGACTATGTGTCTCATTTGCTTGTCAAGCTTTTCCATTTTAAAGAAATAGAGCATTTTCTTTTGTCCAATGAGGAAGGATTATATTATTTGGGATGGGCAAAGCAGAATAGGGTTATTCTGAAGACAGGACTTGCAGGTAATTGTGGTATCATTCAGTTTTGAAAAAATAGAGACTACGGGAGTGGAAGGAACCATTAGAGATTTTCTGCTCTTTTCCATTCTACCTGTTTCAAAGAAGATGTGTAATTTTTGATTGATGTATATAGCCTGTTCTTCGAAGATCTCAGGTTGGACTAGGAATGTTCTTTTGCCCAGATAACCTGTTCTATCAGTTCTTTATAATAATTTTTTGAATAAATAAGTCTACCATGTTGCAGTTTAAGCCCATTACCTCAGGCTCTGGCCATGTGCATGAAAAATAAATTATTCTTCATCAATTTTTAAAGACTTTTAAGTATGTGGGGACAGAAATCATCTTTCCCTGTAATTGAGGGTTTCCCCACTAATTTCCTCATGATCTAAGCTAAAAAAATCTCAGTTCTTTCAGTCATTGCTCATACCCCTGATTTTCTTCAATTTATTCTCATTGTTCCTGTTTATTTCACTTGAGAAAGTTTTTCTTGGCAATATAGCTCTCAAACTTAGACACAGTCTGGATAGGGGACCTCCCTCTTTCAGGTAATCCTTCCCTTTATACTGTTTGCTGTAGGAAAATTCTTCAGCTGAGTTGGTTTGGTACTTTAACCACAGCAGTATGCAATTCCTGAGTTACCTTTGGCTTGTGATCTGTAGTGGTCCCCAGGTGCTTTTCTGAGAGTGGCTTTCCTTGTTGAATCTGTTCTATTTTGTATTTATCAAATTTGTTTTTCCCATCGAAAAGTGCCTAACTTCATTGCATCCCAGTTTTTAAATCCTGTCCAAAATAGTGGATTTTAATAGTGTCCTCCAGTGTCCTCATGGTGTGGTGGAGTAGGCTGAGAGCTGAGCTCAGCTATGGCTGATGGTGCAGCAAACATGATGCAGTGTGATGGTGCTGGAGTCTGGCCATCACCCAGGGTAATGCTGGAGCACATGGAGCAGCTGGTCTTCTCCTGGTGATGTACAGAGCTGGAAAATGAGGAGTAAAGTATCCTCATAAGGTCATAGTGCCTTGTGGTCTTGTCTGCTGGGCTTCCCACTTACCTTCTCTCCTCTTTTTCTTAATGTTTGACTTCGTATCAAGGGCACTGATTATTCCCTGCTGCAGGCATAAGCAAAGCTGATCTGGAGAGCACTCCAGTGACTCCCAGGCGGTTGGTTACCAGTTAAATCTACATGATGAATTTACTCTGCTGCTCATAGCACTTCATTGCATAATCAGGTCTTTGTTTTTATCTTCTTGGCAGTAGTGCAGGGCTTGTTTTGCTTTTGGATGCTGTATGCATGATTTTTTGTGTTGTCTGGAGCTTCATAAATTACCATTAAATGTAAATTCAGGAAAATCCTCAAGCCACAGACTGTGTTTTGTATCTGAAACTTGTTTCTATTTCCGGGATTTATCTTCCTCTGAACCTGTCCCTTTAAATTAGATTCCTCTATCACTAATATGTATCAATTGCTAAGGAAAGGCTGGATCAGAGTAGAATCATTTTGAGACAGAGCTGATAGCCGGAAAAGATGTCCTGTCATTTCCACAAATGCTCTTGCTGCTTGTTTGCCCTGCAGTCCTTAGTTCACAGTATTTAACACTCAGAGTCACGAAAAATCAGGCTTTAAGGAATAGAGGCAAAATATCTATTTCAAAAGACATGCAGCACTTGCAGTAGCCAAACGCACAACAGAAAATATGTCAAACCTGCAGTGCCTCTTGGTTTGGAAGTACTGAAGTACTGAAGAGTAGTTGGGTTTGTAATTGAGGTTTCTTCACACTGCTGAGACAGAACATGGAAATAAGTACTTTCAGAACAAAGCACTCAAATTTAGACGGCAGCAGTTAAGAACTCAAGGCCACACATGTTGTCGTGGTGCTCTCTTGCACAAAAAAAGCAAAATGGGAACAACAGGGGGGAGGTCTCTACCTGTGAAACTCAGGAGTTCCTGAGCAGGGCCTCTGACTTCCCACTGATGTTATTTGTAAATCTGGATTTGCCACGTTGGATAGCTTTGGTTCCATATACGCCATAGGAATTATTTCAAATTCTTGCTTTTCTAGAGCAGCAAACATTTTTTTCAGCATTTGGGTTTTTAATTAATTTGATGGGATTTCATATGAGAGCTGTAGGAGAACCTGAAAAATAACAAGTTGCAAGATGAAAAGAAAATCTGACCTAAATTTCAAACTCACTAAACTTGAATCGAAAACAGTATCGGTGCCCCATTTTGCTGCTGTTGTCATCACTGGCTGCAGTCTTCATGACTTTGGTACTGAGGATTTTGCTGAATATTTTATTCACTTTGTAGAATTGGAAGTTGAAAAGCTGAAGAAAACTTCAAAGTTCTTACTGCATGGGAATCTTGGGAATATCGTGATGCTGAAACAGTTCAGTAGTCAGAAGAGTTAGGTCAGATCATGGTGCATTGAAAGTCTTCTGTATGCTCTGACCCAAGTTTAAACTTCAAATTTCCTTGCATTTTCCTTGCAGCTAATAGCATTGCTAATTACTTCTGTATTCCTTACATTGCTTCATTGGCAATCAAAGGAAATGAAATATTCTTGAAACAGACACAAAGTTCACGGAGAGGCTCCCTCTTTGTGATGGACTTGGATTCAAAGAGCAGGTTTTTTACTTTACTGTCTCAAACATTGCAAACAAAATCTAATCTACAAACTCATGTTTTGGAAGGTAAATATTGGGGAAAGGCCCAGATCCTTAAGAAGCAGAAGCTACTTGTGATGTGTGCCTGCCTGGACTGAGCTTAGCTGCAGCACTCTTGCCCCCTGCTTGGCAATGTCTCTGCAGCTGACTGTGTAGAGCAGATAAAATCTAATTGTGTGTATAAAACAAAAAAGGAATACAATTTATCACATATCAAGCTTCACCTATGTGAAGATGAGCTTAGATGATTAGCCACTGGGAACTAAAACATCGTTCTTGAGTATCAGTCCAGAGGAAGAGCTGATGTTTGCCTTTTGGAATTCCTTTCAGCTGTCTCTGAGCAGCTCTGTGCTTTGTTTTGTGTACAGGACATGGAAATCCTGAACACCGCTATTCTCACAGGAAAAACAGTGGCAGTGCCCATCAAAGTTGTGTCCGTTGAGGAGAATAGTGCTGTGACAGACATCTCTGAGTCAGTTGAGTGCAAATCCTCTGATGAAGACGTCATTAAAGTAAGTTTTTGCCAGGTATTTGCTCCTGAAATGTATTTTTTTAGCAAAAAAGGTAATAGCCTGGGAACAACTTAACTTCTGCAAAATAACTTTACTACTGTTTCAAAAGCATGAGGAGAGGGATTTTTAAGAGAAGAGGTTCAGATGCAGTGATACAGCCATCACAGTGAGCTTTAGTAGAATTTCAGTGTTTAACTTTCATTTGTGTCCTAGTTTTAAAGTTTCTTGGTAATGTCACTTCAAGCTACACCTCCACAGCTACATCAGTGTGATGGTTTAGATGAACATTCCTCTGTAGCTGCCATGCAAAGTCATCTGGCTTGACTGTGCATTCTGCTGAGGCTTTTTTTGAATTACCAGCTTGATTTTGCAGACAAGCAGCTTGAAAGCAGTCACAGAGCTAGTAAACTGATTTAGCACCAGCAGCTAAATGCTGCACAGTAACAAACACTAGTAGATTAGTGTTGTCTTAGGGTAACACAGTTATTTTTCCAAGCCCTGAAAAAATCATTGATTCATAGATTTGTTCAGGAGTGGAATTAACCTTCAAGATCACCGAGTCCAACCATTACCCTGCTGTCCCAAGCCCACCACTAAACCATGACTCTAAGCTCCAAATTTACACAGCTTTTAAACACAACCAGGAGTGGATGATTAAACTACCAACTTGGACAGCCTGTTCCAAGGTTACCCTCTGCAATAAAGAAGTTTTTCCTATTGTCTAACCTAAACTTCCTAAATGAATCCCATTGTGCTTTCATACAGGATTTTTGTGATCTTTGAGCCAGGATGATTTTACCCTAAGTCTCTAAGCTCTTTTGAATCAGAATTTTATTTTATTATATGATTTTACAGTGTGTAGGACAGTGGGCTACATGCTGATACTCTTTAGGTGTCTTTGATATGCCACCAGCTCTCCTGGGTGTCCAGGGTACAAACAGCAATGCTGCAGCCTTCTATATTACAGGCAGTTCAGTTTGTAGGTTCATGGAAAGCAATAAAACTCCTGTGAACTTGCAGGATCCAACAGTTTGCTGCACTACTGAATTTATGAGGAAGCATTTATTATAGCAGTAACTGAGTAGGTGGGGAAAACAGACATACTTGGAACTAACAAAGCCATTGCAGGAGACTTTCACAGAAAGTTTTCTGCTTTCAGTGGATCCTTCAGAGCCAAAATAACCTCTCCAGTTTGCTGGAGTTTGAAATGGTCTCATATATGAGGTGCTTTACAGGGTTGTTAATGTCCAAGAATTCCTGTTTTTCACTGTGGTAGCCACCTTGCTACAGATCAAAGTAAAAGGTGGAATTTAGTTTAGGGATTGTCTTGATTATAACTTTATTGGAAACCACATTCCTAAGTAAGAAAATACACAAGACAGCATTCACAAATTAAAAAAAAAAATAATACAGAAAAATATTATTGTGATCATCAGGGTAGCCACCTTGCTCAAACAGCTTACAGAATTTCACTAAACAGTTCCGGCCATGAAGGGATTTTTTCTTGACAACACTGACTGGCCAGGGTTAAGTTCTCCCATTCAGAGCATGGTGTAGGTAAGGGAAAAAAATATATATATGTGATGTTTATTTGTTCTGCATCACCAGACACTGCACAGAAAATGACAGCACAGTAAAAACGACTTTGGGATTTTTCAGGTTTGAAGCATATTGATCAAGGAAAAATGAAATTCCAAAATCTTACAAAATAGAGTGTTATTGCAGTAATTGCAGAACAGCCTGGGCTATTGCAGTTCTCCAACAACTTGTTTGGAAAGAGTATTTTCTTGAATCACTGAGTCCTTTCATTAGCACTTGTGACCCCACTGTGCTCTTCTCTTATTTTCTACAGAAATTATTTATCTCCACTAAAAGTTTCTTAAAATGCAGCTTGTTTGCACTGTTGGAGCATTTTAAAGTGGCTTCTTGGAGCCTCCCTGACTTGCCACTCTGAAGTTGAATTGAAACAAATAACTGTAGGCTAGCACACAATGTTTATTGGAATTGACTAGAGAAATTTTTCAGGTGTAATTTCTGTCTCTTCAGCAATGTTTTGAAATGGCTCAGATGAACAGAGAGTCTTCCATGTATTTAGAAATATATGCAGGGTCTCTAGGGGCATGTGTATGTGACAGGAGCACTACCTGCTAGAAAACACACAGCTGGTTAAAAAATAAGGGTTCAATGAAATGCTTTGACAAAAAGGTTTTATCATCTCATCATAAAGGCAAAATGTCTTTTTTTTCATCTACAGTGTTCCCATTTCCAGGAAATTTCTTTACATGGAGAAATGAAGTTTGGGGTTAGAGTCAAATTGACATGTTCACACTGGTTCTGGTTTCTAAAGCACTCACAAAGCTTCAAAGGGAGCACAAAGGCCTTTCATCCTTAATTCATTTTGCAATTTCCCATCAAGCTTTTATGTTAAATTCTTTGGATCTATCATCTTCCTCTGAAAAACGCTCCTTTAGAGACCTTGTTGGGACTAACCTTTCTGTTCAAAAAAAGTAAGTCCAATCATCATCAGTTATGTCTGCTGGGAGAAGATCTTGGTGTTTTCAACAAAGAGCATGTGCTCGTGTGTACAGTTCATGGTCCCAAGCAGGGCATAATCAAATTCTGTTTTCAGGTACAAATGCCTGCACATTAATATAAACCATGAAAGGGGTTCCTGATGACAGCTATTTAATACTTAGACATAGTCTTATCTAGACAATCGCAAAAATATTTTGTTTGATTTCAGTTGTGTGGAATAGCTGATAACTTTGCATTCAGGCAAACAGAACAGCGTTAGGGCAGAAGTTGAAGAATTATGTTAAAGTATATCTAGTATCTGATAATATATTTAATATATATGTAGAATAAAGTATCGTATTAAGATACCTAAGAGCTCAAAGCTTATTTGTATTATTTTTTACAGTGCCTTCCATTTGCCTGCAATTACATTATAGTCAGTTATAGGGTGCAGTGGAAATCTAATCCCAAGATAGATCTGCAAGTAACTCATGATAGTTTCTCAGTGACAAGGGTGGTATTGAAGCAGCTCAGTGCACAGCTTGTGCCCTGTCTTAATCTGCTGACTATGACTCCTTTTATTTCTTTTATTGTCTCATAGTTTCAACTCTTTACTTCCTGACTTACTGTTGATTTAATGAACTTTAAAAGTCTTTGAATGCTCTAGAGCTGCTTCACACAGTGATCCAACCTTTTTAAAGCAGACAAAAATTTATTAAGGCACTAAACATGCAGCAACAGCCAATTTTTTCTTTGATAGGAATTTACCAATAGGATCCATATATCTGGATCCATTAATAGTAATTGCTGTTGCATGTGTAGGCTCCTTCTCAGTCTCTGGAAATTAAAGTGGAAGTGGATTTTCTGGTTCTTCTGTGCAGTTTGCTCTGGGTTCTTTGGGTCACCTGGCTGCTAGAACAGATGCAGTTTCATGCTGCGAAGAGCAGAAACTCTGCAATACAGAGCCACAGAATGGTAGGAATTGGAAGGGGCCTCTGGAGTTCATCTGGTCCCTTGTCCTGTTTCCAGTTAGAAAAGTAGGAATTGAGCTTATGAATTTGAAGATTATTTTTTATCATGAAAATAACTTGAGTGAAAAATCTTCAGTACTATTTCAGAAGCTACTGGAATCAGTTAGGGTTTGCATGTTGTCATTCCTGAACTAGCTTATATCTTGTTGCCACACGAGGAGATGCTATGTATGAGGTGGTGTGTTATTATTGTTTTGCTGCTGTTTATAACTGATAAAATAAGAAGTGGATACTAGTCTCAGTGTATTAGCCTTGAACCATACTCTAAACACCATATTACTAGTTTTTTTCCATCATGAAATGGCAGTAATAGCTTTGAGATTTATTCAGATCAAAACATGGATTGAGTTAATATTAGTTTACACATGCAGGTGCTGTGGTTGTCACTGCAAACAGAAGCAGGATCTTCCCTTTCAGATGCCCCACAGTAGCTATTAATGAAGAGTGGGCTCTTGGTTTCATTGGGACTGAAGGGTAGGGGGTGACACTCACCGCAGGTAAAGGGCACGGGAAGAATGTTAGGAATTTCTGTTCAGAACTAAAATGCAGGACAGAGCATCACAGCTGTCTCTGGCGCATCACAGGAGTTGGAAACAAAATCCCAGATCAAAGCAACATTGAACTGTCAGGGGTGAAAATCCATCTCCAGGGCTTTATGGTTGAACACCAGCTTAACAGCTAAAAAAGAGTGGAACTACTGCTGGTATCAACATTTTCAAAGTGATATTGATGGGACTTATAGACACCTGTCAAGGTTACAGATCTTGTTTAAAGGCCCAGTCCAGTAATCATTTACACACATGAGTAGCTTTACTGTGAATACTGCTCTCAGTAGGGAACATACTCGTATGAAACAGCCATTTAGGGCTCATAAATGTTTTTAGGGTTTTGCTATTTGTGGTGGAAACAGTCTATGGAATGAGATTAATTCTTACTAAAGAGATATGAGCTCATGTTGAAACGTCTGTTATCCATTTGTGAACCCACTCAGATTAAAGGTCAGTCTGGATGCTGTGAAGAGCATCTTGGTTTGGCAATAAGGCAACCAACAGATGGACATAGACATAAGAGATAAAATAAAAAGCTCTGTACTAATTGTAGTAATTTCTTTTGGAAATTGTGGAATCCTATCACAACACCCTGTTTACTAAGGACACGTCAAAAGCCTTTCATTATTTGGATGACACCTTGCTGTTGTCTTAATATACCCAACCTCACACTAGTAGCTTTGCTTCAGCCTCTTCAGTTATTGATTTAACTACAGAGAAATGTCACTGCTCTTCCCTGCTTTCTAGCATTTGCAAAAATTGAAATCATTTTTCCAAAGAAATGCAGAGGCGCTTTTTTTTTTTTCACTTTGCTGGGCAGTAGGTAGCGGCATCTGTAGGTGCTTCTATTAAAAGTTGAGTTATGCTTTTTTCTGTCAGTAGGTCGAATGCAGTTCCAGGCTGAGTAGCTAAGCTACAGGCAGCTAATAAAGAATCAAGGTGTGAAGCCTCAGCCCTGCACTCAAGAGTGTTGCACTCATTAAAAGCCATCAGGAAAGCTCACCCTGAAATTTTAATGGTATGGGGATAGTCCCTCTGGCTCCTTAATGTTTCATTATAGTTCCATGGCAATTCCCGAAAAAAAATCTTAAGCAAAAACAAGGGCTGTGGATGCTCTTCCATCATAGGCATCAATTAGGCACCAAGAAGCATTCTTAGTCTGGCTCAAATCAGTGGCTGCACCCTGGGGCAATGTGAGTACCTGGTCTCTGAGTAATGTCAGACTTTGTAGTGCAGAAGTGAGCTTGGGGAAATCCTGCCTTTTATTTGTATTATCTCTGCCTAGCAAAGTGTGCTTGTCCATGCTTAGCAATGCTGATGTCCTGTCTAGTGAGAGCAGAGGTCCCTACACTCTGTAGATACATTGACCTGAATGGGTGTCAGCTTCTCCCCAGCTGATGGACTGGTAATGCACTACTGCAGCACCAGCTTCAGCTACCTGATCTGCTGCTTCTTGTAATGGCTCAGCTGGTTTCTGGATCCCTTTGAACTTTCCATACAACCAGGAGAGAGCAAAGCAGGAAATGGTGAGATGGGAGCAGGTGATGACAGAGAGATTGGTATGATGGAAGGATGTGAAGTGTTACCTTAAAGTGCTAGTGACAAAATACATGGGTCTGTCAAAAATTACATGAAAATGTGTGGGAATTAGGGAATGACTATCCCAACCTGGGGTACTGCAGTTAGAAAGGTATGGAAATGCTCGAGATTGTTCAGGAAAGGCCTAAATATCTGGTGTGTTGTGATCCACTGGGCCAATACAAGGTGTGATTCTTTTACTATTCTAAGTGTTGTACCCTGAGTACTACGTAACTGATCTGGTAGAGAATTAGTGCTTCTACTCTTCAAAATAGCTTGTAGATAATTGTTCAGTGAAATGTTGAAACAGATATTGTCAAAACATAAAAATAAGCAATCTATTAAGTGTCTGACAGAGGAAAGCTCAGTCTACTCAAAACAAAGCATGTTCCCATGGCATCTGAAGTTTCTTCCCAGTGCTTTCTTACTAGCAGCATCTGGAGGCAGTTAATAATGGTGATGGAATGTGATGAAATGTGATGCAGATGATGATTTCAAGGGGAAGCGGAGTTTGAGAGGATTTCATCCTATTAGAAAGCCTGGCGAGTGACAGGCACCTTAGATTTCCCCTCGTACCTTTCAGCTCCTGATGCAGACAGCAGGGTGAGTGTCCAGCTTGTGTTGCGTTTACATCTCAGCACATGCATATGTACTTGTATGGGACTGCACTGCAAAGTCTTGAAGACTCAGAGGATTTAGGGTTTCACGTCATGTTTTTAGTGGAGGTTGTAGGAGAAAATAAAAACAAGGAGCTGCTTAGAAAATGCTGGTTGTTCCTAGTAGCTGTATTGATGGAGAGAGAACACTAACTTCCAGTAAAAGGCTCCTACAGTGACTATAATGCAATTGATTTATTGTTTATTTTTCACTTAGGTCAAATAAAACTCTATTTGGAGTTTGTTAGCTGGGTGCAACTGTTGTAGAGCTGAGCACACAGAAAAATGAGTGGGTGGATAAATTTCTGGTTCAAATAAGTGTCATTCCTCACTCAGACCTGGAAAACAGAAATGAAAAGTCACACTAGATGAGATTTCCAGGAAACCAGTGTGGTCTAGTAACAGAACAGGCAGCCTCTTCTCTGTATGGTCACTTTAGTGTGGATTTATGTCAAACCTGCAGGATTCAGTGGAAGCATGGAGGGGTCAATCTACACAACAGCAGCTACTGCCAGGCTTCCTCTACAGTAATGCACAACAGCTACTCTTACACTTACCTCAGCCCAGACAGTCACAATTGTAGAAGTACTCTGATGTTAAAAAATAAAGTAGTTGTATGACATCCTGGAAGGGATGTAGAAACGTTAGACTGTTCTGCATAAGATGCCTGTGTTCCTTCTCTGGCCTGCTCCTTCCAGAATCAGCAGCTAGAGGCTCAGCTTGACCTGAGAGACGGCACAGCTCTGCTGTTTGGGGTCCTTGGCTGGGCTCTCTGCAAGGTCTCTAGAGACACTCCAGCAGGCTCAGAACAAGCATGGAGTGTCTGTCACACTGCTGATAACCTCAAGGGCCCCAAGTAGCTAATGAATTGCAAATGCAGATCTACTCACCACACCCTAGCCGAGCCTTGATGGCCCTCAAAAGGCAGGAGCAGTGTCTGTTTTTCATTCTTTGTTCAGGCATAATGTGTTCCTCTGATTTGTGTGAAACCGAAAACGTTTAAAAATAGGAAAGAAAGTCACAACGTGGAAATCCCACTGTTTTGCTGTTCTGAAATCCCGTGGCCGTGTGAGCTTTTATTCTGGCAAATTAGTCCACCCACTTGCCCTTTTCCATGCTTTTCGCCGTCCTGTGATTTACTGGGATCAATATACATCAGTAGAGCACAGAAACTTCAGAGGAGCGTTCGAGAAATGAAGCTTTACCACACCCTTCTGTCAGATGCAAATACAGCCATATAGGTCAGCAGTGGGTGGATCGTTCCTGGACGACGTTATTGTACCACTGCTCCCCGAGCAGGCAGCCTCGTTGCAAATTGAAACTCAAAATCGACATGGTGTGAAATACTTGAATTCAGCAATGAATATTGAGAATACCTCGTAATCAAGGGCAGCTAAAGAAACCTCTAAACCGTATCCTTACAGCCATTCATCTCTTGCCCTCTCCCAGCTCACTGCCTGTGTGGATGGAGAACCTCTATATCCCAAATGAAAAATCAAAGCACAGTTGCAGTAACGCTGCCTTAAGTTCCACAGAAAGTGCTTCAAAATCAACTTCAAAGCTGTCAGATCAAGACCATGAAAGTAAGCATGAGAAGTAACTTCAGTCTTATGATAGCTGTAGCTCTGCCACATTAGATAAGCAGTTTTCTCCAGCCCTTCTTGAGTAATACAACCAGGAGAAAAGATGGTTCGCTTCTCCTTTTCTGCTTATCGCTGCGGTTTGCACATTGTGGATTTGTATAGTGTAGGTACACATATACCCATTGTGATGATCTCCAATGTCCAATTGCTGTCCAAAGTGTGTAGATGGAATGAAAGTCTCTGCAGTCACTCTGTGGTCCTGCACAGAAGATATTCAGGGGCCATGCAATACCTAAAAACATATTTTACTGGCATATCCCTAGTGAGTAGGAGCCAAACTCTCTGTTTGGTCCCATTTTCAGAAATTACTTGACTCCGAAGTGCACAAAGCAGGAGAGATTTTGTTTTATGTGATAATGCCTAGCTGCAGAGAGCTCCTGTAGCTGTAGCTGTACTGAGCTTCAGTTCAGCTTCAAAAACTGGTCATTTGGGAACAAATAGATGCCCTCCAGTCTCAGCTGGCATTTTGTGCCCCTTTTACTCTCTCAGTTCTGTCGTAGTGAATGTTATTCAGTTAGTTAAATGTACTGCTTCTATTCTGCCAGCAGAATCTTTATAATAAGATTAGATAATGTACAGCCTTTTCTTCAAGAAATACTCTCTAGCTTTGGGGGTTTTCTACTTAGTTTTGCTAATCTGATACTGAAAATGCAGGGGCCCTTCTCAATAAAGAGAGTTCAGCTTGCTTGTAAACCATAGCCCTGGTTTTACTGAGTTCTTCAGCGCTCAGGGCTCAATCCCCATGTTACTAGTCCAGCTGCTGGGAACTTCATTAGAGGACTGATCGAAGGGACTAGAACCACATTTGGAAAATGGTGGCTGTTTGCAAGCACAAAGCAGCACAAACACATGAACCATGTCACCCATTGAAAACTGCAGCCAGTTAGTTCTAAGAGAGGTAGAAAGAAGATTACATCAGTTATTAGAATGTAAGACCTGCCCTGCTCCCTCTTCCCATCCAGATTGGGAATAATTATTCCTTAACTATTTCAAGAAACAAATTCATTCTTTTTTTTTTTTTTTGGTGGGCCATAGATAAAAACAACTCTCAGGGTAACTCTTGCATGCAGTGTGAAAAATCAAGGCTTTCGTTTATTAACAGTCCTATCAATGTTAAATCTGCATAACTGCCTTTACCATTACTCTTCATTTACCTTTTTGCTTATCCTGTGTGGGGAGCTTTTGGCTTCACTTTCTGAGTCCCTGGGGACAAGAGGTGGCTCTGGGAAGTCAAGTCACACTCAGCAGTTAGCAGTTCCACTAATGGATGCTTCCATTATGAAGGCTGCTCTAGCAGTGTCACAGAGCTGTAAATATCATTCCAGAGACCATGGAGGAACTCAGGTTCAGCTTGCATTTTACAGTAGCAGGTTATTGATTATTCAGGATTATGCAGCCAGGCATTGAAATCCTTCTTATGAGGCAGTTACCATCACCTAATGTACATGTAGCTTAAAATTTTTTTTTTATGAAACCCTAGTGTCTGATTGTATGAAGGCTAGAGAGCTACAGGGAGCCTCTCTCAGTTCCCTTTCTAAAGAGGATGCTTTTTTAAAAACCATCTTAGCAAGAAATTCTCTAGCAAGGACATAAATATTACACAAAGGTTTGTCCAAAGAGCTTGTGGCATTAATATCACTGTTTAATATTTTCTATATATTATGTGTCAGTATATTCAGCAGATAAGTCATTCTCATGCTCTATATTCCCTAATGGAATGGATGACTTTGTTCCCAAAGCTTAACCTCCGTGAGCTCCAATTACCCTTCTGGTATCTAAGAGCGAGTGGTATTGAGCTGAAAAACTCTCAGTGTCCTGTATTTGAAAAGTGGTGAACATCACTATTCTTCACTAATTATCATGTACATTTTGTTTTCATCAAAATTGAGATTTCTTTAAGAGATACTGGGAAAATCTCTGTGTATGGAAGTACTTTCATAAATATTTAAACATTTATGTAACTGAATATTTTAGCAACATTTACATTAGTGTAACAGAAATGGGTAAATGGGTTTACACACCGAAACACAAGATTCTGAATCTAATGAATCATAGAATCATTAGGGATCAGAAGGGACCTTGAAAATTCATCTAGTCCAATCCTTCTGCCACAGCAGGATCACCCAGACTTGGTCCAGGGGGGTTTCAAACGTCCCCAGAGAAGGAGACTCCACAATCCCCTAGGCAACCCACTCCATTGCTCCATCACCCTCACTGGGAAGAAGTTATAGAATCACAGAATCAGTCAGGCTTGGAAGGGACCACAGGATCATCCAGGTCCAATCTCCCTGTCATGGGCAGTGACACCCCACCCTAGATCAGGCTGGCTAGAGCCTCATCCAGCCCAGCCTTAAACACCTCCAGGGACGGGGCCCCAACTACCTCCCTGGGCAACCCATTCCAGGCCAACACCACTCTCCCGGTGAAGAACTTCCTCCTCACATCAAGTCTAAATCTGCCCATCTCCAGCTTTGCTCCATTCCCCCTAGTCCTGTTGCTACAAGAGATCCTAAAAAGCCCCTTCCCAGCTTTTTTGCAGCCCCCTTTAGATACTGGAAGGCCACACTAAGGTCACCTCGGAGCCTGCTCCTCTCCAGACTGAGCAGCCCCAACTCTCTCAGTCTGGCCTCATATTGTTGGGGCAGGACATATATCACCACCATATCTCCTAGTTTCTCTTCAGTCTTAAATTCCTCAGACTGTTTAAACCTCAGGGTATTTAATCAAGGGCAATTACAAAGACTTCTAATTAAAATTTGGGCTGATGCCTCAAATTTCCAGTGTTCATAAACTCGGCAGAATTGCCTTGTTAACAACTCCTTTTTGCCCTTTCATACTGTCCTTCAGAGACTGGACTGGTATCTCCAGCAGTAGAACACTAGGAGAGTAAATAAATGTAGACCAGACTTAACAGAGTCAGTACCCATGATTATTTTTAGGTCTTATAGGTGTCGTTCTTTCTGCTTCTGTGTACAGCAGACATGAAACAGAACAGACAGCACTTTGAGCTCACCATCTTCTGAAAGACCATCTTAGCTTCTGTTTGACATGAGTTTGCCTGTTTTAAACTCTGCCTTCCACCAGTAATTGAAGGAAGATTCCTCAGGACTCTGTATCAGGATTTAAAGCAGCACAACCATTACCTTATATAAGTGTCAACAGTCCCTTAGTGGCTGCACAGTCCAGGGCAGTGCATTACCACTTCCTTTGTCGTGACCTCAAGCAGCTCATGCTTCCTTCTTCCTATTCTACAATAAAGAAGTCATGATGAGATCAAGAACTTAGTCCAAAAGGAGTAAGTGAAGGAAGACTCAGAGGTTCTTCATTTGACTGGTAATGTTGTTGGGAAGCTCCTTAATATTCATTCATAGAATCATAGCGTGGTTCAGGTTGCAAGAGATTTTCAAGATCATCTAGTTCCAACCCCCCTGCCATGAGCAGGGGCACCCCCACTAGACCACGTTGCTCAGGGCCCCATCCAGTCTGGCCTTGAACACTTCCAGGGAGGGTGCATCCACATCCCATTAGGTTAGGCATGCTTTGCCTCTGATGAAGTCCTGTTGGTTACAAATCACCTCTTCATTTTCCAGAGGCCTCAGCAGGGCCTTCAGGAGGATCTGCTCCATGCTCTTGCCAGACACAGAGGTGAGGCTGACTGGCTTACAGTTTCCAGGGAGTTCATTTTTCCTCATTGTAAAGATAGAGCTGATGTTTCCCCTTTTCCAGTCAGCAGGAGCTTCACCAGAGTGCCATAATCTTTCAAATACAGTGGCTAGTGGCTTGGGCAACTTAATTCGCCATTTCCCTCAGGACCCATGGGTGGATTTCATCAGGCCCTATGCACTTGGGAACATTCAGGTTCTTGAGATGGTCTTGAAACTGATCTTCACTGAAAGTGGTTCTATTATCCTTCACCCTGTCTCTGTCTTTGCCTAGTGGGACTTGGGTGGAGTTGGCTAGATTCTTTGCCGCTGAAGACTGAGACAAAATAGTCATCAAGCACCTCAGCCTCCTCATATCACTTGCAACCAGGTCTCCATTTTCTCTCCGGAAAGGCCCTATGTCATCCCTGGCTTTCCTTTTGTTACTGGTGTATGCAAAGAAGCTGTTCTTGTTTCCTTTTATCTTCCTGGCCAGATTCAATTCTATCTCTGCTCTTGCTTTTCTAATCTGGATCGTGGCTGCATTGACAAGTCCTCTGTACTCCTCCCAGTCAGCCGGTCTCTCCTTCCGCTGCCTATAGACTTTCTTCTTGCACCCAAGGAGGTCCAGGAGCACCTTGATAATCCCTGCTGGCCTCTTGGCATTTTTGTCTGCCTTCTTTCTTGGAATGCACTGCTCTTGGGCTTGGAGGAGTTGGTCCTTGAATAACGACCAGCTCTCTTGGGCGCCTCTTCCCTCCAGTACTTCATCCCATGATACCCTGCCAAGTAGATCCCTGAGGAGGGTTAAGCCCTCTTGAAATCCAGGGTTGCAGGCTTACTGTGCGTCCTCTTAGGTACCCAAATAATCTTAAATTCAACCACTTCATGATCACTATAGCCAAGACTGCCCTTGAGTCTCACTTCACTCACCAGGCCCTCCTTGTTGGTGGGGACAAGGTCCAAGATAGCACTTTTTCTGTAGGTTCCCCTGTCACTTGATGAGAATGTTATCCTCAACACACTCCAGGAACCTCCTAGATTGCTGGTGCTGTGCTGTGTTGTCCTTCCAACAGATATGTGAGTGCTGAATTCACAGGGTCTGTGAATGTGAAGCTGCTTATCTGTTTGTAAAGAGCCTCATCCTCCAGGTCTTTCTGGTCAGGTGGCCTGTAGCGAACCCCCATTGTGATCTTCCCTTTCCCTGGTTTCCCTTTGATCCTCACCCATAAGCTCTGTTTTAGTTCTTCTTCCCTCCCCAGGCAGAGCTCCATGCATTCAAGTTGGTCTTTGATGTAGAGGGCAACACCCCCTCCCTGCCTGTCTTTCCTAAGGAGTCTGTACCCATTTGTCCCTACATGCCAGTCCTGAGAACAATCCCACCACGTTTCAGTGATACCAATGACATCATAATCCTGCAGGCATGCATAGACCTGCAGCTCTTTCTGCTTGTTCCCCATGCTCCAGGCATTAGCATAAAGACATTTAAGACTGGCCCCTATTGAAGTTGGTTTACTAACTGGAGTTCCGTTGTCCTCCGCATCAAGTATTCTCTTCCTGGCCTGTGGTTTATTTCCAGACCCAGGATATCTATTGATGTAATTGCCCATTGCATGAAATGGATTGTGGATCCCTCTCCCCAACAAACCTAGTTTAAAGCCCTCCTCATTAGATTGGAAAGCCTAAGGCCAAAGACACCCTTTCCATTTTCTGATAGATGTACCCCATCAGCCTCTAGAAGACCAGGTTTCTCAAAGGCATTCCCATAATTTAAATAGCCAAAGCCCTGTCCATAACACCACTCCCTCAACCACTGATTGATTTTCTTGATTCCGTCAGCCCTTTCAAACCCCTTCCCTTTAAATGGGAATATTGATGACAAGATAACCTGTGCTCCTGAGTCCTTCACTGCTGTTCCCAATGCCTTGTAATCCCTCTGCTGTATTGGTCCAGCGCACGTGGAGCAGCAGCAATAGATAGTAATCAGTGGAGCATACAAGGTCTTGTACCCTCTCTGTGACATCCGTGATGCAAGTTCCTTGAAAGCATCATACCTCTCTAGACAGTGGGTCAGGGCGGAAAATAGGTGCCTCAGTGCCTCTCAGAAGAGAGTCACCTTCCACTATCACCTAATGCTTTTTCTTAGTTGCATTAGTTGTTATATCACAGGGAACTGGTTTAGCTGCCTTTCCCATGTCAGAGAAGTCGCCAGTCACAAGCTCATTTCCATCCTCAGTCTGCAGAGCTGCGAATTGGTTCTGCAGGGGCACCTCAGGTTTTAAAGATGAACTCTTCTTTCTTCTATATTTTGCCTTCACAAGTTGCCATTCCTCACTATTGCTACCTGTCCCTTTTTTAGGGTGTGCTGCTGGATGCACTGGTGTGGAAGTTGGGGACATTTTGGCTATAGGCTGTGGGTTTGATTGCACTTAAAACCAGCTGTCTATTTCTGCCTCCCCGATACTTCACAGTCTTTTGATGATCTCCTGCAGTCCAGCAACCTGAACTGATCCTCCATCTGGGCACACCTCTTGAAGACCAGCGTGGTCGCCACCTCATCCTGAGGAGAAACCTCAAGGCATTTGTTTCAGACCAAGGTTGATGTCTGCAGAGCTACCTCTCCATTCAGTAGCTCTGTCTGGGTGGAAGCACTGATCCNCACCTCACGCTGCCCTCTGGCCAGCCCCCTCCCATCCCATCCCATCCCATCCCACCCCATCCCATCCCGTGTGCCAACCAGTGAGCAGTTTGCTTGACTGCAGGCTTCTGGGACCCACATGTAAATCACGTTCAAACTACTCCTTTTCAGCTTTTCTCTGCGAGAGTGCCAGCTTCTGGTGGGTGTCTGGGTCAGGGGAACCACCCCATCCACCTAAAAAGCCTCAAAGAAAGAGAAAGCAACTCCCCAGCCATAGCCCTTTACCAAGCAGCTGCTGCCTGGCTGTTTGCTTGACTGCGAGCTGAGCTGTTCATTACCAGAAGGAAAGGTACATCCACTCCCCAGATCACAGTCAGAGTGCCATAGCCAGTGATTCAGGAGTGACTCTCCTGATTTCCAGGAAGTTTGCTCTGTCAGCTCAACAGAATATGGTTTTTTGCAGAGAGAGTCCTTTGGAAAGCTAGAGGCCTTTAATAAAAGGAGCACAGAAATATAACACCAGAAAAAAAGACAGACAACAAACCCCATGAAGCTGTAGAATGGTTTGGGTTGGAAGGAACTTAAAGATCACCCAGTCCCAACTCCCATGCCATGGGCAGTGACATCTCTCAGAACAGGTTGCCCAGAGCCCTGTCCAACCTAGCTGAAGATTGCCAGGGCTGAGGCATCCACAATGTCCCTGGACAATATTTTCCAGTGCACCAGCACCCTCACAGGGAGGATTTTCTTTCAAATATCTACTATAAATATGCCTTCTTTGTTTGAAACCATTACCCCTCATCCTGTCACTACACTCCTTGACAGAGTCCTGCCCAGTCTTTCTTGTAGGCCCCCTTCAGGTACTGGAAGGCTGAGATTAAGGTCTCTCCTTGCCTCCTCATCTCCCCTGCTTGTCCTCCTGTTCTTTACAGTCTATCCTCTTTATTTTAGTTTTAATCTGAAGATAGGATTTTAAAAAAAAAACGGAGGGGGGCGGGGGAGTAAGTTGAATGCAGCTTAGTAATGAAAGAAACTGCTGAAATAGCATCAGAAAGCTCTTTAAAATGCAAAACTTGCTGATCTACTACAGAGAATAGGAAAAAACCCAGTTACTTAAAGGTGATGCTTAAGCAGGCTTTGCCTTCATCATCTCTCACTTCTTCTGATGACAAAGGTAAAAAGCACTTTCAGGGAGAAGATGTTTTCACAGCAAGAACAGAAATACAGGAGATGAGCGACAAATCCCAGTTTGCAGATCTCCAGGTTAGAAGCTTCCTTATGCTGTTGTGGACACGACTTGGATGAGAGATAGTTATTACCCTGTTTAGTGCCTTACCAGAAGAATTGTGAAACCCTGGAGGAAATCAGAGATGTACTTTCTTCTATCAAAATGCTTAAACAGTTAAAAAGAATTTGAGTTGTGGGATGATGCAGTTAAATTTATTGCTTTTTTAAGGTCCCTGTCATCTTTCCTCCATGTTGTGTTTCCATCTCTTTTAACCCCATATGAGAACAGATTTTTGACAAGTCTGCATTGAGTATCTCCAAAACCAAGTTGACTATGATATTATTTCCACCTGAGTTAATCTGGGCCAAAGTGTCTGTTGTTGCACCACATAACCCTTTTTTTGTGAGGGGTGTCTGCTTAGCAAATCAGACCTTAGATGTCTCATGCTGTTGTTGTCAACTGGAGCGGATTTGGGACATCTGGAGTTGTTCTCCACAGCTGAGAAATTCTTTCTATTTATTTTTTAAGTAACTGTATGAGACAAGAGCAATGGAAGTAATGCACTTGCTTGTGTTCTGCTAACCTGCTGTAGCCAGGCTTAGCTGTGCTGCTCACCAAAGCTGCTGACTGAAGAATAGCTTTAATTGAAGTTTTCTCGAGAAGGTATGTCCTTAACCCTGTGTGGATGGACAGCTAACACACATTGTGTATTAGATGATGGGACACTTTCTCCCTTTCATCCCCAGTACAGCATGAGTCGGGAATTCAGTTGCCTCTATCTAAAGCTGTGTTCTTCAGGAGTGCATACCTGAAAACACAGTAATTAAAACACATACAGTAGCACGGTACTGTATGTGTTTTGCTCCTCCTGCACTCTCTCTGTGTACCTCTTCATCAGAAATACAGGAACAGGAGAAAGAGCTTGTGTAGGGCCATTAGCAATGCTTGTACTTGGTGAAAAGAGTAATGTTTCTCTCAATGCAACTTATAAAGAGCTGCCACTATCGCTGATGCATGTCCAGTAATAAATATTAACCTGCAGTAATTTTAAAGGCTGCATGGTAGCTACAGCATCTCGTCCTTAGGATGCTGTATATGTTCAACCATTTATTTGTTGCACACCCACGAAGGCATAGAGCAGTTTTACAAATACAGATGGAGGTTGGATCTCAGCCCAGAACCATTTAGGAATTACAGTTTTGATACTATTGTTGTTGTGTTTTTTTAATCCTGACAGTTGCATTTGTTCTGTTAGTGACAATGTGGGGCTTTAGATAATATTAAATCATTCATCTAGACCAGACCTGGTCAGTTTGAGGCTGAGCATGTTATCAGAAATCTTTTATCAGCAAGTGCCTATGGTTTGCTATGTGCATAAATAAGCAATTTGTACAACTAACTCAGAAAGTTCATTCCTTTGTCTTTGAGAGGGACTCCGTATAAATGAACAGGATGGAACCAGTTTCAGGGTGCCAAAGGCTACTGCTCCAAGCAGTAAATTAGATGTTATTTACAAGCTTCTATGTAAAGGAAGATATGGCTAAAGAAAGAAGAGCCATGTCTGAGTCTGCTCTGTCAAACATTCTAGGCATAAGGTCTTCTCCTCCGGGCACAATCATTGCTTCCCATCCTGCTCTAGTTGTTCTGTGCTCCAGGTCTATGTCAGTTCTCTGACTGGTGCTGACCAAGGCTCCTTGGGTTATATTTGTAACAGTAGGGGAAAATGGACAGAAAGAGTGGAATTGTCTTTCCTGAGTGACAGAAACCAGAGTCTGTATCAGCCATGACTTCCTGGTGTCCTGAACTTCATTGAGGATGTTGCCATAGGTAGCATTCATATTCTGTTATTTAGATGTGAATTCCTTTTAACTTTATTCATCAAAGAATTAGTTATCTGGTCTAAGACACTTTGCAAAGTCTCCATGCCTGGTGGTGAGACCTGGGCAGTGTCGGGGAGAGTGATAGTCACACTGCCAAGCATCAGGTGATGAAAATTCCCCCACTGGCCATTCTTGCTCTCACGTCACCGAGACAGCAACAAGACAATGCAGTCACCTTAGAAAGCAGCAGCTCAAATACATCAACTGAATGTCCTCACTATGTCCTAGGGCAGTGTGCTGCTCTGGGCAGCAGTGCTTCCATGATCAGGAGTCAGAGTGGCAGCTCATGACATTCAGCCCTTGCTCGCCTGTGCGGTTGTTGTTCTCATGAGATGCGTTTTCATGATATTACGTCTCCCAAGGCAAAGCTGATGCACTGGCACCACAAAAAGAGCAGACCATTTAGCAGAGAATTGTCCATTACTGCATGAAGTTTATATTTTATACTGTGCATCTCTGCTGTGCAGCACTTTTCAATCAGATTGAATCAGATTGAGACAGCCTCTTGTGCACTAAAACTCTTTCTGTGTGCCATTCAAGTTACTACAGGTGAAAGCAGGGCATGCCATTCATTGTGATAAAATAAAGACATTTCTGCCACCCTTAGGCTTTGAAATCTGTCTGAGATGGTCTGAGGGAGAACTCAGACAGACAGATGGCTCAGGTATCATTGTACCTAGTCCTGTTTCCAGTCCACAGGGACCAGCAACCCTCTGAGGGAATGAGTCATAGAAATATCTGTGTTATGGTCACCTAAGATTCCTTTTGCAATCTTGCCATCCAGTATTTTACCAGACTTTGAGCAGTGCCTAAACCTCACAGAGAATACCAATGGGATGCATGTGTCAGAACCAGGAACACTACCTACCATATCTGTGGCCACAGAGGACATCCATCTGTTTCATTAGCTTGGGGATGTAACCGTTTCCAGCTGTTAATTGTCATTTGATTTAAATAGTATTGGGAATGGGAGTGGAATAAAAGGGAGCAGATGACAGGACACGTTTGGGGGGGAGATGCGTTGCCACTGCTGGCACTACCCATTACGGGTGATGAAAACCTTGGATACGAGCAAGAGCAGGAGTTGAAGAGATCTGCTGGGTTTACTGCTAATTTCTGCAGACATATCACTTTGTTTAAGAATGTAACAGCTCCCATTTCTAGCCACTTAATGTATGATGAATGTGCCACAGGATGTCCCCAGACAGCTATGACACCTTCAGGAATACATATGACAATGACTTTATCACATGGAGTTATTTCATACTATCTGCATCCCTCTTAATGATTTATATATTCAGGAGTGATTTTATCACTAGTACTCAGCAATGTAATAAATGAGAAAACTCAATGGTCTGTAAATTACAACATTGATTAAAGAAGTGATTACCGATATAACTCTTACATGACTATGATAACGCTTGCTTAATATTTCAGGATAGCATTTACATGTTAATGATAAATTACTGCAGTGTTTAGAAATACTTTACAGCTTTAATCAAAATGTAAGCGTATCTAAAGAGATAATGCTTATTGCACAGGGCATGAGTGGAGTTCTGCTACTCTTCAGCAGATGAAATCCACCCCAGAGCTTTGCCTTGACAACTGAAAGCAGTGTCACTCTCTGATGAAGGTGTCATGAGGGCAGAGCATTGATTTGCTGCTTAACTTTATTGAGATCTACTTTGACTTGTTGAATTCCTCTTGACCAAGCTGTGAAGCAGCCTTGCTCGTTATCAATTCCACAGCACTGTGGTCGGCTAGGGGCCCACTGCATAACAAACAGAACAGCAGCCACCAGCTTCAGAAATGGTACTGAGACTTTCAGCATCTCCAGTGTAATTCTGCCCCCTGAGCCAGTGAGGGAGTTTTGTGTTCAGCTGTTGCCACTGTGGAAGGCCTTCATTAACATGCACCAAGAGAAGGAAACCTTTTTTAGTTTGGTTTTAGGTTTGAGATGTGAAGGTTACTCTTTGAGCTTGTTTTATCACAGTGATTACCTTTTTTTCTTTCTCTTACCCCATTTTCCCCCTTAGGTTTCTGACAGATGTGACTATGTTTTTGTCAATGGCAAAGAAATGAAAGGCAAGGTGAATGCACTTGTGAACTTCACATACCAGTATCTGAGCACTCCCCTGCAAATCACAGTCTGGGTCCCACGCCTGCCTCTTCAGATTGACATTTCGGACACAGAGCTAAGCCAAATAAAAGGCTGGAGGGTCCCAGTTGTTTCCAACAAAAGGTGGGTTTGAGTTGCTAAATTTCTTGCACAGTCTTGTAAAATGAATGGAGTTGATTCTAAATGTAAGTAGGAACAGCTGTAGCACCAGCACCCAAACTAGAGCATGTTTCCCTGAGGAGCAGCAGTACTGGAATCCCTCAGTACTGCACTAGCCATGTGCAGATGTCATAGAACTCTAAATTCATGGGAGTTTTCCTTCTGTGCACGGGTCAGTCAGGTGCAATGGTCCACTTAGAGATTTGGTGTTGTTTGGAGATACTAACTTAAAGTGGTATTGTCTGTTTTTGTAGTCCTTCCTCATGCTTAGTACCCATCAACAACAGTCTCAAAGACACCCAGAAGAGAGTGCTTCTATTTCAGGGGCATTCTCCATTAACACTGTGCTGTTAGGTTTCAGTAACGATCCTGAAAACACTTTTTATGCTTCATTTCCTTATGTAAAAAGACCCACCAGAGACAGTGATGATGAGGACGAAGATGAGCGTAAGGGAAGAGGATGCACTCTACAGTACCAGCATGCCATGGTGCGAGTCCTCACACAATTTGTAGCTGAAGACTCTAGCCCTTGGGGTCAACTGAGCTACCTGCTGGGCTCAGATTGGCAGTTTGACATTACAGACCTGGTGATGGATTTTATGAAGCTGGAGGATCCTCACATTGCCAAGTTGCAGGATGGCAGGATTTTGGTTGGCCGGGAAGTAGGAATGACGACGATGCAGGTACTGTGCTCCAAGCTGACACATTCTGTCATTTCATAGAGAACCTGTTGGGGGCATACAACCAGTTGTGTTCTTCTATCTTGAAACAGGATTGTTTCTGTTATCTTGTGACCTTCTAGGGTGTCATGTGCAGTATTAAACCAGTGCCAGTGATCAAAGCTAGAGGTAGTCCAAGACATGCAGCATGGCCAGGAGCATGGAAGTCATAGAGCCCTCAGAGATGTTTAGAAGAGGCAACACTTCCAGGCTTAGTGAGAAGTCGGGTTCTTTTCGCACATGGATGTAGGTTATCCGTAGTCAGCTCATGGGCACCCATTTGACTCTGAGACATAGATCTTTAGATCTTGCCAAGTGTCTTTTGATTTATTTAAATAGTAATTTGGGGAGGAGTAAATGCAACCTGGTCAATAACCCGGAGGAGCAGAAGTGAGCAATATCCCAGGTCTGCCCAATCTGAAGTCTTACTAAAGCCTCTGCATTGAGTGACCTTAGCTAATTCAGGCTGCAATATGAGGAAGGTGACTGCTATCCATAGTTTCCTAAAGATAGTGGTATAGCCCTTGGTTTCACTAAAGGGCAGGATTTCCTACCTCCTTGATGTTCCACCAGAAACACAAAAGATGAGAAATGTTAATTTCCAAGCAAAGGTGTGAAGGACAAATCCTAGAATTTGTTAATCTCGTTTAGAATTGGTTGGGAAGTCTGATGAACTCATCCATATGGGAGCACAGAGTAACAAGGAAGAAAGTCTTAAATCATCTGTTCTAGTGAAGTGATGAATATACCACAACAGAAATAATTCAGCTCTCCATATGGGATCCATATGTCCTGAGCCATAACCTCTCTACTGAATGTTCTTCTGACTCTGCTAATAAAATGTGACTGGTTTTCCATGAGCGCCACCAGGACATTTCCATGTATAAAGCTTTGGAAGCAAGAAGGGATGATGACCTTAAGGAAGGTTATCTGAATTGATCAGCCTCTTCTAAGTTGATTGTTTTGTGTTTCTCCAAAGGTTTTGTCCCCTCTGTCTGACTCCATCCTGGCAGAGAAGACAGTGACTGTGCTGGATGACAAAGTGACCATAACAGACCTGGGAATCCAGCTGGTAGCTGGGCTTTCACTCTTTCTTCAGCCCAGCGCAGCAAGTAGTCGAGCTATTGTGGCTACAACTGTTGCCCAAGAGTTGCTTCATACTCCTAAGCAGGTAGTATGTGCTCTGTATTGACTTTCAGAGATGGGACAGTGCTTTATCAATGTCAAGTTCAGATGATAATTCATAATGAGTTTAGAAGTTAGACATTGGTGCACTGTATCTGTGAACTGCTTTCCTCTAGAGGTTCTCTAGAATTGTCTTCTCATTTCTTCCCTTCAGATACAGGCTTAAGCTGCAGTAAAAGTTCTAGCTACACTGAAGTTCATCTTATTTATGTTTTTGATGCCCTTTCTTTAAATGGTACAACATCTGTTATTTTCACAACTCGGGCAGTTTTTGGACAGTGATCCTTGTTGGCTAGATGAGCATGCCCTTGTCTTCCGTGCCAGAGAGCACAGAGCAATCTGTGTCACAACAATTACATGTTTTGAAGAGCTATAAAACAGAGACAGAAGCTAGCCAAATGCATTTCTTTTCCCTCCTGGAGTCACGGCAAACTGCCAGCTCACCTCTCCTTTTTCACATGGAGTATGGGGGTTTCATCATTCAGTTCATGTGCTGATCATACTTAATTTAAACCATCAAATTCCCATCACTGTAAAAGGAGTCTTCCAAGCAGCAGGTTTCAGATCAGAACCCACATGGGAGATTGGAGACCAGCAGCAGGTCAAGGGAAGCAGTTTCTCTAGAACATACTGAAACCACGGTGCAATAGCAGTGAACCAAGCTGTATGCTTATTGCTCCCTCAATCAGTTGATATGAAGAGTGGAACTGGATACCATGCGGTAAATGTCTATCCACAGCTACTCCTCTTGCAGAAACTGTATTTCGCAGAAACTGTATTTCATCTCACATAGGTAGGGAGGTATTTCAAGACAAGTTTTATGGCCCATTTTCATGATTATTGCTGCCTAATTTTCTGGAACATAAAAATAATTTAGATTGTTTTATAACTTAGCGACAGGAAAACATCCAAACTAGAAGGACATGCTGCCCATCTGTTCCATTTACTACATCCTGTAAACAGAAGTATCTTACATAATTAACCCATTAAACCCTTCTCCAGGGCTTAGAAGCCACATTTGACATATTGTCTTCAGACAAAGACTGTAAAAGCAGAAGCTAAGCATGCCTAACCCAATTCTGTTATGTAGGACAGAGCACTATTTGTCCTGCAGCATCACTGGAAGAATTGTGGCTTTGATTGCAGATAAAAGGGCTTGTGAATCTGAAAAGTCTGCTCAGATTAGTAGATTATCTGTCCTAAGCATGTAAAGATATTTACCAGCATCAAGTTAGGGCACATCATGACAAAGCATGTCAGTAGTGCACAGGGGGCCCTCTCCTATTGTGATAAGGCATGGCAGTGTGATAACATGTGTCATCATTGTAGGTCACCACAATTGGCAGGTTTTGAAATAGAGCAAATCAGTGCAAATGTGCAAACATGGTTTGTTTGGGAACTGTTTTTCTCAGCATGTGTGTTATAGAACGATTCTAATTAAGTGTTTTCTTTAAGCTAATGTTCTTTGGTAGGACGATTTCAGTTACCTCAGAGTGGCACATGTGTACTACAGCACTGATTGGTCATTTCAGGTTCTCTCTCATTCTGAGTGATGCCTTCTGCTTCTGGCACTGCTAGGCAGTGTGGGTTGCTGCTGCCCCCACTGTCCTCATCCTGGGGCTACAGCTACCACTACTGCATCTTGCTCAGTGAAGATACTGACTCTGAAGCAGGAGACATGAGAACATCAGGCACCATTTTTTCAGTAAAATAAGTTTAAAATCTGTTGTTTCTTCTCCAGACTCCAGCTGAAACAAAACAGAACCTATTAAAAGGCAGTGTACGCCACAATCTAGAATGCTGAAGGAAATCTGGTTGCTTAGTAGTGGTCCCAAATTAGTCCACTTTTCCCACTCCTCTTATGCATGGTCCCTTCTGTCCTACTTTCCTGAAAACATATTCCAGCATGTTCTTGTGGAATCCCACCTTAGTCTCTGCCTTTTCTCCCTGCTCCTCCAGTCTGTAGCATGCCCACCCCCACTGCCTGTGCTTGCCTTCTCACCGCCTCCTCTTCACCAGAAGTAAGAGAATGTCCTGCCTGCAATTTAAATGAAGGATGGTACATGTAAGTCACTTGCCCTTAGAAGAGTTAATGCTTGTGTAGGAACTCTTGAGACTAAATTCTCCAAGTGATTCATGACTGGGAAGGTATCAGCTGAGATCCTTCGTGAACTGGAATTTCAGAGGGCAAGTGCCAAGTGTTTTCTCAAAATCAAGCCCTTTTGAAAGTTTTTTTCTAAGGGGACAGCCCAGAGCTAAGCATGTACCTGAATGTTGCAAGGACTTCATTATCAGTCTTCCACTCTCAAACAAGTTTATAAAGAAGCCCAAGCAACTTGTGCAAACCTTGCTGATGCAACTCAAAACCAAGTAACAGTTAAGACAGCTGAAGGTTTTATTTTTGTCAGGAATGATTGTGTGTGTCGCAGCATTTTTATTTGGGAAAAAATCAGTCATTGTGTTCTTAGTCAAATGTTTTCCTTGGCTCCACTCTAACACCTTCAACAGCCAAGATCCAGCATATATTAGCAGATGTCCTTGGGTGTTGATACTCTGACAGGGACAGTACTGTCCCTAGCAGATTAAGTGCTGTCCCTAGCACAGTGAATGGCAGAAAGTGTTGTACAGATTGGGCTACTACAAGTCTTCCACCATTACAGGAAGATAATATTTTTGCTGTGATTTTCTTTCAATGAATATAAATGACCCAAACGTTCTGTGATGGGATGTGTAGATTAGTTCCTTGATTGCAGTGATCACACCATGTCTGCAGGCAGACAGCAGCCAAAACACAAGTAATGAAATGTTGTTAAGTTTCTCCAAACAAACAGCAATCTAACAAAGATAAGCTTAATTTTTTTATCTTGGATGCCTTAAGTTAGGTATCTTTATCTGTAGTTGGGTAAGTAATTACCTGAGGTGACAAGGTAACCTTGAAGGATGCTAAGCACATGCTTCCTTTTGCTTTAATCTATGGGCACTGAAAATTGGATCAATGATTTAGGAACCTAAAAATAAATGCAGGTTGACCAACTTTTAAATATTGAAATTGAAACATCTTGTGGAAATTTGGAAACTGTAGCTGTGAGCAGTCTATTTTTAGGGGCCATCTGCTCAGGTAGGAAAACTTCTGTCTGGCTTGCTGACGGTTGTTAAAATCAACACTGCCAACCTAAAGCCTTCTCCACAATGTAAATAAAAGAAAACCTACAGGCTTTAAGTGTTTTCTGATCTGAGTGAGCTTCAAGGACTTAAATTCTACCCGGCTCTGCACAGTCACAGCTTTCTCATCACTGTAGAGTACTGCATGTGGTCTAAGGAGCTGAAATGGGAGGATGATAAAAGAATGAAAGCCTTTAACAAACAGCTGTGAGTATTGATGTATTTCCCAGTACTCTGGAAAAATGTAGAACCAGGGGACAAGAGCAATGTTAGTGCTTTCTGGAGACCAAGATCTTCTCTCTCACCTGTGTCCCTCCTGTTGACATTAGTGAGAAGACCCAACCTTATGAGGTCATTTGTGACCTCAGGGAGTGTCCTGCAAGATGCCCAGTGCCACTGTGAGGAGAATTGAGTGTGCCCAGCACCCCCTCAATAAGGGTGGTGAGTCAGAGTTAGGTACTTTCCAATTTTATATTGTGTCCCTCATGCCAAACAGGTCTAAGAGTTCACAGACATCTCACAGTTAACTAACAGATATTTGGAGTATTTTTGTGGTGTGGATTCTTCACACTGTTCTGGCAGTATAAATTACACTTAGATTGTGTTTCTATACGCTGTCTCTAGGCACATCAACGTCAAGACGGTCATTAGGGACAGTCAGCACGGCTTCACCAAGGGGAAGTCATGCTTGACCAACCTGATAGCCTTTTATGAGGGCATAACCAGGTGGACAGATGATGGTAACGTGGTGGATATGGTCTATCTTGA
>VZRI01004313.1:0-19534 GCA_013397515.1 Upupa epops | reverse complement strand
GCAGCATCTTCCTCCCCTCCAGCAGATCAACACTACCTCCAAGCTTGGTGTCACTGTGAATTTACTAAGGGGAGATTCGATCCCCTCATCCAGGTCATCAATAAAGATGCTGAAGTGGGCCCAGCACTGATCCCTGGGGATATCAGAAGCAATATACAGGAGGTGATTTTTCCTCTGTGGCGCAGACGGTAGTTGGACATTCGCTCCGGACTGAATACCAGTCCTTTTAATTGCATCTTCTGCTGGAGTCAGCCCTCCTTTGCTACCAGTGCAGGCTGCCTTGCCCATGTTCACAGTTTCAGATGTTTTAAAAACAAACCTCAGANAGCCCTCAGCCCTCCTTTGCTTCAGATTTCTAGACAATCCCAGAGTAACACTGTTGGGAAAGCTTCCCCCTCTTAATCCTCTATAGTCCTAACACACCCTACTAGGCTAAGGCACACCTGCCCAAAAGGATGATCTCAAGATATTATAAAGTCAGAGGAAACTATGTGAAGCTGGTGTTTTACCTGCCTCAAACAACCTCCAATTTTTATAAAATCACAGAATCCTTAGAGATCAGAAGGGACCTTAACAGATCATCTAGTCCAATCCGCCTGCCACAGCAGGATCACCTAGACCAAGTCGCACAGGAACATACCCTTTTCTGTTCATTTATGTGTCTTTTAATGATCGGTCCCTGTGTTTTCCTGGAAGTTCTGATGCTTCATATGTTGTAAAACCATGATGTTGCATTTCTGGGTCTCTAAACTTAGTGTGATGCTTTTCCTGGATGCAAGTGATACTCCGCTCTGGTGAGACCCCCACCTTGAGTACTGCATCCAGTTCTGGAGCCCTTATTACAAGAAGCATGTGGACGTGCTAGCGTCTAGAGGAGGGCCACAAGGATGATCAGAGGGCTGGAGCACCCCTCCTATGAGGCCACACTGAGAGATANAATGGGTTGCCCAGGGAGGTGGTTGTGGCCCTGTCCCTGGAGGTGTTTAAGGCTGGGCTGGATGAGGCTCTGGCCAGCCTGCTCTAGGTTGGGGTGTCTCTGCCCATGGCAGGGGGCTTGGAACTGGATGATCCTGTGGTCCCTTCCAACCCTGACCGATTCTATAACTTCTTCCCAGGGAGGGTAACGAGGTGCTACAGGGGGCTGCCTGGGGGGTTTGTGGAGTCTCCTTCTCTGGAGACATTGGAAACCCACCTGGACTTGGTCTGGGTGATCTTGCTCTGGCAGGGGGATTTGACTGGATGATCTTTTGAAGTCCCTTTCGATCTCTGATGAATCTATGATTCTATAAGTATGGTACCTGGATCTGCTAGCAATGGAAGAGGAATACATGGTAGTCTTGATCTGGCTTGTTATATACACAAAAAGAGTGAGAAAAAAGAACCCCTTCTGGCTATGTGCCCCAGACTCCTGTCATTTAACTGTTATATCCGTCAAATTCATAGCCTGCAATGACACTACGGGATAGCAAGTCAAGCAATTTAAGAACTCAGTTCCTTCATGTATCACTTCCCAACGCTCGGGGTACAGATGGGCTCAGAAACACCATCTGCCTTCACAGCATATCCCAGTAAGGCTGGTGGAGAGCATCAGAGACAGGAGGCCCTTGGGGCCACTCTCCATTTGCACCAAGCAAGAGGAAGCCTAAACACCTCCATTGGTGCCAGCTGAGCCTGTGAGGGACTGGCTGCAGGGTCTGACTCTGCAAGGTCAGCATGGCTGATTCCTATTCCTTATGGCAATTGCCTGTAGTAGACAGCAGGTCTTTAGGAAAAGGCTAAACAGAACCTCTTGCAGCCATAGGAGAGTGAGTCCCAATACCCAAACTCCCACCTGATACCTGGCTACCCTTTGAATTTCAGCTCTTTGCCCTCTTTTTCTGCCTGAAATCCCTTCTGAATGGCAATAGGGGATTTTAAGCAGCTGTCTAAGTCCAGGCTGTGTCAGGAGGACAGGCTGGCCCTTCTGTTTAGCCTCACACACTGGCCACATAAGCACCAAGGCAAGCTCTACCAGCCCACATTAACACCAAGCCCATTATTTATCAACTGGTTTGTGAAGTGCTCTGAAACAGGAAAAGCCCTGTGTAAACATAAATGTGAATTATTGCCAACACGCATTGAAATGACAAACCAGCACCCATCCTTTCATGGTCCCGGCAGCTGCACTGCCACCATTTGCCATCTGTTACTATTCCACAATAAAATCTGTGAACTCAGCCTTAACAGACTTAATGAAGCTCTTCTGCTATTGATGCCGGTCAAAGTATGGTTCTGCACTGGAAAGGAGCTATGTGCATGCAGCCAATTTCCAGGCAGCTGCCAGGCAGCACATAGAGTCAGATCTGAACCCCCAGCTGATTTTAGTGACAAAATGCTGTCTGACTGCCCTGGTGAACCCTGCCGAGCCAACACAGCTGAGCCCAGGAGCAGGTTCCTGCTCCTCCTTGTGCTTCACCAGCACAGCTTGGTGACTAAACCTTGGTGACAGCACTGGTCCCAACACCCATGAACATCCAGAGGCAGATGTTACCCTACCACAGCTAACAGGCTAGTTTGGCTTCCCAGCCTTGCAATGCCAGGGTAAAATCTCTCTGTCTTTCTGGTTAATTGGCAGGGACGTGAGGTAATTTTATTTCTTGCAACTCCTTTGAGTTGTATATAGAAATAATGAAGCTATTACCAAAAAAACCCACCGTACGGAAAAGCTACATTTAGCTTTTAACCCTTTCTGGACCAAATGTTATCCAACACTGCTACAGGCAGCATCTTCTCAGACTGTGCATAGTCTGTTAGTTAAGCTTTAGGCCAGACCAAAGAAGCTGTGTGAGGTGAGGACAAGGCAAAGCGGTAGAGGCTCAAAGCACTCAAATTTCCTATAAAGATGTTTTTTATAAGGGCTGTTTGTGCACACACATATGTTCACTTTTAGGCTGCATTAGATGTTGTAATACCAAATTCAGATGGTTTTTTCAGGATACATCTTCATATCCTTTTTAAAGACTCAGACTTGAAACGAAGTAGTACTGTACAGTATCCAACTTTAGGAGAGAGCAAGCTGAGCATAGACCACAGAGAAAAAGCTCAGTCTGGACACAGACAAGCACAACACATTATGCTGCCTCAAATCCAACCTCACTTTCTAACGGCGCCTCAGAATAGACCCTGAACATGTGCTGATCCTGGCATCAGTATCTACACTAGCACTCTGCTCAGAAAAATGAGACTAATACAAAAATAAACCAGCTGCCATATAATGATAGAGGTAATTTTTAGACAAATAAAAGTAATCAATATCTGAAATAACTAAGTCTAAATCAATAATTAGAGGAATAGCAATAGAAGAGCATAAGTGAACAGACCAGTTATGCTGGATACACACAGTAAGACACAACAGCTGTGCTCTGAGTGTCCTCAGCCCAGGGATGCTTCAATACACTTGTATGCTCAGAGGAAGTTTATCTGCTTTTCCCACACTGGATTGGTCTATGGAGGGTTGTTTTCCTTCCCAGCAAACCTTCCCTCCTCGGGAACTTCACAAATTCCTGGTTTCCACTGCCAGCACTGATTAGTCTGTGCCATACATCTTATTTAGCTGAAATTCCTTTCTCATCCGCTTTGGAGAGGATAAACAAATGCCATTCCTTGAAGCAGAATCTGATCTCACATGGGTAGGGCAAATCTGAAACAAATCCAGTGCAATCAGCCTTGTCATCTGCTGCCTCTGCAAGCTGTACTGAAACACATGACACTGAAGTTGCACTGCCCTGTGCTTTTCCTATGGTAGCACAAGCCAAATCTTAACCTTCTTAATTGGGAAAAACTGTCCTGCAAGCAGGTGTCAAAGGCCAAAGAAAGCTGAAAAGAAGAAAGGAAGAGAGCCACGGTGCAGACAGCAGCAGGATGCAGGACTTGCAGGAAGAAGTAGACTTGCTCACAGGCAAGTGAGCACAGCAGTCTGCTGTAAGGGAAGTGCATTTAATTCACCTCAGCTGTTAAATCTGCCCTTGCTGTAGTTACACAGTGTCTTCCTGCTCTTGCTATATACAACACATTGGGTTAACATGCTGAAAGCACAGCTGTTGGGAGATGGCAGGAAAACGGGCAAGTTTCTCTCCATCTTTACTCTCCCCTTGGTGATCTTAGATATTTTCCAGACTTAAACTACTTAGGGTTTCCTGTCTGGTGCACTGAGTTTGCACCCTTACACTCCAATGTTTCATCATCAAAGGCTGTATGCCTTCCTAAATCAAAGCTAGTCTTCTAACATCCATCCTCAACATGGGCTTGGGGTGAGGAGTTCACTGGGCAAGTAAAGACCTCACTCAGAGGCATCCTGGAGACGTGCTGAGCACAGAGCAGATTTCTCATAAACAGCCTTTTTGCCAATCACTGGGACAAAGCAGCTCTTTTCTGCTCATCTTTGCAGTTCTGAAAATGAAGGGTCTGCTAGTCAAGTACTGAACTGAATGGAGGTTACCTAAATGAAGGCTTGTGTGTTAGAGCAGTAGTAAGGTGATAATCAAAGTAGGATAATTATTCGGCTCCTGTATAGCAGTTGCAACTAGAGTTAGGAAAAAGAAACATAATTGGGATCCTATTTATCTCCAAGGTGACAGCCTCATTGTAGGCTACAGCATGGTCCCGGAATGCCTTATAGTGCTGCACTGCAGTGGACTGGCTTTTATTCTGATGACTTTAATGTATTTTTTCAAACATTTGTTTGCCAATGATAGAAAAGCAAGTTATACAAGAAAAAAGTCCATGGGGCATATTTAGTCTAGAGATTTCCTTACAGCCTACATTTTTCACTCCTATAGCCTCACACTGGACCTGGTAATGAAGCAGGCACTGCCACAGTGTGCACAGTGAGGATGAGGCTGGAAAAGAAATGGTACCATGAGGGACAGGAAAGCAGCCCATCTGGGGAAGCACATTCCTGCACATAATCAGACCTTCAAATGCAGCATCCAGCCCCATGGCAAGGATGAGTATTGAACCACCTGAATTACCATTAACCTAGACTTCACAGTCTGCTAGGAAGGAGAGACATTCTCTTCACATTACAGATGGGGAAAGAGAGAGACACAAGGTTCATCAAGGTTATGTGAACTGTGAGAGAAGTAGATTCCTAGAATGGTTCAGGTTGGAAGGGACCTTAAAGATCACCGAGTTCCAACTCCCCTGCCATCAGCAGGGACATTCCCACTAGACAATGGTGCTCAAGGCTCTTGCATTGCGTGCTTCACAAGGCACAAAAGTAAATGGAAATAAGAAGTTTAAAAGAAGTGCATCTAAGTAGAAGGGTAGAAAGTAAAAGACAAATCTATTCTGTACCTTGCAGTTCATTCACACCTATTTTAATATCCTACAGGAAATGGAGAGTTACTTTTACCTGGGAACACTTCAGAGACTCTTTTGTGCTGGCAAAAGTCCAATGCAAACAGTTACACTGGATTTGATATGAATAATAA
This sequence comes from Upupa epops, assembly GCA_013397515.1. NCBI lineage: Eukaryota > Metazoa > Chordata > Aves > Bucerotiformes > Upupidae > Upupa > Upupa epops. Next base: position 14,063 of record VZRI01004313.1, on the reverse strand, counting down.
TGATACTGGAAAAAATTACTTCAAAAATCCCCAAAACAATGCTTGCCTTAAAGGACTTCTTCATTTTCCAGAAATGAGTCCAAAAAACTGTATTTCCCAGAACATCAGCAAAAGCTTCACTCCTGATATTTCTCAGGGTTTACAGGACCCGTGTCAAGGCTGGGTACAGGATGGGCAACAAGAAATGATTATATGAGAAAACCGGACAAGGAGTCCCAAATGTATTGCTGGACAGCATCTACGTCTTGCTTTTTCTGAATGACCAATGAAAATTCATAGAATCACTAGCAATTGGAAGGCACCTGGGAAGATCATCTAGTCAAATCCCTCTGCCACAGCAGAACCATCTAGACCAAGTCACACAGGAACACATCCAGGTGGGTCTGGAACATCTCCAGAGAAGGAGACTCCACAACCCCCCTGGGCAGCCTGTTCCAATGCTCTGTTACCCTCACTGGGAAGAAGTTCCTTCTGATATTGATATGGAACCTCCTCTGTTCCAGCTGGAACCCATTGCCCCTTGTCCTATCACCAGATGACCTTGAGAAGAGCCTGGCTCCATCCTCCTGACACCCACCCCTCACATATTTAGAGACATTCATGAGGTCACCCCTCAGACTCCTCTTTTCCAAGCTCAAGAGACTTAGCTCCCTCAGCCTTTCCTCATAAGGGAGGTGCTCTACTTCCTTCATCATCATTGCTCTACGATGGACATGCTCCAACAGCTCTGTGTTCTCCTTGAACTGAGGGGTCCAGAACTGGACACAGTACTCCAGATGCGGTCTCATGAGTGCAGAGTAGAGGAGGAGAAGAACTTCTCAATCTGCTAACTATCCCCTTCTGATCCCCGCCCAGGATACTGTTGGCACTCTTGGCCACAATTGCATACTGCTGGCTCATAGTCATCCTGCTGTCCACTAGGACCCCCAGGTCTCTTTCTCCTACACTGCTCTCCAACAGGTCAGTCCCAAACCTATCCTGGTCCCTGGGCTTGTTCTTGCCCAGATGCCAGACTGTACACTCACCCTTGTTGTACCTCATTCCATTTCTCTCTGCCCAGCTCTCTATCCTGTCCAGGTGTGGCTGAATGGCAGCACAGTCTGCTGGGGTGTCGGCGACACCACCCAGCTTTGTGTCATCAGCAAACTTGCTGACAGTGCATTCTAATCCCTCATCCAAGTCATTAATGAATAGATTGAAGAGGACTGGTCCCAGTACTGATCCTTGGGGGACCCCACTAGATACAGGCCTCCAACTAGACTCTGTCCCATTGACCACTACTTTGGCTTCTGTCCTGCAGCCAGTTCAGATCCACTTCACTACCCAATCATTCTGTCCACAACACCTCCATTTGGCATCTTTGAGGTGCAATGTGTGTACATTAAAAGACATTCTTGCACACAAGGTCACCGTGAACAGGTTCCAACATGAACCCATGTGAACAAATGGTTCAAATGGGTGTGCTCTAACACTGATGTCAACAGGGAGTGTTATAGTAGCTAACATGCAAGTGCCCTGAAGGAAAATGAGATTTCATGGGATAATGACAGCTCAATTACTGGAGGAACCTCTTCAAGTGGCCGTATTGATAGGCAGCAGTGCAGACATTTAAAGGGAGATAGAATAACAGAATCCTTTAGGTTAGAAAAGACTCTTTGTACTGCTGAATCCAACCAAAAACAAACAGTGCCCTTGCACTTGTGGATCATAACTGACGAGATGCCTCTGCTATCAACAGCTTCCCATGCAAGAGCATGGCTGAATTCTGGCCTTACACACATAACACTTTGCCCTCAGCAAAAAACCATGAGAAAAAGATGTGTGGAAAAAAGGTCATCCATGTAGGCCAAAGAAATTCTGAGGTACTTAGTTCAGTTACCTCATCCTGCAATACCCCGCGTCCTACTTTCTTGTCTGTGGTGGTGTAAGCCTACTTTTAGAATTGTATAATCACCATAAAATGATGGTGCCTTTAGTGTCCCCTTAAACTTCCCCCCACTTTCTGTTTTTTTCTCTACACTTTTCTCAGCAAGAAATAAATTGCAGAGTTCTTTTCTCTCTGAAACTACTTAACATCCATACTAGGATACTTCAAAGTGGTGATGTGTCACTTGAGTTTTATGACTCCCATTATGAGCCAGGGAGGCTTAGAGAGGGCTCAGGCAACTCTTTAAATGCTAAGCCCAAATGGACCTTTTAAGACAGCTGGTAGCTGGTAATGGAGGCTCTGCCCCCTCCTTCAGTGTTTGTGTGGCCAAGAGCATAACTATGACAATCCATCAGTGCCAATAGAGCTGGAAGAAACTCTGGGAGGTTAGCTGACTATCTGCCTCAGGCACAGCATCTCATCCTATAAACTACCAACAAGAAGGAGCATTTCTAGATCCACACCACCCTTACTCAAATCCAAGCTGCCTTCCACCCCACTCACTACAACAAACAAAAAGGGTTTATGCATGTGGCAGCTGAGCGCGCTCAGAAACAGAGGACTAACTCAACAGCACCTGAGGTCAGCATGAGACCCCCCCCCCAGACAGGAGCTAAACAGACGTTTTTCACACTGTCTTTTGCTCCTGACATCTTGGACCCAGTTTTAGAGGACATGCTTTTATTTGCCATCCACTCCAAAGACACGAGACTTGGCCAAGATGCCTGCCTTTCTAAAAGGAAAACCTCACTCAGCTTTTGCTTTTCCAATGAGCCCTCTCCTGCTTTATCTAACAACAGCGTTTTTAGAGCTGTCATTGATTAAGCAGGAAGTGTTGCTTCTTGCGTCCCAGTCCCTTCAGGACCATTTGTGACCCTCTGTTTTCTCTCCTTACTAAGATTCACAGACAGTTGTCATTTAATTGCTAACATCTCCCATTGTTATCTGTCCCCAATGAAGAATTTTTGTTTATCAACAAACTCCAAAGGAACAGACGGATTAAATGAAGCACCGTCTTTATACAGAGGCTTCCAGTGGGAAATCCTTGTGTCCAAGTACAAACATAAGTATCATAAATTCATTGTGAAATCTTAAGGGTATTGGCAATGTCATGTCCATTCAAAATACCTTTCTGAGAGGAGGTTGATTTGACAAGGTTAGAAAGGACATGAATTTCCAGTCCTCAGCAAGAGAATCATCCAGTCTACACTGCCTCAGTTTGGCCACAAGGATGCTATGTGAGACTCTGTCAGATGCCTTACTGAAGTCAAGATAGACCACATCCACTGCTCTGCCATCATCTGTCCACCTGGTTATGCCCTCATAAAAGGCTATCAGGCTGGTCAAGCATGACTTCCCCTTCTACTTCATCTACTTTAGTCACAAAGCAGAAACTCTACTGCCAGCACTGCCTTCTGATACCAACTGTCCTTTTATCATTTACTCAGGATTAAAATTCCAACGAGGCAGATTTTTATCAGATGACAAATAACAGCTGTGGGGGAAAGAAAAAAGTGTTGCATTTCATTAGAACTCTGTAAGACTCCGACAGCCAGAAACATGCTGCCAAAGCGGCAAATACGGCCCAAAAGACAAGACAGAACTCAGAGCAGCTGTTAAACCAAATGGGAACTTGTTAAAAGTAAGGGCCATTTCCCTCTTTCATATCTAGTCTCAAAACATTGTGTAAAGAAAGTCAACCTCTTATAAAGACAGGCTGAGTCAGTTGCACAGACGGCACACAAGACCCTTGCAAAGATTTGGGTGTAAATGGTGAATGCTAATACCCAAGTGGTTCCTGAAACCCTGTGAATATGTTAATCTGGTATCAGCTACAACCTTCCAGTATTAAAGTCATAAATCTTACCAGACTGAATTTTACCACTACTCAGTGCTACAATATTCCTTAGTAATGGGCAAGAATACAACAGGAAAGAGGCTGATGCATCTGTAGCATCAATAGCAGTGCTGTTCTGGACCAGAAGGTAAGTTTCCTTCTTCCCAGAGAAGTTGAGACCACACCTGTACCCAAGTATCAGCACTCACAAACTCTACAGCACCAGGCACTGGTTCATTCACAGAGGCTACTGGGATTGCCAGGAGGAACCAAGTACACAAAGCTTACACAAGCCACATCCACATCCAAAGTTGATTTTGTAGAGGTACCACAGCAGCCAGGAGTGAAAAGTATCCTACAAGCCAAGCAATACATTTAGCAGGAAGGATGTTGCTTCGCAGAGGGGACAGGATGATTCTGTTTCAAGCAGGCCCAAACTAAACACTGCAAAACCAAACAAAATAAGTACTTACCAAGCCAGCCCCAGATTTCCCCCCCATGAGGGTGCAGTGCTGACAGTCTTTGTTCTGAATGTCTTTAGAGGGCAGGAGGTGATCACACTGCGTAATTCTGCACTTAGTCAGAGCTAGCCTCACATTGGAGAAGTGACTGTAAGGACAAACAAGAACCTCATTCTTGTTTCATTCCCATTGAATTACCACGTAACCTTGAGCAAACCACTGCCTCTGCATGTTCCAGCTTCCTGCTCCGCCAGCAGATCTGCCTTCCTCGCATTCACGGCTGTTCAACAGCACAAGGATGTTGTTCAGTGGAAGGCAGAATAGAAATTAAAATGTTTCTGATGCTCTCACTGGCTCTCTGGCAGTTCTCCCAAAATGAACTCTACGCTTTGGGTAGCCCAGTGCAGAGCAGCCTTGGGAGCCAACAAGAAAACCAGAGTAAGTGGGATAGAAGCAGCGGAAGCATGACCCTATTTACCTGTTCAGAATCCTCCTCAGTCCGCCAAACCAGCAGGAGTTTGGATGAGAATGAATGGCAGCACATACAACCGTGAATTCAGTAGGCAACACTTCCCACACAACTAGATGGAGTCACTACTCCACTTTGGTACCAGAATCACGTTTTGCCATTACAGCTGCTGCGACTGGAGCTGCTGGCCCTGGAAAAGAACAAAACTAGCTTGCTTAAGAAACACCACTGGGGATTCATAACCGCAATGGTCTGAATCAGAAAAGCCTTTGACTAATTCCTAACTTGGACTGCTGCATCCAGCAGCTTCCATTTGACTTGGAAACCTTTCATGCTCCAAGCTGGATGAGACTGAATATGGTCACGGTCCATTCCTCAACTGTCAGCGCTTCCATGCTTGCTGCCTGTGTCAGTTTGCAAAGCACCTCAAGATCTCTTGCAGGCAAGCATCAACAGCTGACTCTGATGGACTTATTGGAAGGGTCCATTGTAAATCAGACTGCATGAGAGCAACCACACTGTTACCCTTGTGGCACAGGGTAGAAGCTGTCTATGGCCTTGCAGGTCAGTGTCTCAGAAAGCAATGATGCAGCTCATGGGTAAACTGTGAATGTTGTTTAATTTATGTCTGTTTTGGAACAGAGGCAGTCATACACAGCATGCAGACAATTCCTTCTTTGTAACTGGAACCCAAAGCAAATTCCTTTACCCCAGAGACCATGGCCTCAGGAACTGAGGTCCAGCCTTGGTTTCCCCCTCAGGCTGCTGCTGCTTGCACATCTCCCGGTGCAAAAAGTTCACACATATCTCTTGGCTTCTCCACACTGAACTCTTGCTCATGTGCCAGGAAAAAGAGCTTTGCTCTCTGTGTCCAACAGCATGGCTTTGTAACCCTGGCCATAACAATTGCACTACGTAACCACCCAGAAGACTGAAAGAGCTAGCAACTAAACAACACATGGCTGCAACCTCTACTCAGGAGCACATGAAGGACACTGAAATACTAAAAGCAATGAAAAATTATTTACTAATCAAAAGAACAAAATGCCCCCTGTGCCTTCTCACACACACACACAGAGAACAACAGAGTGCAGGACCATGATTCCTGGGAACATTTAAGTGCAGGAGTCAGAGATTCAAAAGCGACCTGGCTCTGTGGAAGTGATACCCACTGGGGTGTCTGCAAAGAAGCCTTTGTACCAGGAGCAGCTAGAGCTGCACTATGGACCTTGGAGTGTTCTTTGACAGGAACACATCTATTCTCTTTAATCCACTTCATTATTCAGGTTTCTTTACCAGCACTTTCTGTTCAGTTCTCAGATGGTTTGGTAATTAGGAAAGACAGGGCACCGTGAATCATTGTTATGGTAAATGCTACAAGTTTCTCAGACTGTCTGAAAGTCAGGCCTGGGATGAAGCACATGCAGAGGCTGCTTTGGGTTAATGGCAGCATTTAGAACAATGTTAGCTTCCAGCAAGTCCATTCTGGTAATCACAGTATCACATAAAACAGGGCTGTTGGCCTTCCTCCTCAAGACATGGGGAAATACCAAGAATAAAGACGCGTGCCTGGGAGACTCCAAACATCAACAAGTTGTTCTCATGGGGTTGTTAAACAACTCTGAACCTTCACATAGCAATCATGTTTGTCCCCACAAAGGCCCTGTGTCGAGGTAGATATTTGGTTGCTGCTACGTCACAGCTATATAAACCATAAATTACAAACATGCCCAACACACGAGGATGGCAGTGAAAGGACTTAACCACTCTTCCCTTCTAGGTGCAAACCTCAGATTGTGATAGGACAAGGGGCAATGGGTACAAGCTGGAACAGAGGAGGTTCCACATAAATATCAGAAGGAACTTCTTCACAGTGAGGGTAACAGAGCACTGGAACAGGCTGCCCAGAGGGGTTGTGGAGTCTCTTTCTATGGAGACGTTCCAGATCTGCCTGGATGTGTTCCTGTGCGACTTGGTCTAGGCTGTCCTGCTGAGGTGGGGGGATTGGACAAGATGATCTTTCAAGGTCCCTTCCAATCCCTAAGGATTCTATGATTGTCAGTGAGGCTCATCTCTGGTTTTCACCCTAGTTTCCTGGAGAAATAAAGCGTGTCTGTGCCACCAGTTGAGGCTAGGCTGGCCGTAAGACAAATAACAGACAACAGAAACTGACAGTCTGATGACACTGCCAGCTTTTCCCCAGTAGCTTTTGTTTCTGAGGGTCAACTTCATGTACTTTCTATATAAGATTTGAGTCCTTGGAAAAAATACATTCCTATGCAATGGTAACCTGTCCACAGCAGAGCAGAGGTTTAGTGAGCGATCACACTCATCAAAATAGATATAGGGTCACCTCAGGTTTTCCAGGAAATGTGTAACTATGTTGTTCCAAAAGCACAGACTGGGTAAGTTTCACTCAGGTTCATGCTCACACAGTGCAGAACCAGCCTATGGAAAACTGGCTTCATTTTAATGTTTAACTCATCTTCTCTATAAATGATGCTAAAGACCAAGAAAGTCAGAGATACTGCACAGTACTGCTGAGAGATTGCTGCTGCCTTCAAGTCAGACTAACCTATCTTCCATTTCTCAGTCTAGAAGAGGAAAACTGAGCATCTCCTTGTAGGCAAGAAGCTTGCTGTCACTGCATTCTAATCACTTTATCCAAGTCATTAATGAATAGATTGAAGAGGACCGGTCCCAATACTGATCCTTGGGGGACCCCACAAATGACATCCCAGGAGTTTTCCAAACACATAGTTTCTTTGTAGAAGAAAAAGTTGCTGTCAGAATATTAAACTAAATCTTCCTAAAAAATATTGAGAGCAGTAGACCTTGATTTAAGCAAAGCAACCACCATGGAATGCTGCAATACAGCCACGTTTGTGGGTTCCCTAAACTGCACCCAAGGAAAACAAAAGGAAAGAAAAGGAGGTTGAAACAGCATTAGCCAACACAGATAAATAAGTTCAGTAATGTCTTTGATGCTGACTTAATCTTCTTACTTGGCAGTGCCCTGCAAGCAAGTTCTTCTTGCCTTCCCTTACCTAAATGCAATTAACCTATCCCAGAAAATTAAGAGCAATTTATCAGGCCACTGAAGGCAGACTGCTTGTTGGATCTGGATCTGTGTTACTGCACCCCAGAAACACAGAAACTTTGTCATTTAAAAAAAACCTGAACATGGGAGGGTTGGCCAAGTGTCACATCTGGAGCCTGGCTGCTCTTTTCTCACACGCTTTCTGGCTGCTCAGCACGCTGCAGCACACAGGTTGTACAAACAACCTCTTGTTTGGAAGAGGAGATTTGGCACCTGCTAGAACACAAGTTGTTCTTCAGTACTTCAGAAAGTCTAACTTCCACAGCACCGATCAAGAAGAACCTTCTCAATGAAGTGAGAGCAGAGTATTTCACAGTGGTTTCAGGCTATCTCTTTCTTGTTAAAACCAAAGTGTGGTTTTTCCAATAAAGTTACACATGGAAACCTTCTTTTCTGAAGGTAACAAACCCACTGCTTTATTCTTCCCCATAATACAAAACAACTGCGTTTTCTGAAACTGATCTAGGAAGTAGATGAGTTCACTTTTCACCAACAAAAGGATTCTGCTGCACAACATTGCATCTGGGCAAGAATAACCCTAGGGACCGCTATAGGTTGGGGACTGACCTGTTGGAGAGCAGTGCAGGAGAAAGGGACAGGGGATCCTAGTGGACAGCAGGATGACTGTGAGCCAGCAATGTGCTCTTGGGACCAAGAGAGCCAACAGCATCCTGGGGGGAGTCAGAACTGGGGTGGTTAGCAGATCAAGGGAGGTTCTTCTACCCCTCTGCTCTGCACTGGTGAGACCACATCCTGGAGTATTGTGTCCAGTTCTGGGCCCCTCAGTTCCAGAAGGACACAGAGCTGCTGGAGGGTGTTCAGTGTAGAGCAAGAAAGATGATGTCTCTAAATATGTGAGGGGTGGGTGTCAGGAGGATGGAGCCAGGCTCTTCTCAAGATCATCCAGTGACAGAGTAAGGGGCAATAGGTGCAAGCTGGAACAGAGGAGGTTCCACATAAATATCAGAAGGAACTTCTTCCCAAAGAGGGTACTGGAGCACTGGACAGGCTTCTCAGGCGGGTTGTGGAGTCTTCCTCTCTGAAGACATTCCAGACCTATATGACTTGGTCTAGGTGATCCTGCTGTGACAGGGGGATCTTTCGAGGACTGGATGATCTTTTGAGGTCTGTTCCGATCCCTAATGATTCAAACATTACTGTCTTGCCCTCATTTGAGGATGTGCTATTGCCCATTCCCTTGAAGGAAACAGAGCCCTGCACTCAGCATTGCAGAATTCCTGCAAGTTTGAAAGCCAAGAAGGGAAAATGTAAAGATAAGAACCAAAAGGCATCTTATCTTGCAGTATTAACCTGCCATATTCTGATATAAAGGCTGAAACAGAAAATTTGGCTAAAGAATTAGCAGGAGCTATACTGTTCTGTTAAGAAGGAAGCTCTCTCAGGCAGAACTCAGCTTGGTGAGCCTTTTCTCTCAACGTTTGAGCTCTGCCTACAGGAAACAGTAAAACTATGCAGTTGTCTGTAAAACCCTTAATGTTGGTATTTAAGATTTTCATTCTTGGGTGATGAAGTAGGGCAGGAGGAAACACATTTAAGAATAACAAGGAAGACATAAGGGTTTTAAGTGAGAAAAAGCCTGAGGAAAACACTACTCGTAGGATGCACTATGCACCTAGAGCAGTACAACTATATGAGTGGATTTTCTACTCCATGGTAGCACTTACAGACACAAAGTCTTACAGCTTAGAGGAAAGCAATGGGAACTGATGAGTGAAGTATCCCCTACTACTATACTGCTGCAGAGCCAGCAGGACATCTCCCTCTCTAGATTGAAGTTGCATTCAATTCATGGAGAAAAATCAAGAGCAAGATGAGGATGTGCAGGACGATGCTTATAACTGCTGATACTTCATTTCATAATCAGAAGCCACCCTCAAATTCATTCCATGATGGATATGACAGCAGGAGCACAGTGTTCCTGCACTCCTGGGATGGCTCCAGCTTGCAGTGCTGGAAGAAGGAAAATGAAACGCGTTTCTCTCACCATTGTTTGTACACAGGATCAGGCTGAAGGAAGAGTAAAACCAGGAGACAGGTTGTGAGTGAGAACATGAGCAAAGATGAAGGGAAGGCTCCAGAATTCAGGGGGTTGAGACACTGCACAGTTCCTCTAGGGACCCAAAAAGTGCAGCTTGCATTCCACTTCTGACACTTCTAAGGAACAATGTAAGACCCATGTCAGCAGCAGGAGAAGGCTCAGCCTGTGGACATCCAGGCAAGGCAGAGTGACACATCTGCATTTCACATTATCCACTTCAGCCAGGACTCACAGATGGTTTTCCCCTTAGGTTTCTGTGTCATTGGAAGCCACAGCCAGTTCTCAGTGAATCAGTGTGACCTCTGCGAGGAGCAGCAGCAGATTTTAAAGCATACGCTACTTCATTTCCCCATAGGCAAAGCTGGAAATTAAAATGTCGTGCTCACAACACACTGCCCCAAGCCAGCACAGCGGGCTAGAGACTGCGTGGGAACAAGCCCTCTGAAGAGAAACTAAATCTTCTTGTTCCTTGGAAGTGTCGGCTCCAGCACCTTTGGGCACACGATGAAAAAGATGGTTTGTGCCTTACGTCACCACAGCACACCCCACAACAAGTTCATAGGTGATGCATCCGTGTTACACGCTCCCTAGCTCTGGGCTATAAGAGTACCTTTTTCTTCTCTAAATACTTACCTTCCCTCACTTACACATTTCTCTTGCAACACGCAAATGGTTTTAGAAGATGATAATGAGATGTAATGGATCCTATAAAATCCCATTATGTATTATCCATGCACAGGGTTTTTTGTTAAGGAAGGCAAAGTTGGTTCCTCTCTAAGTATGAAGTGAAAGTGAGTTGGAAAGATAACGGTTCTGCTGATGCTATTTGGAGTCCAGGGAAGCAAAGCTCTGCTTCAGTCTGTATCAGTGTCTTCTGCACATAGAATTATTAAGGATCAGAAAGGACCTCGAAAGATCATCTTGTCCAATGCCCCCACCTCAGCAGGACAGCCTAGACCAAGTCGCACAGGAACACATCCAGGTGGGTCTGGAACGTCTCCAGAGAAGGAGACTCCACAACTCCCCTGGGCAGCCTGTTCCAATGCTCCGTTACCCTCCCTGGGAAGAAGTTCCTTCTGATATTGATATGGAACCTCCTCTGTTCCAGCTTGCACCCATTGCCCCTTGTCCTATCACCAGATGACCTTGAGAAGAGCCTGGCTCTATCCTCCTGACACCCACCCCTCACATATTTAGAGACATTCATGAGGTCACCCCTAAGCCTCCTCTTCTCCAAGCTCAAGAGACCCAGCTCCCTCAGTCTTTCCTCATAAGGGAGGTGCTCTATTTCCTTCATCATCTTTCTTGCTCTACACTGAACACCCTCCAGCAGCTCTGTGTCCTTCTTGAACTGAGGGGCCCAGAACTGGACACAATATTCCAGATGCAGTCTCACCAGTGCAGAGTAGTAGGGGAGAACAACCTCCCTTGATCTGCTAACCGCTCCCCTTCTGAGGCCCCCCAGGATGCTGTTGGCCCTCTTGGCCACAAGAGCACATTGCTGGCTCAGTCATCCTGCTGTCCACTAGGACCCCCAGGTCCCTTTCTCCTGCACTGCTCTCCAACAGGTCAGTCCCCAACCTATAGTGGTCCCTGGGGTTGTTCTTGCCCAGATGCAAGACTCTACACTCATCCTTGTTGTACCTCAAAGAATAAAGTTGCCACCTGAACAGGGACTTGAACCCTGGACCCTCAGAATAAAAGTCTGATGCTAGCCCAGATCACTTATTGATTTCTTTCCATGTGGTCTTCTGTTTACATCGATATTTGCAGCTGCTGCAACACAAACATTGAGAAGGCAGCAATTCCAAAGCACAAAGAATCATGTGCCTGTAACTATGATTAATGTTCATTACAAATCACTCAAAACCTCTCCCAATGCCTAGTACAGGGCAAAATAGAATTCAGAATTTACCAATATTAGATAAAGTCCAGCTCGGAAGCCACAAATGTCTTTAACTCTGTAGCTCCCAGGGTATGCAGTCTTGTAGACAATTGTACTGATTTTGACCTGACACACAGGATCTTGCAAGTTATTACCCATCTACAGCCATTTCCCAGAGACACGTAGTCACAGAGGTCTTAATGGAGGACACCACACAGTCTGATCTGGGAAAAAAACCCCAAGAAACACACTCGATCTTCACAAGAGATTGTTGAAACACGGAAAGGATGCAGATTTGAAATAGCATCCATGTTGAGAGCAGAAATGACCCTTCTCTTTAGAACACAATTGCAGTATTGCTTCTCACTAGGAGAGCAGGAAAGCACTTGCAAACTTAAGTCCTATTACGAGACTCATAAACCTAAATCCTAGAGTATCCTTCACGTCCTCACCACTCCTCTCTTCTCAGTTCTGTGCCACACCTTTGGTGCCACCTTCTACTTTCCAGCAAAGTAAAAGCACCTGATACTGCCGTAGGCAATCCCATCCACTTGGCAGCTCCTTCCTCAGTACTGACAAATCTCAAGCACAAATCTCTTCTTTTTTTTTTTCTCACCTCTTTTCGCTGCTTGGGACATTCCTGACAGTGCTGATGGTTGTGTTCTCAAGGGAGCTTGAATGTTCTCACTGCTTCTGTGGCAACAGCATCAAAAGCATCACTATAAAAAGTGGCTTTCAATGATGTGCTTAACAGGGGGTTTCAGGCCACACTGCAATTAAGAGGCTGTTTCTGGTGCTTCTCTATTCTTCAAACTCCACCTTATCCCATCCCAAGGCATGAATTGTCCTCCTTTCAAGTTTTGGGAAGATAAAGAGCATCAAGCACCATAACAAAAAAATCCCCGGAGACAGGGCTTTACTTGCTCATAAAGTAACTTTACATTCTCCCTCTTGTTTGGAAATGTAGTCATATGCATCCACAATGAATTAATTAAAATAACTATTTCCAGTATAGTAAACCACAGGCTTCCCCAGAAATGGCACAGAGCACTGAGGGGTCACAGAGTGTCTTGGACAAACTGTGGGAAGCGTGCATCTTCATTGTTTTGCTTTGACTTCAGTTCCCTGCGATTTCCACTCTCTATATAAATGACACCCTGGACTTTCTTAGCACCACTAGAAGCAAAACGTGTTCAGAAAGCCAGGTAAACAAGATCAACATCTCCCACATTGAATCACTCCAGAGAGGTCTGTTACGGTAATGCTTTCTCACAGTTAATGGAAACCAAAGGATTGATGAACAGTCTCAGCATGAGAATAGCTACATCAGAGTGGATCTGGTCTTGCCCCATTGCCAACAACTGGCCAAAGGAACTGCCTCCTTTCAAACGGAAAAGTTCAAGGAAATGTATATCGGGAACAGAGGGATAATGTGCATTACGGGAGAGCTCTGCTCTGACAGACAGCATCAGAGTCATACAGAACATTAATAAAGCAGAGCAGCTTTTCTAAGAAGGAGGTTAAGCTCTTCTACAGTGCATCCATAAGACAATCTTACAGCACAGGTAATGCACAAAGCCTTCACTAAAGTCACTCACCTAGCTAAAAGAGACGATATTCCAGAAAGCAGTGGCTGAGACCAGGCAGGGAGGGAAGATGCTGTGCCTGGCACAGGTTGATGCTGTAAGAGCCACTGCTTGAACAGTGAAAGAATTAGGATGCATTCACAGAAAAAGCACGCTTGCAAATCTGACAGGTCTTAACAGGTCTTCACCAAGATAACTTCCTAGTTAGTGCAACAGTCCCCAAGAAAGCCATAACCAACAGTGCTGTGGGTGAGAGCTACACCAGGCATGAGACCCCATGAGTGACAAACAGAACACCTGTTGGAAGAAGCCACCCATTTTTGAAGATGACCTGATTATTCAGGCGAGAGGCATTTCTCTGAAGTAAAGGCATCACAGTTTATAGAGTGATTCATCATGCAAAATATTATACAAGAGGGGAAAAAAGGCCACCTCGATGTTTCCTGCCAATTCCCAGCCAGACACTCCTCCATGGATGAGCTCTCCATCCATGAGGCATGGCTGCCACCAGGCTAAAGGAGCCTTGATGGCACAGGCAGAGCAGAGGTCTGAGTACTCAGAGACTCAGGTCCTCTTCCCAGCCATGCAGACTTGTTAGGAATACATTTTCCAAGGCAATTTTCTCCATCAAGTAAAACACTGCTGCACCGAAAAACCTCATGGGAAACATGCTGACACTTGGACAGAGATCCCCACTGCAAATGACTAAATGAATCAGCTGGATAGAATCATAGAATCA
>VZRI01004303.1:35732-141073 GCA_013397515.1 Upupa epops | reverse complement strand
ACCTGACACCCACCCCTCACAGATCTAGAGACATGAATGAGGTCACCCCTCAGCCTCCTGTTCTCCAAGCTTAAGAGACCCAGCTCCCTCAGCCTGATGAGGGGAACTGTTCTACTTTCTTTATCATCTTTGTTGCTCTATGCTGGACCCTCCAGCAGCTCTGTCCTTCTGGAACTGAGGGGCCCAGATCTGGACACAATACTCTAGATGCGGTCTCACTAGTGCAGAGTAGAGGGGGAGAAGAACATCCCTCAATCTGCTAAATGTTGCTTGAAATCAAGTGAAGGACAACACAAGTAACATTTTTATATGGAGGCAGTACCTTATTTCCTCTGAAGATCTTCCCATATCTGGCAATAACAATCTTTCCTGTACAGTCAATCCCCATTTCACGTTCCAGCTTGAAGAAGTCTTCGGTGCGGCCGTAATTCACGTACACTAACTCACCCTGACAGAGAGAAGAGGAATTTGAACCAACAATGAGCATATCAAAAGAATGATGTGATCTAGTAAGAGAATAAGCTGGGAGGAATGACCTCCATGAGTGGCTCCATTAGGAATTCTGCTTTGATCATGAGACCCCTTGGTAGGCTAATGAATTCTAATGCATTTTGACTCCTAGGACTCAAAGCTGCCAGACTTTTCCACAATGCAGAATGTTAAGATGTGACTTCCGATCAGAAACTAAGTGCTCAGAGTATAGACTTGACTTCTTTTCATTGCCTGTAGTCAGTCTTGGACTGTTGAGGTTATTTTGGACCGAGACACCGCAGTTAATATCAATAGAGTATGCTCAGTGATGCCAGAGGAAACCCTTAGGACTTTATTCTTATTCAAAACACCAGAAGTAACAGGTGGTTGACTGAAACAGGTTGACCAGAGAGGTGGTGGAAAGCCCATCCTTGGAAATACTCAAGATCAGGTTGGACATGGATGCAAGCAACCTGATCTAGTTGAAAGTGTCCTTGTTTCTTCAGGGTAATTGGGCTACGTTACTTTTGAAGGTCCTTTCCAACCCAGACTATTCTGATTCTCTTGACTGTCAAAATAAACACACCTTGCACAAGAATCGCCTATTCTTCATGACTGCATTTCAACCGTGTGAATTATCTTCTGTAATTTCAGCTACCTGAAAGCTTTGTGCGTTGCATAAGAAGGTCCTGTAGTGCAGTGAAGAGCTGCAAAGTTCTCCTACAACTCACCCCCTCCAGAAGAAATCAGCCCAGACCTGCATTAACCACCAATTTGAGGAAGGAATAAATTGTTCCTTGAGATAGATCTTTCACTGAGTACACCTCAAGGACTACTTTAGAGTAAAGATGCCTCAAATTACAGACAACTTAAAGTTGGAGATAGAAAATTCTAAACCTCCAGGGAGATCTTCAACTTAATTTCAAAAACATATAAGCTAAAATCACTTATACTGATAAAAATTGCTGGATAGATGGTGCTCCTGCATATCAATACAGTGAATATCTTGGTAAGACTGTAGTGCAATGGTTTTAGCCCAGAACTGGACACAATACACCAGAGGTGGTCTCACCAGGGCAGAGCAGAGGGGGGATGTCCTAACCACTCCTCTTCTAATCCACCCCAGGATGCTCTTGGCCTTCTTGGCCACCAGGGCACACTGCTGGTTCATGATCATCCCTCTGGCCACCAGGACCCCTGGTTCCTTTCTTCTATGCTGTTCTCCAGCAGGTCGTTACCCGGGGTTGTGCAGGTACTTCACACCTTTCTGCATTAATTGAACTGGGAGCTTTATGCAGGTATCATTTTCAAAATTAATAAGCAGAAAGAGAACCTATTGCTGATGACTGCACTTGGCAAGTTCCAAGTATTGCTCTCCATGGCTTTGTTCTGCTTTTTAATAGATTCTTTTTTACCATGAAATACATAAACATGTCTGACAAAGAACTCAGAAGAGCCCTGAACCGTCTGCTAAGCTCCACACATGCTCCCTCCTGTGCTGTCTGCAGTACAGGTGCAGACAAGTGCTCACTGGAGAACGTTACTGCTAACAGCACTAGCTCAACACCTGGTGTTTTGTCAAACTATTATGTAATAAGGTCAGCATAAACTTCATTCTTTGAGAAGCAGATCTGTTTCTTCTACTGTTCTACTACGTTACCTCAGGCATTCCTTGGGCTGAAAATGCACTGTAGGGTGGCACCACACCTCTAACATCCTCATACCCTGGAGGAGGAGGCTCAGATAATGATGTGTTGAAAATCTAGTAGGAAAGAAGAATAAAAGTAAACCTGGAAAAGAAATACTGTCTATTAAGCCACATTTCACAGTGCAGTTTAAAGCACCTCCACTTTTAGAATTCTATCGAGGGAGTGGCAAAAACCTTAGTAAGCATTCTGAATTGTTTTCAGCATGCAGGCTCAATGTGTGATATTGCAAACCCCATCCTGTTCTTCACTCAGAATCCTGATTAATTGAACACTGAGTCCCTCAAGGTGGTCTCAGTATCACCCTTAAGAGCAAGTTAGACTGCAATTGTTAAAAACACTTGTATTTCTGCTCATCCCTGGAGCTTCTACACACATTAGAGTTGCTCTAATCAACTGGTGGTACTTGTGACAGTACATCTCAACTACTAGGCTCTAATCTTCAAGACTGAACTCGGCACAATCATCAATGCTGTGTAACAAACGGGTGCAAACAATGGTGCTGACACCAGTTTCTTTCTTCTTTCTAAACACCAGAATAATTTAACAATTGGGTTACATAAAGCAGTTATCTCACCCAATCCTCTTCTCATCCATACACCCCAGTATGCTATATGAGTCAAGGCAATTATGGGTATTCTGCCTAGTACATACATTACAAAACAAAGATACAAACAGCCAAAGCAAACTGGGCCCCCTGGTTCCTGTGCACTTTGAATCACGTACATCAGCATTAAAAGAGTAGTGGATAACTTTCCCTCTCAGGCTTCTAAGTGAACGAAGGTGATTTTGTTCCCTAGTTGCAAAACCTGCTTTTTTCCATACCTCATTTCCATGCTCATCAATTACTGAGATGTAGTTTGGCATAGTGTCATCAGGGTAAGACAGCAAAACATCATAAGGAACCAACTCAACAGAATCCAAACCAAACTCATTCCATTCAGCTTGGACTTGCTGTGCCAGATGCAGATTCTCCTTTGTTCCTGCTAGGTGAGGAAGTTGTGTAAAATTGCTAGAGAAGAAGAAGCAAAGAGTGAGGATCAAGCACTGCAGCTCATAATCAGAATTCCTCCTACTCTAGAAGAAAATAAACCTCCTAGAAATGCACTCAAGCTAAAGAAGGACTCAAACTCCTCTGCATCTATGCTTTTGCCTGTCTTATACCAAAGCTGAGGTCATGATTTTCAGTCTCTCCTGAGCTGTCCCAGGTGTTTCTATCTCCCTGGAAGCAAAGCTTAACAAGAATGGCATAATAGCATCAGCTATGGAGACTTGTCCTGGTTTTAATCTTGTCTGCTGGCTGACCTTAGGCAAATCACTCATGAATAATGACACTGACCTACCTTGTGAAGTGATAAAAGAATTCAGTCCCATTATCTTTGTGTATTCGATTTAGAAATGTGCATAATTACTGAATATTCTCTTCAGATCTCACTACTTTAATTAATTTTGGCACAAGTATGAATTTTTCTAACAGTTCATTCTGAGTGTGCCTTGTTGGCAAATTAGAGAAGAGTTCACAGTGCCTTACAAACAAGGAATAGAAAGCCTCAACAGCTTGTGACTTCAAAGTCATGCATTGTGAATAACAACAGTGAAATACATCATCAATAGAGAGCAACCCATTGTCTGGAAAAGAAAAGCAATTGTCCAGAGAAATGAGAAAACCCTCTGTTGAAGTGACCTGAAGAAACTCCCAGCAGAATAAAGCTGATATCATGTCCTCACCCTGTGATAGGACCATGCCATCAGCAGAAGCATGAGTTACACAGCATAGGGGTGGTGTAAGAACAGGAAAGATTTGATTTTTGAGTTCAAGTGACAACAAAGTCATCAAACAAAGCACTTTGAGAGAACCATACACTTAGACTAGAAGAGATTATCACAGAACCATAGAATCATTAGGGATTGGATTAGAACAGAATAGAATAGAATAGAATAGAATAGAATAGAATAGAATAGAATAGAATAGAATAGAATAGAATAGAATAGAATAGAATAGAATAGAACAGAATGCTTGTACAAACTACAACTGTCATCTAGTCCAACCTCCTGACCAATAGTATTAAGGGCACTGTCCAAATGCCTCTTGAACACTGATGGGCTTGGGGCAGCAACTACATCTCTAGGAAATCTGTTCCAGCACCTGGCCACCCCCTCAGTAAAGAAATGCCTAACATCCAGTCAAATGTCCCCTGGCACAGCTTTAAACTGTTCCCACACATTCTGTCAATGGACACCAAGGACCAGAGTTCAGCATCTCCCTCTCCACTTCCTCTCCTCAGGAAGTTGCAGACAGCAATGAGGTTACACTCAGGCTCCTTTTCTCCAAACTAGACAAACCCAAGGCAGATACTGCTAGATAAAACCATATTTCTCAGATGATGGCATCACCTACTGCCAAAAGTGTACTACAAGTTCCTGGTACAGTGACAGTTTCATTTCTGGATGACACTGAACCCAGATCACAGTTACATGTTACTGAGAGAGCCAACAGCTGTTCTCCACAAGAGTTAGAAATGTTCCAGTCTCATGCTTTCATTAAAAGTTGACTTAGGCAGTAACACTCTCCTGTATTATATTCCCATTTAACTGAATACTGTGGTTTTCATTTCTGTTTCAAATCTATTGACTGTCTGTATTGGTAGTTCTGAGCAGTGACTGATTATCTGGCAGCATCACAGTAAACGAGGTGCAGTATTTTCAGCTGGCATACAGACAGAGAGTCCAGAGGGTAGAAAGAGGTCCTTTTACAGAGCTGTTTAACAATAGCTGACTTTGTAGGAGCCAAAACACAAGTTAAGATGGCAAAAAATGTTAAGTCTTCCATTTTCACTGTTTATGTAGTGCAGGACCTGACTGTTACGTATTAAAAAGGAAAGTGCATTGCAGCTAATTTATCTACAATATTTTGTGGCAAATGCACTTAAATCAGTGGGATTGTCATAAAAAAGCAACCATTTTTTTTTAGTAATTCAGTTTTGTAGCAAGATACAAGCTCAGGCTTGGAATTTGCAGCAAACTTGCTGAGTATTTCTAAAAACAAGTTATACTCTTAGCACTTTCTTTATATATTAAGAACATTTCTATCAATAATCCATGATTTTTGGTCTATTGCTGACTGGAATGATACGTGTTTTTAACAAATACTGCACTCTCCTAAGAGAAAAAATACTCTGTGTGCAAGATCTCTTAAATAAATAGGAGTACATTCTTGTAGTTATGACTGTACTTTGCACTGGTGAGGCCTCCCCTTGACTACTGGGGGCAGTTCTGGCCCCTCACTTCAGGAAACAGATTAGCAGGCTGGAGTGGGTTCAGAGAAGCAGTGAAGCTGGGGAACAGACTGGAGGGAAAGTCTGATGAGGAGAAGCTGAGGGAGCTGTGTAGCCTTGAGGAGACTCAGGGGGAGACCTTATCCCTCTCTAAAGCTACCTGGAAGGAGGTTGTAGACAGGTGGAGGTCAGGCTCTTCTCCCATGCAACCAGTGATAGAACAAGAGGGCAGAGCCTGAAGCTGCACCAGGGAAAGTTTAGGTTGGATAACTGGAAGCCCTTCCTCACTGAAGGTGATGAGACAGTGGAATGGACTGTCCAGGGAGGTGGCAGAGTCCCTATCCCTGGAGGTGTTTAAGGACAGACTGGGCATGGCCCTTAGTTCCTTGGTCTAGCTGATAGGGTGATGGTCATGGACTGTGCTGGATGATCTCAGTGGTCTTTTCTAGCCTCAATAATTCTGTGATTCTGTGAAATAATTACAGAAACTAAATGGTAATAGGTATTTTTAAAATCTATATAGTTGTCTTCTACCATCTGAACTTTCAGCAAGAAATATAGCCAGCTTTGCTCCTAGGATTTAATATAAGAAAGAAAGTCCATTTAAAATCACCTAATTAATTAGATGAAATTAAAAATTTATTGGGGGAAAAATATAGTCTTAAAAAAAGACACTGCTGCTTTAGGACAACTGGTTTATTATGAACAGTCTAATGTACCATCAGATGATTAACAGGTGTCTGCTGTGTCCTAGCTATTGACTGTGCAGAGGGACAGAGCTTAGAAACATCTCCCTTCATGGAATTGAGTACAAGGGCACTTATTAACATGTAAATTTGGTCTCAGCAGGATAAAGCGTGAAGGGACAGTAAGCAATTAAGGCCTAGGATGCAAGAACTAGAGGCACAAACACTGGTATGTTTTTTTTCTCTTCTCCATGAATATATTCTATTTTCCACTTAATCTCTCCTGATTTCAGTTCATTCATTCAGCCTTCATATTTTCAGTGAATGATTTTGCAATAAAAATAACAATTGTAAGACAACCATGGACTGAAGTAGGACACGTATGAGACAGGCTGAACCTCTGCTACTTCACTGTACAGACATTCACCAAACACTGAGCAAAAGCTTAGTGGATTTTTAGTTACTTAAAGTACTGAGATTATCAATGACAACTCAACTGTTTCCAACAAAATTAGAGACACACTGAGATAAAACTGATGGCTAAGAACCTGCACACCAGCCTGTGTCTGGTGGATTCCTTGGGCTGGTTCCTACCTGATGTCATTTGGTTTTAGTTTTTCAGACTGATCAATCTACATGTTGCTTACTAAAGAAACTGCTTGATGTTTTCAGCTTTCATTTCAGCCATAAATGCCGCCTTCATGTCCTCATGAGAACTCACAGATGTCTTCTTTCCTGTAGGTTTCGCAAACCAACCTGTACAACACACCAAAGTCCAACAGTAAATACACCAGAGAACATTCTCCTGGCACACAGTGTTTCTCTTTGGTATCACAGTAAGATTTCCACTGTGTATTTTACAACTATTTATCTCAGCAGAGATAAGCAGCCACAACCTAAAGCAGGCTGCTCAGTGATGGCAGTGCAAGTCCCCCAGACACAAGAGAACTCATTTACTTAGGCAGATAATGTGGGCAATAAAATGTTGTATTTACTCATCAGTTATTTTACCCTAGATGCAATGAAATCAGTTAGCACCAGAACATAATGCTGTCAGTCATGTCAATCCTATCAGTCACCTCAGTAATAAGACAGCAGCTTTACAGAAACCAAACACAAAACACAGACACCTTTTCTAAGGAACAGATGTCTTGTAATTCCTTTCTGGAGTCTGGACTGTGTGCCTCTCACGCTGGAATCCTTCCCTTCCTGCGTGGATAGTACCAGAGCAAGTGACAAGAGGAACACCTGGCTGGGAAGAAGAGTGTTTCTAACATCTGTTTTACTTTTAAGCCACAGAATGGAGAAACTCAGTGCAAATGCAGCAAAGGGAAGCAGTGGGGTGCAGACAGCGAGCACCAAGATGTTCTTTCCACATGGGAGTGGGATCCTGTCAGGGCTTCGCAAGGGCACGAAGTCCAAGTTCGCAGCAGAAGGCATCCAACATGACAAGCGGCTCTGGTTTTCCTTCCTCCCCCAAACTGCTCCTGATCATTCCAGGCAGCCCAGCCGAGGTGGGGAAGGACAAACCCTTGCCTGCTGCGGCCGTGAAGGGAGGGGGGACATGAAATGAAAGGTTATTTCACCCCTCCTGTCCGCGCTCCTCCAGGAGGGCTCGGAGTCGGGGTGGGCTCCTGCCGTCTGGGAAGGATCCGAAGGGACGGAGCGAGGACGCGCTGGCCGAGCTGGCTCAGTTCGTACTCGCCTCTAGGGCCCCACAGCACAAAGCCTCGGGGCTGCACCCTGCCCGCTCCCTCCCCGCATCCCAGCCACCCCCATCTGCTAGCAGGGCCCGCAGCGGGTTGCTCCGCACTGTACCGAGGAGGAACCCGAGGAGGAACAGTCCGGCCGCTGCTCCCAGGACGGCTGCCCAGAAGCGGCCTCTGCCTGCCCCGGGCCCGGCCGGCTCCGTGGCGGCACCGAGCGACGTCCACATGGCTGCTGCTGCCCCCTTCTCTCCGGNAACATGAATTGAACTGATTCAAGGCACTTTGTAGAGCAATAGCCAACACTGAAAAGCTGTGACGACTCCCCAGGCGAGTGTGTGGCCTGTGGAGGTGGCTGAACAACACGCAGCTCTGCTCTGCCCCTCCCCTTCGATCTCGGGAAGAAATTCCTCAATATGAGGGGTGCTGAGGCACTGGAACAGGTTGCTCAGGGAGGCTGTGGATATCATAGAATCATTAAGGATTGAAAGAGACCTTGAAAGGTCATCCAGTCCAATCCCCCTGCCACAGCAGGATCACCCAGACCCAGTGGCACAGGAACACAGCCAGGCGGGGCTGGAACGTCTGCAGAGAAGGAGACTCCACAACCCCCCTGGGCAGCCTGGTCCAGTGCTCCAGGACCCTCCCTGGGGAGAAGGTCCTGCTGAGATTGATAGGGAACCTCCTATGTCACCTCGCTGGAAGTGTTCACAGCCAGACTGGATGGGACTCTGGGCAACCCGGTCTACTAAGATGTGTCCCTACCTATGGCTCAGTGATCTTAAGTGGTGTTTTCCAACCAAAGATACCCTGTGATTTTGTTTTGGAAAAATCTCTCTATTCAGTCTGGTCACTGCATTTAGGATGAGACTGTTGATTCCATGAATAGAGAGGAACTTCTCATCCTCTGATGCCAATTTGGAGAAACCTGATGTTTAAGACATAAAGTCTATAGTCAAGTGGTGTCCACATTCACATGCAGGAGAGGCAGCATTTTCTCAACAGTGGGTTCAAACACAGACTGCTCCTGTTGCACCCCACTACATGCAGATGCAGACAATAACCTGTCTAGCATGAATTCCAGAGACTGGACTGACCTCATCTGCAGAGCTTGTCACACGAAGAAAGACAAACCCACTAGGTGGATCCTGCAGAAAGCAAAACGAATGTAAAGAGCAATAAACCAATACAGAACAGGCACGGGCTTTGAAATTTTGTAGGAAACCAAGGAACTACAAATGACCAGGGAGATGCTGAAAAAATGCTGGTATCTGCGATATTAGTCCTGTCTCCTGCTTTATACTGTCCTGCGGAGTCTGGCCTTACTACACAAATGCCCTGCTTTTAATGATTCTCTGCGTCAGGTACTCTGTTTCTCTGTCAAGTCACATCCAGATAGCTGCCAAGTTGACCCCAGCATGCCGACTGTTGTAGATAACATTATATAATGCCCAGGTTTCCCCTACCCAACAGTTTGATTCTCTTCCCCATTCTGTACCAGGAGAGACATAATCTCAGAGTCACAGAATCACAGAATGTTAGGGACTGGAAGGGACCTTGAAAGATCATCCAGTCCGATCCCTCTGCCAGAGCAGGATTGCCTAGATCCAGCCACACAGGAACATGGCCAGGCAGGTTTGAAACATCTCCAGAGAAGAAGACTCTACTCCCTCGGCAGCCCCTTCCAATGCTCTGTCATCCTCACTGTGAAGAGGTTTCTGCTCATCTTGGTGTGGAACCTCCTCTGTTCCAGCCGACATCCAGTGCCCCTTGTCCTATCATTGGGTGCCACTGAGCAGAGCCTGGCTCCTTCCACCTGACCACCTGCCCTTTCCATATTGATCAACAGTCATGGGGTCACCCCTCAGCCTCCTTTTTTCCAAGCTGAAGAGACCCGACTTTCCTCATCAAGGAGATGCTCCCCTCTCTTCATCATCTTTGTGGCTCTGCACTGGACTCTCTCAAGCAGCTCTATGTCCTTCTGGAACTGAGGAGCCCAGAAATGGACACAAAGGCACACTGCTGGCTCGTGGTCATCGTACTGTCCGTCAGGACCCCCAGATCCCTTTCCCCTACACTGCTCTCCAGCAGGTCAGTTCCCAGGCTACACTGTTATAATGTGGCTGTGTTTGCTGCTTCTCCTCTGTTTGTTGATGGGAGCTGTCAGATACAGGTGTGTTTGCTTATGCCTTGTTACAGTTTTAAATACAAACAAATAAGTGCTCAAACGCAGTGAGTTCTGCTGTGACATTGGTGACAAGCTGGCTGAAGTGTGCCAGGGTTTGGGGACAGGCCAGTTGAGGGGGACACTGTGTGGGTCGTCTGCTACAGACTGCTCTCTCAAGGCTAAGAGTTGAAAGATGTATTGTGGAGTATTGTGTTCAGTTCTGGGCCCCTCAGTTTAGGAAGGATGTCGAGGTGCTGGAACTAGTCCAGAGAAGGGCAACTAGAATGGGAAAGGGGCTGGAAGGTCAGCCCTGCAAGGAGAGGCTGATGGAGCTGGGGCTGTTTAGCCTGGAGAAGAGGAGGCTCAGGGGTGACCTTACTGCTGTCTATAACTACCTAAAAGGGGGTTGGAGTCAGGCAGGGGTCAGTCTTTTCTCCCTGGACACTGGAGACAGGACAAGGGGTCACAGTCTTCAGCTCCATCAGAGGAGGTTTGGACTTGACGTTAAAAGGTTTTTCCACTGAAAGAGTGATCAGATTTTGGAACGGGCTGCCCATGGAGGTGCTTGGGTCACCACCTCTGGAGGTGTTCAAGGTCAGGCTGGATGAAGTGCTGAGTGGCATGAGCTAGATGTCAGATGTTTAGGTTTACTTGTTTTTAGGTTGGACTGGATGATCTTTAAGGTCTTTTCCAGCCTCATCAGTACTGTGAGACTGTGATGTTTTCTTGAAACAAGCCTCATGATGACAAGTCCTTCAGTATAAGATTGGATAGCACTGGAACAAGCTGCCCAAAGATGTGGCATCTAAACTTGGAGCTTTTCAAACACCTGCACCAATGCCTGTGGAACATGATCTCGCTTGGCCCTTAGCTCTGCTTTCAGCAGGTGTTGGTCTGAATTGACCTCCTGGGGTCCATTGTAATGGGTTTTTTTATGATTCTCTGATCTTAATGCAGAACTGCTTGTGGGTTAGCGTGCAGTTCACTTTGTAAATGTTAAAGTCTGTTGCTCTGTTACCAATATGTGATGCAGCTATTGAAATGAAAAGCCTTACCCAGCTCCCAGGGGTTGTGGAGGTTAAAGTAAGTAAAGACATTTGCGAGCTGCAATTCTTTATTATGCTCTAGAACCACTCACTAATTAAATCTGAAGTGTTTCTGATGGAAGTTATTGTTACATGCTTCATAAGTGGATTAAATTAGATATAGTGTTGTACAGGGGTAATATAAGAGCAGGAAATGAAACCTAGAAGACTTTTCACCTATAAAACTTCTCTTTCACTTTATGCTAGCTTCATATTTTTAGACTATTCAAAATACCACCTTCACACTTCTTACTCCTGTAAGGTATGCAAATAATAAGTAGGTTTGCAACTCACTTTTTCCTTTCCTCTGCTCTATGCTCTTCTTTTTTCTCTTTGCAATAGAAATTACATGAGAAAATCATGCTGCTTTTGATTTTCACGTCACTGCAGTGTTTTTGAAGCATCCCCTTCTGCAAGGTGCCACACCTGGGCATCAAAAGTAAGACCTGAGCTTTCTTTATATCTTTGCTCCTATAGGTCTGTGTGCAAAGACATCAGAGTGCTGCTTCTGAACCAACATGAAGCACTGAGCAATGATAAAAATAATTGTAAATAGAATCTCTCTGACTTCAATTTTTGGTAGTCAGGTTTATTAGCTTTCTGTGTTGGGTTTGTGTGTTTTCCCTATGCTGTGCACTTAGAGATCTGTGGGTTACTGACATTACTGTGATAATATTCCTTCTGCTGAGGCTGTGGTGACTGTCAAAAAAATAGCAGTGGCAGATGTACTTCCCCCCTGTGATGCCTCACACATTTTGTCCTCTGCTCTCTTCCGAGTTCCTTTTGTATCCTCTTTCCTTCTGGCTTCCAGCTCATCAAATTCTGCGAGGGAATCCAGTCTTGTGCCCTAATGAAAATGGTAATGAATTGGCCACAGTAACTACCTGCCCAGGCATGCTCTTCTGTTAACTCCCTTCTGCCTTGAATGGTGCTATTAGTTACTCTGTCAGAAGTAAGGATGCTCCCATCTTCTGAGGCGTGCTGATGAAATGCTGTAAGGTTTAGCATCTACAGAAGGTATAAATACCCATCTATCTGCAGAAGTCTGGTGATTCAACTAGTAAAAGGAAGGAGTGAAAGGTACTGTGAAAGACCTGTAAGGATCTGAGGTAATTCTGAACTGTAACAGAGATTGTCTCAGCCCCGGTATTGGAAGATGCAAGGATAAAGCTATGGAAAGATGCCTGCACTGATTTAACAGCTCACCGTACTGAATGAGGCAGCATTTTGCTGCTTATGCCTGCTGTTGGCGTCACAAGTCACTTCTCTCCCAGTTGTGATGCTCACTGGACTGTTTACAAACTGATTCATTAGGCTTCATCAATAGGGCACAGAAGATTACTTGCTTCTTGCGGCTTCAGTTTGCTGCTGGATTACAGCATTGAGGAGTCAGTCAAACTGCAGGCATGGAAAAAGATGATCCAGGGAGTATCTGTCCCTTTAGAATGTAAAATCAGCTCTAGCTGATGATGTTAATATCATCATAGGAACATAAATGACCTGTTATTCCAGCAGAATTACTTCCACCATGGCCCAACTGCCTTGTATCTATAAATTGATGATCAAGTATGTACAGAAAGGCAATTTCTTCTGTGGCTGTGATCAGATTTGGCATCCTCAGGGCATTGATCTTTCTCACACAGCAAGCACTAATTCTTCTGCTGGTTCTTCTATCCAAGACTGGGAGGTTTATGCAGAAAACAAGGAGAAAGGAGCAGAATTAATGGTGTATATGTGGAAATCCTCTCAGAATTTAGGGCATAGTTGATACCAAAATATGTGCCTTCCTGCCTTGAGAAATCAATAAACTGTAATTAACTGCCTTAAGATGAGCACCCTGACCATTTTTGCTTCCCTTATAGCTGCACTGCTGTGCTATCCAGCCTACTAATGTCTTGGTTTTCACATGCTACAGGAACAAAGGCTAAGCGGGGGTTTTACTGCGCTTACCTACACAGTCTGACATTGTATGGCCTGTTGAATCCCCCTCTTTAGTTCTGGTGACTCACAGTTAGCCCATATATGTTCTCTGAATTCTACAGACTAGCGTTGTTGCTGTGGTTATCAATTTATGTGTGTTTTGGCAAATTTCTCTGCTCCTAGCTGCTCATTTATTAAGATCTTCTGGTGCAGCTGGAAGAGATTTCGTATGTGTAGGCAGGAGCCTGTGCTGGTGAGCATGACATAGTGGCTTTAAATTTTCAAAACAAGTTAAAAATAGGCGCCGCTGTTGCAAACATTTGTGTTTCTTGTGTGATTACATTGTAATGCAAAGTATGAAGCTGAGTTTTTTAAACAATTTCCTGTTATGAATTTCTTTTTCTCAGAAATTGAAGGCTAATAATTCTCAGCGGGATTTTTTGAGGTCAGATGTAAGAAATGAGTATTTGTTGCAGAAGTTTGCAATGTCCATTTCAATTTGTGCTCTGTTCAGGATAATTCTGGGTTGGAGACTTCAAACTCCTTTACTTCTTATTATTTCTTTTATTATGCAGAGAATTTAGAATACTTGGCCTTAGCAGCATTTCTTCCTGAGTAGTTTGAAGCACTTTGTGCAGGGTGCTTGTTTTGATCCTGAGTCTGAAGTACTGAGTCTTTCTGACTTGCGTGAGGTCACTGTAGCAGACAGGAAGGTCTCTGGTTTCTCAGCCTTGTGTCCTGACCACAAGACTACAACTTCCTTGAATCCAAAGACTGTAGTATTCCTTTAGTCTACTCTCCACATTCAGATGAGCTAACTAGTTCTCGGTCATTGCAGCTGCTGTTCCTGCCACAGCAAGTTGTTTTGACAAAGATAGTTGTGCATGTAATGGAATAAAGGCTACTAGGGAAAGTTTCCCTCACTGTGTTTTGATTACTGCTTCAGCAGAGAGTGGGAAGAGGGGTTTTTTTGTCACCATTTCAGGGGCAAAGCAACTGTACCCCAAGCAGAAACCTAAATGCTTCCCTGATATTCAGCACTGCATGCAAATCTGTGGTCACAGCAGTCTTGCTCTCTCGTCTCTTTACAAAGAAACTACTGGTGTGAAATTGGAATGATACACAAGTCAGACTCCTGAACTTTGTGTGATCACCACGTGAAGGACAAATTGAAGCACACTCAACCAGCCTCCTGATAAAAAGCAAGAGAGAGAGCAATAAAAGGATCTGCAGCTGTAGAAGAAAATTACGAGCAAAGGACAGAGTTCAGATTAAAGACAGAAGCTGAGGAAAGGCAAAGCAAGAAATAAACAACTCTTTAAAATAACTCTTGTGAAAGTCCTGCAGTGTAAGGGATAGAATGTTTTCTCCTCCCCTGACCTCCAAAGAGAAGACATCAGTTATCTGAAACTCTATGTGAAAAGGAAGCGCTAACATCTGTTTCTCCATGATCTGAATTTGTTATGGTTTGAAGAACAAAATTCAGCTCAAGAATCGTCGCATTGTATTTTCTACCCAGCTGTGTAAGGAAAGCCCTCTTCTGATGAGGATTTTATGCTGAAAGTGCCTCATTCCAGTGGAGCTTGACATAAGCACTAAACTAAATTGATTGAAACGAGTGTCTGGCAGATTGCATGGTGAATGAATTTGGATCTGTGGGGTCCACTTCTTCCCTCAGTCACTGCAAGATTAATTACTTCAGCTGTAAACCCCTTTCCTTCCTCTCTTGTTAAGAGATAACTTATTAATTCCAGAACCACTGTGGTTCACTAGAATTACCATCTGCCTCTCAAACTTCAATTAAATGAGTGACCGAGGAGACCTGCCATGCCTACTTTTTTGTTCATTGTGTGTGAATGGCAGGCGCGAGAGGTCCCATTCACATCTCAGCTTATTTTCATTGCTGAACAGCTACACAAAACAAACCTCCTCACAGAGCTTGAAACCAAAGGCATTTCCTGCACCTCCATAGTGGAAATCTGAAGTGGAAGGATACGTGGCAGTAGGTGCCTATGGGCATCTGTTGAGTATGTCCTGCCTGGTGAATTCAAAGAATTCAGCTCTTTCAAATTATTTAGTGGTACAGCTTCTAACTCACAGGTTCTTGCCCTTCAGCAGCTGCTGATGGTCTGTGAAATTGATGTAGAATTCAGATTTTTTTTTGCCAAAAGACTGCTGAAACAAATCCATCGATGAGAACTTACGGGATCTGTTGTGAATGTTAAGAAGGAGCTGCAAAGGTTGGCTGTGTTCTGCATCCAAACCTCTAACTGTGATCGTGTGAATAAAATGCCATTCATTTTCTATATAATATTTGTAGATTCAATGAATGGCTCAGGTTAGATACAATGGAGACAATACTGATATTAATTTGTTTTTAGATTCCTTGAATGGTTGAGGTTAGAAGGGACCTTAAAGATCATCCAATTCCAACCCCCCTGCCATGAGCAGGGACACCCCCCACTAGACCAGGGTGCTCAAGGCCCCAGCCAGACTGGCCTTGAACACTTCCAGGAAGCTGGGAGGCAACCACAACCTCCCTGGGCAACCTGGTCCAGTGTTTCAGCACCCTCATGGTGAAGAACTTCCTCCTGACTTCCAGTCTAAACTTACCCTCTTCCAGCTTGAAACCATTCCCCCTGCTCCTACCACTCCAAACCCTTGGAAACAGTCTCTCCCCATCTTTCCTGTAGCCCCCTTCAGGTACTGGAAGGCTGCTATATGATCTCCCCAGAGTGACATAATAAGTGACATTTCACAGAATCACAGAATTATTGAGGCTGGAAAAACCCTCTGAGCTCCTCCAGCCCAGCCCATGACCTGACATCACCACAGCAGCCAGACCAGGGCACTAAGTACCACATCCATTCTGTCCTTAAACACCTCCAGGGATGGAGACTCCACCACCTCCCTGGGCTGTTTCATTAATTCGTGTTAAAGGGTGACCCACAGCCTCATGTGGTCCTGGTGCTGTGCCTGTATAGAGATGCCTGTGAAACCTGGCACTGTAACGATAGACACCTGACTGCAGGGTTTGTGTATTTTACCAAAAGAGCATTAATTTCTAAGGCAGTCTGACTTACCATCACATTTCACTTAGTCCCTGGAGAAATCATTTTGGGGTGAATCCTTTAGACAGCCCTGCAGAGGGGGTTTCGAAATTAAGTGTTGCCAATAGCAACTCGTTCTTCTGTTGGAAAAACCAAAGTTGTTTGAAAAGGTAGCAGAGAAATAGGGAAGCTGATGAGAATGAATTAAAGCTTGCATGCCAGTACTTTGAGAATATAAACAATGGCTTTAAATTGCATCAGTAATTTTTCTGATGGTCCTGTTCATCTCAATATCAGCTTTCTGGTTAAAATCCCAGTCAGTTGATACCATCTGTTACTGCCTGATGATATTGTCTGCATCCTACAAGACCTAGTGATGTGCTGGTACAGGGCTGGGGAGGGTGGCAATGTGAGTAGGGTTGGTGTTGTATGAGATGAAGGATAAAGAACACATGCGAATCTTTTGCTCTTCTAAATGAAACGAAGTCTGTTTAGAGCTAGTCTGCAGAATTATGTAACAGAGAGTGAGGGAGAATGCCATAATAGATTCCTGGAAGCAAAAGTTAAAATAGGAGAATTACATCTCTGAAAGCTTAAATATAGAAGAAACGAATGTTGAAACTTAGTAGGCATGTTACTGACCCTGAAACACAAGAAAGTAGTGATAATACTCCCACTTTCTTCAGAAATGATGTGAAGAAAAGCATGATCGAGAGCTGGGGGCATGTCGTTACTGCACTGCTTACTTGTACCCACCAGATGGCAACCACAGACTGGCTACCAGTTTGAGCCTGTTCACAGCCTATTTATTTAACTTGCATGACCAGAGACTTCAGTCTGGCAGAGCCACTCTGCTTTCAAGGAAGTCAGCAAAAAGAAATACAACTGTGAAATGAACATCACAGGTCTGGTACTTATTTCCACTTACACTAGCCTTATATAAGTGAAGCTGCATCATTTATGATTTGGGAAAGTGAGGAATAAAGCACACCCAATCCACAGAATCCCAGAATAATCCTGATTGGAAAGGAGCTCCTAGATCACTCAGTCCAACCATCCCCACACCAATAAAAAAACTCAGTCCCTGAGAGACTGACAGACACAGCCTGACCCCCTCCCTGCTGCCACTCAAGCAGGGTGGGAAGCACCATGGCTACACGGTTCTTCAACACCTCCAGGGTGGGAAGCACCATGGCTACACGGTTCTTCAACACCTCCAGGGATGGGGACTCCACCACCTCCCTGGGAAGGCCCTGCCAGTGCCCAACCACTCTGTCTGAAAAGGATTTCTTCCTCAGATCCAATCCAACCCTCCTCTGCCTCAACTTCAGACCATTGCCCCTGCTTCTGTCAGCAGGCACCACAAGAAGAGATCAACACCCACCCCTCCACAACCTCCCTTCAGGGAGTTGGAGAGGGCAAGGAGGTCCCCCCTCAGCCTCCTCTTCTCCAAACTCCCCCTGCCCAGCTCCCTCAGTCTCTCCTAAAAGTCTGGTTCTCTAAAGCCCTCCTGAGCTGTGTAGCTCTGCTCTGGACCCATCTCAGCATCTCCAGGTCTTTCCTATCATGAGGAGCCCAGAACTTTCTAATATCTTACAAATTAAAAGACCAAAAAAAACCCCACCCACCCCTGACCTAAAAACTCCAAGCAAACAAACAAGCAATTTTACACAGCTGAGAGTATAAAACTGACCCGTGCTGTTGTGAAACGATATCATGATTCATAATAAAACCAAATTGTTCTATTCAACTTAGTATTGTGTTAGAGCAGCGGTAAAACCTGACCTTCCAGAATATATATTGGGTAATTTATAGACCTCTAATAGCTGCTGTATTAGAGGCTTCTGCACTTTCAGCAGAGATATACAGGAAAGAAGGAACATGTTATATTGCTATTACTTAAGAAGGACACAGGCTGTAGAGCGCTGCAGGAACTGTAAATTACTTGCCAGAGTCATCTTTGCTGCAAAAGCAGAGTTATATTACTTTTTAAAACTACATTCGTGGTGGTGCTGTCTATGGAACGTTTGCATTATGAAACACACACTGGGGGTTGCCAAGTGCTTTGCTTGGGGGGTAGGAGTTGGGTTTTTTATGTTAGACAAAGTACTCTTGCAAACTTCTTTATCTGGTATTTTGCTTGGCTGTTGGGATGCTTCATGTTGTGAGTGGAGTCGTCAGTAAGGATAGTGCTATAGTTCTTAGCCAGTCACTTGCTTGTAACAGGAAAATGTGAAGCTCCTTTTGATTATCAGTCCTTGCCTTGATCCTGCTGCTTCAGGAACCGGTTGTGCAAGGACTATCCTCTTGGACCTTTGTGATGTGCTCTGTGCTGCATGGCAACAGAAGAATTCAGTGGTTATTTTTACCAAATGAGGAAATTCCATCTTGAATATTTGTTTTTTTGAATAGAAACAACTTGAACTTTTATTATCATTACAGAAGAGATCTGTTTATATTCCAGCGAGTGATGTTGGTACTACTTCTGAGACCACATGAAAATGCCTCTGCCCATCAAATGGGTCCTTCACTATATAATGCTCTTATATCTTTGCCTTCTTCCCATGGGCCACCCTGGAATGCATGTCTGGATGGAGAGGGTGTCTTCTAACTGCTGCAATGGAAACCTGTGTTAAGACTTCAGATATGGCTGATTATTGAATGAATTTCATTTGAGAGAAAGTGTGTTTAAGGTTAGTCTGGATGAAGTGCTGAGTGGCATGATCTAGATGATCTAGGGTTACTTGATTGGTTTGAGGTTGGACTGGATGATCTTTAAGGTCTTTTCCAGCCTCATCATTATTGTGAGACTGTGATACTGTGGTACTGTGAAAGTCCTTAGTATTTTGTTGCTGTTCATTTGATTTTGCAGACAGGCATGAGAATTTACTTTCAGATAATCAGTCTCTGGGATGTGTGAAGGTTTGCTGCTGAGATTCTGTCATTACTCTCTGGCTCTGACTTGTTATCACTTAATTATTGAGGCTGGAAAAGACCTCTGAGTTCATCTAACCCAGTCTGTGATCTGTTTTCACCACAATCTAGACCATAGCACTAAGTGCCACTTCCAGTCTTTGCTTAAAACCCCTCCAGGGATGGGGACTCCACCACCTCCCTGGGCAGTCCAGTCCAGGCTCTGAGCACCCTTTCCGAAAGAAAGGGCCTCTAACATCCAACCTAACCCTCCCCTGGCAGCTTCAGGCCCTGCCCTCTTGTCCTATCACTGGTTGCCTGGGAGAAGGGCCTGACCCCCACCTATCTACATCTTCCCTTCATGTAGTTGTAGAGCATGATAATGTCCCCTCTGATTCTCCTCTTCTCCAGGCTAAACAACCCCAGCTCCCTCAGCCTCTCCTCACACGACTGGTTCTCTAAACCCCTCATGAGCTTGGTAGCTCTGCTCTGGACCTGTTCCAGCATCTCAGTGTCTTTCCTGTAATGAAGAGAACTGAACTGCCCCCAATACTCCAGATCTGGCCTCATTAGGGCCAAGGACAAGGGCATGAGAACTTCCCTTCTCCTGCTGACCATGCTATTCCTGATCCAGGCCAGGATCCTGTTGGCTGCCTTGGCCACCTGGGCACACTGCTGGCTCAGATGGAGCCGGCTGTCTCCCAGCACCCCCAGGTCCTTTTCTGCTGGGCAGCTTTCAAGCCACTCATCCCCCAGCCTGTAGCAGTGCCTGGGGTTGTTGTGACCGAAATGCATGTGCTAGCATTATCTACATTCTTGAAACACACTGAGAAGCATCAAGTAAGTTGTGTGGCAGGCTACCATTTTTCTTTTGCATTCACAAATCTCTACTTCCTTTTCCATTCTTGCACGCTGCAGGATGCAGATGGCAAGGCAGAGGTCTCTGACTTCTGTCATCCTTTATGCTTTCTTAGTGATATGGATGAAAAGTCACTCTAAGATTCATTTCATGAAGCAAAATTAAATTACAAGAAGTATGTGCTCAAAGAATGTGAATCGACTGCTCTCTAAATTGCAAAACCACAAAAGCACAGCACTTGTCATTGGTTTTATGTTGGCTTAAGGGGAAGAAAGGGAGCTGAGACACTACCTTAGGTTAGAAAACAGCAAGAAATGAAAAAGAAATAAAACAGATTCAAAATCCTGTTTCTGAAATACCACCTAATGCGGGATTGATGGAAATTCTGCTGTGCACTGCCTCAACATGCTTGTGCTGACACAACAGCAGCAATGGGTGCTCCCTTAATGTATTGAGCGAGCTGCTTCAGCATCTGTCTGCCAAGAACGAGTAGTTGTAAATAAAACCTGGACTGTTTTATAGCATGGAACATGCTGCCCAGCGTGTCCCCCGTGTCCCTTGCAGATGCCATGCACCGCCATGCATAACGTGCTCCATGTAATCTCAAGTTCACATGCCAGCTCCCCAGCTGGAGGGCATTTGCTCATGGAGCCAGTGAGTGAACCAGCAAGACCACCTGCGAGGGCTGTGATGGGTCTGGCAGTGGCATTGAGCTGCTCTGGCCTAGTGGCCCGTAAAATCTGCTGGCCAGAGCAGAAGGGCTCAATGGCTCTCTCCTTAGCTGATGCTGGGACTGCATCGCACCCCTTAAAGCCATCAGAGCTCAACCAGGGGACCCACAGAGAAAAAAACTGCCTCCTACAAGAACAGAGTGAGAGAGCAGTGCTGGCTGTGACTATAGTGTTGCTATGGCCCCTTATCCGCATGTGTGACACCATCAGAGCACCGCCAGCTGACACAGCTGTGTAGTGCCCCTTTACCAGGCAGCAGGGGTTTGCAGGGAGCCATGGGGATACAGTGATGTGGTCCTTTCCCAAGTCAGAGCAGCAGCAAGCAGTACCCCTCACCATACCTTGCTAGAAACCCATGTGTGAGGGCAAATCATGCTTCTTTCTGATTGTTTGCTTGGCTTTAACTTTTCTTAATTACTTTCAGTGAAATACAAGCTTTTTAAGCAGTGCCAATATCTCAGTGTACAGGTACTTGGAAAAACTTCTGTGTCTTTGTGATTCAGACATCACCACCATAGCCAAACTGGGGTCCCTCTGCTGGGGACACCACCTCTCTGGAGGAGCAGTGGGATGGGAAACTCTTGGCCAGGTGCGCTTACCTGTATGGGCTGACAAATCTCAAACAGCATTGAAAGCAAAGATATAGAATCACAGAATCAGTCATTGAAGCTGGAAAAGACCTATGACATAATCAAGGCCACCCTATGACCTGGCATCACCACATCAGCTAGACCAGGGCACTACGTGTCACGTCCAGTCTTTCCTTTCATGCCACCTGGGCACCCTGCTGGCTTATATTCAGCTGGTTGTCAACCAGTACTCCCAGATTCTTCTCTGCCAGGCTGCTCTCCAGCCACTCATGTCTCCAGTCTGCAGCTCTGCTGGGGGTTATTGTGGCCAAAATGTAGGACCCTGCACTGGCTCTGTTCAACCTCATCCCATTGGCCTCGACCCATGGATGCAGCCTGTCCAGATCTCTCTGCAGCATCTTCCTCCCTCCACCAACTTGGTTTCATCTGTGAATTTACTAAAGGGGAGATTTGCTCTCCTCACCCAGGTCAACAACAAAGGTGCTGAACAGAACTGGGTCCAGTACTGATCCCTGGGGGAGACCACTGCTCACTGGACACCAACTGGACGTGGCACCATCCACAGCCACTTTCTGTGCTCAGTCATCCAGTCAGATTTTAACCCAGTGGAGGGAGCATCCATCCAAACCATGGGCTGCCAGCTTCCAGGAGGATGCTGTGGGAGACTGTTGAAAGCTTTGCTGAAGTCTAGGTAGACCTCATCCACAGCCTTGTCCTCATCCACTTGGGAACTCATCCAGTTGTAGAACGAGATCAGGTTGGTTAGACAGGGCCTTCCTTTCTATGGAGCACTCCTTTAGGAGAGCTGCTGAAGCCCACAGATGATATGAAGAAACCTTAAGATAGTGCAGTCTGATGCTGCAGTGTGAATTTGGGGTGTAAATGTCGTTATCTACATCACATACCACATCCTCTTGGGTAGTTTTTGAACAATAATGGTGAAACAGTTCATTTCACTTAGGAAGAAGCTTCTCTGTTCAGTGTTTGTAGCCTGCACATTGCAGTTCTTTGTTAGGACGAGAGCCAAGGAGTGAAACTAGTGACGAACAAAGGAGCAATTCACTTGTAACAGCAATACTGCTTCGAATGTAGAAATCAGTTTGAATGTGGAATCAGTTTGCTCCTAACAAAGAGTCCTATGAGTTTTTGTGGATTTAGAGATCTACGTTAGGACATTCACAGGTTTTGCTGTAAATCATAGCGTGGGTGGGGTTGTCCTTCCCATTATCAGGGTTCTCTAGGATGTTTTTTCCAAGTTAGATAAGAGTTTGAGCAGATGTGAAGAACACTTTTTGAAGAGCAGCACTAATGGGCTTTACTCTCCAGGATTAATGTTTGTGTCGCATGAGTAGCTGAAGTTTGAAGCCCCTGTCATGAAGTCTGCACTATGATTAAAGCTGTCACTAACTGAAAGCCAGGTCGATCTCCAAAAGATTTTCAAATACAATACATCATGCTGCCAACATCCTTTTCTTGCAGGACATTTGTACCTGTCATTGTAGCCGCTGTCTGAGATGAGCAGAAATAATGATAGCAGTCCTTTGTGAACTTTGTAAAGAGGTGATGCTTCTTTTTATTAGAAAGGGTAGCAAGAGAAGAAATTCTTATTGGACTGAGCTTTTTAATTAGTGTTTTCTCATCTCTAAACAGTGGTGAATGCTGGCTGTAAGAATGTAGGGACAGGAACGCCTTGAATAATGAAAGGATGGATTTAGTGCCAAAACAGGAGTGAAAAATTTCAATCAGCTGCTCTAAGAGGGCCAGACTCTGGATTTACCTGTTGTACTTATTTCTGCTTTCTTGTGCTCCAAGCAGAAGCCCTGACAGAGCTCAGGCAGTTA
Source organism: Upupa epops (assembly GCA_013397515.1). NCBI lineage: Eukaryota > Metazoa > Chordata > Aves > Bucerotiformes > Upupidae > Upupa > Upupa epops. Next base: position 118,073 of record VZRI01004303.1, on the reverse strand, counting down.
GTGCCTCTGCAATGGAGCAGAGAAACATGCTTTAGGGAGATTTGAGGGTTGCTTTTCATTTGTTTCAGGGGGTTTGTTGTTGTTTTTCCTTTGTGGAGCTCATGCTTCTGATTAGGAACTGGGTGGGGGGAGAAGAAAGCTGTGCCACCGCTGCAGCTCTGAAGAAGGAAGATGTAAGTGATCCCGTGTACCAGCATTTACTTTGGAACATGGTGAATGGCTGAGGGGATAGGGGTGGCCTGAAGTTGACAGATAACTGCCATGGATTTGAGCCAGCAGGACAAGGGCACCAGAGTTATTAAAGGACTTGTGACTTGGAGAGACCTCTGCTGGAAAACAGTTATGTTTGTCCCCTTGGCTGTGGGAACATCTCCCTCTCCTGTGAATGGAGATGAGAGTTAAGGAATGGCTGCAACAAAAGGTGTGTATGAGGGAGCAATATCTGTTGCTAAAGGCCATGTCCACGACTTTACTGCCAACTTATTTATAGTAAGCTGTAGCCTTTGAAGCTGTATGCTGATGCCTGGCCATCCGTTCCTGAGTTTGAAACAGGTGTGAGGGGAAAGACTTCAAAACAAGACTCTGCCGCACATTTGACTGATGGCATCAACCAGAATGGGTTCATAAATGGTGCCAGTATGAAAGCAGTGAACTTCTAGGAGTGCATAGAGCAGAACTGAGGGTGAACTTGAATAAACCCAAGAAGAAGATGCTGTTTGGACTTGAGTATCAGTGTGTGATACACTGTGTGCTCTTTCTGTTACTAGAATGCCAAGGATGCTGTCTTCTGTTCTTCCTAGGATAAGAGGACATGGCCTCAAGTTGCCCCAAGACAGGTTTAGGTTTGATATTAGGAAGTTTCTCTTTACTGAAAAGATTATCAGACGTCGGAATGGATTGTCCAAGGCAGCAGAGGAATCCTCTTCCATGGAGGTATTTAAGACTAGTGTAGATATAGTGCTTTGGGATTCGGTTTTGTAGAGGACTTGTCAGTGTTGTGTAATGCTTGAATTTGATGATCTTGATGTCGTTTCAACCTAGGGCATTGTGTGATTCTGGGAAATATCACTGACATTGCTGTTTTAGCTCTCTATGTGGCAAAAGGAGCAGGTGTCCTATCTTTAGTGCTTGAGTATCTGGATGAATCTCCCTCTGCAAACAGTGTTAGTGAGGTTTACAGGGCTTCGGAGCCTGGTGCAAGAATCTTGCAAGCACAGGGAGTCACCAGACTTGTTGCACATTCACTGTCCACCGAGGAAGTCTTACACAGCTGATGGCAGGGGTATTTTCTGATCCCTTTCCCATGGTAGGTGTAGGACTGACATGATCCACACCCAAAAACACCACTGACAACCTTGTGAACTCTTACATCCTGAAGTATCCAGACGGACAGATAAAGCTTGATAGTGACTGAAGTGCAAAAGTCCCTATCCCAAGTATCTGATGCAAAACGGCAAACCTGTTAAGTGCCATGAGCAGCTGGCTTTTTTCATTGCTCTTGGAGTTGGTTTTCACTCTTTTCCAAACTGTATTTGGAGGAGGATCCTAGTTCCCCCTTCAATGTACCCATAAATAGATCAAGCTGCTGTCATCAGTGCCTTTTCCTCCTTTGAGGTTTGTATGGGGGTTAGGATTTTGCACACCTTGTGAATTTGCAACTTGCAATGCTGGTTGGTTTTGCTGACAGTACTTCCACAAACTGTAAATGTGCCCAGATATTTCCTTATCTGGTCTTCAAAATAAATACTTGGGCCTGTCAGCACATCCTTCTGCATTTTTGCAGGAAGCCAATTAACCCCCCTGCATCCATGTAAAAGCAGTCAGAAAGAATTTTCTAATGCTCACTGAAGTGCAACTGCTTTACTCCTGTATCTCAAAATAGCAGTTTTAAAGTCCTGTAGTTAATAGCTTCCTTAGAAAGAAGCCTTCCTGTCATCAAAACAGCGTTGCTGAAGCTTTCCAAGGGTATGTACACTGCACCCCTAAAAATTAAAGTTTACCCCTCACATGCCACCTTCCAGCTAAAGAAGCCCTTGGATATTCCAGAACTGGAAAGGTGATCTGGTTTGCACTCTAAAGCAATGTTCTAGTTAAACTAGATGTGAAAATGGAGACAATATCGATATTCCTTTGTTTTTAGATTCCTAGAATGGTTCAGGTTGGANGAAACCATTCCCCCTGCTCCTACCACTCCAAATCCTTGCAAACAGCCCCTCCCCAGCTTTCTTGTAGCCCCCTTCAGGGACTGGAAAGCCACTCTAAGCTCTCCCCGAAGTCTCCTCTTCTCCAGGCTGAACAGCCCCAACGCTCAGCCTGTCTCTGTAGGAGAGGTGCTCCAGCCCTGCACTCATCCTCATGGCCCTCCTCTGGACACGTTCCAACAGTTCAATATCCTTCTTGTATTGAGAGCTCCAGAACTGGATGCAGTGCTCCAGATGGGGTCTCACGAGAGCAGAATAGAGGGGGATGATATAAAACCCATACTTTCTGGACCCCTTTGAGGCATTTCAACTGATATCCATTCATGCAATTACTATTGCAACACTGAATCCTGGATTAGCTCTGAAGCTGTATGGCTTTCAGTACAGACTTTGTATATTCCACATAGAATCTACCCTTTGCTGGTGAGTTTTAGGTTGTGTCTTACAAAAAACCATCCAGCAACTCTGGCTCATTGGTTTTCTAAACCAGAATTCATTACAGCCAGTGCCTGTGGTAGCCTGAAGAAGAAGTACCACTATGTCCTGTTAATGCTCCCATCTGTTTAGAGTTTTGGGAGATAAAAATCCGGACTACAAGAACTCTTGAGCTGACCTGGTATTAGGCTGTCCTTAGGCAGCCTAATTGATTTGCTTATGAATGAAGAATAGGAAGAGACTACACACAGGGAAGACATAATCCTTCTTGGAGGCTATCAAGGGCAGGTGACATAAATTTGGGTAGTTTTGAGGGGCAAGGCAATCAGCAACAGTGAAATGGAGTCTATCTTTCAACTGTTGTTCATTCTTACAGAGTCAGAAGTAGGAAAGGAAAAAAACCCATGCTATTAGAAAAGAGCACAAGCTGAAGTATTTTTCCCAGTCACTTCTTTCATGAATAATCCAGCCATTAGGGATAATGTGATAGAGGCAGTGCCATTGTGGATTGCGTTTGTATCACAGACGTCCACTGCTTATGGCTCTTCTCTGTATTAAAGAAGAGAGAAAATATGTTTCCAGGTGAGGCAGTAATGAATGCTCTGTCAGGCATGCAAGCTTCATCCCGCACTGAATAAGCGATAACGTATTGATCATTCAGGAAACATCTCGTGCATTGCTGTTGCCCTGGAAAATCAATCCCTGACTAATTGGTACATTGTGTAGAAGCAGAATCTACAGTGCCTTAAATGACTTGCGTTTTGCATTCTGTACATCCATCTGGGTGTCTTGTGCTTTTTTTTGGAGAGGATGCTTAAAACACAAATAGGAGTGAGCACGGTGCCCATGTGGCCAAGAAGGCCAGCAGCATCCTGGCTTCTACTAGAAACTGTATGACCAGCAAAAGGAGGAAGGTAATTGTCCCCCTGTACTCAGCACTAAAGGCCACACCTCGAGTATTATGTCCAGTGTTGGGCACCACAGTACAAGAGAGACATCAAGAGGCTGGAGCAAGTGCAGAGGAGGGCAACGAAGCCACTAAAGCTAGTAAATCGGAGCAAAAGAGGTCTTATGAGGAGTGACTGAAGGAGCTGGGACTGTTTAGGTTGAGGAAGAGGAGGCTATGAGGAGACCTCATCACTCTCTACAGCTACCTGAAAGGACATTGTAGAGAGGCTGGTGCTGGTCTCTTCTCATGGATCATTAGCAACAGAACCACAGGGAAGGGCTTCAAACTGCAGCAGGGGACGTTTAGGCTGGACATCAGAAGAAAGTCCTTCATGGAAAGAGTGGTCAAGCACTGGAACAGGCTGCCCAGGGAGGGGGTTGAGTCCCCATCCCCATCTGTGTTCGAGAGTCCCTTAGCTATGGTGTTAAAGGGATAGGGTTTAGGGATGACCTTGTAGAGTAGGGTTAATGGTTGGACTCAATGATCCAAAGGGTCTTTTCCAATCTGAAACATAGAATCATTAGGGATCAGAAGGGACCTCGAAAGATCATCTAATGATTTTGTGACTTTGTGAATATTTGAGGCCCCTGTTTAGTGTTAAAAATTGCCCTTAGATCTTCAATGTCTTCAGATCTAAGTTTTTCAGATCTTCTTTGAGTCAGGAAGAAAATGGAGCTTAAGCAGGTGCACTTAAACCATTCTTCTATTGTAGCATAAGAAGAAGAGGATTGCAGATGGCTTCCAGTGGCGAAGAGAGAGGCTGAGCATTAGGACAATATTTAAATTGTTTTATAAGCTATGTAAGGTACTGCAGACTAATTTCTCTTCTATAATGAAACATTCTTCTGCCCTCTAGTAAAAATAAAGTTTGGCTTATGGCAATAGAGCTGGTGGCTTCTTGTATTTTGTATTCATTATTCAAGGGTCTAGAGCGAATGGTTATGTTAATCAAATAGGTCACCAAGTGAGCTAGAAAATATCTAATATTATTGCAGCCTTGCTCTTTTCCCAGAGCTGATTCAGATGAATATTGGCAGCTTGGGATTTTTATATCAGAAAAACTGATAACCAGTTATTTAATTTCTATCAGGATTCTATCTCAGCAGAGATATATTTGAATCACGTACAGCCAAAATCTGTCCAGTTAAATAAGTACAATATAAAAAGAGGGTAATCAAAATTCTGTGGCCTGACACTAATCAAGAGTGCTAAATCCACTTAACAAAAACCTCCTCCTGGGTTTGGGATCTGTGTAGCAAAATAGAGTCATTAACTGAACTCAATCTATGGAAGAGTCTAGCAAAAAATAAACAGCATTTATTGGAGGAGCTGCCATTGCATTTCAGAGCCATAGAGAAATCCATGACTTAAACATCAAACTATGAATCTTCAGCTGAAGATTCTTCAAATTATCTGAAAACATTAAAGCTGGAAGTACATCAAAAGTCATAGGCAGGTGTCAAGCGCCTTGTGAAGTGGATAGGGCTGCCTGAAACACCTCTCTGAACCCAGCTTAAAGGGAGGATTTGATCACAGAAAATAGGTTTGCAAAGGAGCAGAGATAAAGAAATAGATAGCACATATGACGTAGGTATGCATGAAATAGATTTCATTTCTGAAAGGTGTCTATCCAACAAATCCTTAGACACTATGCTAGAGCTTCCATCCGATGATTTACCCCTGTGCTTCATTGTCCTTATTACTAGGAAGTTTTCTAATGAAGAAAATGGCTACAGCTGTAATTTAAAGTGTTATACTGGCTATACTCATGATAGGCATAAAGAGTTTATTCTCCTTATCTTCTGATGACTACCTCTTACATGTTTGAAAAGTCAATACACATCTCCTTAGCCTCCATCAAAAGAGCAGCTCACTTCTTCTCTTGTCATAGTTATTGGTTATCTTTTTATTTAGCCCTGTTCCCTTCTCAGAATCACAGACTCACTGAGGTTGAAAAAGACCTCTGAGATCACCAGAGGTCTCAGAACCCATGACCTAATGTCACTACAATCAGCCAGACAGTGACACTAAGTGCCACAGGCTGTATGTCTTTAAACATCTCCAGGGATGCGGACTCCACCACCTCCCTGGGCAGTCCAGTTCAGGCTCTGATCACCCTTTCTGTGAGGAGGGGCTTCCTAACATCCAATCTAACCCTCCCCTGGTGCGGCTTCAGGCCCTGCCCTCTCATCATAGCACTAGCTGCCTGGGAGAAGATCCCTACCCCTACCTGTCCATCACATCCCTTCAGGTAGTTACAGCGCATGATAATGTCCCCCCTGACTCTCCTCCAGGTTAAACACCCCCAGCTCCCTCAGCCTCTCCTCATCAGACTTTCCCTCTAGTCCTTTCCCCAGCCTCATAGCTCCCCTCTGGACCCTCTCCAGTACCTCAATCTCTTTCTTGAAGTGAAGGGTGCAGTACTGCCCCCAGTACTTAAGGTGAGGCCTCACCAAGTACAGATGAGGATCATTTGGTCCTCATTCTTTGTGGATTGCCGTGCAGACAATTATGTGACTTTACATAGCAGACATGTTAAGAGGTGTCCTGGAAGAGATGCAGATGGTAGATGATAGTCTCCAGTCTGACAGAATGGAATGCTCCCATATTCATTCCCAGGGGGTATCAATGTGCAAGCAAAGGTGTAGCTGTGCTTAACCAGCTCTGGCAGGAGGATTGGACTGGATGATCTCTTGAGGTCCCTTCCAATCCCTAACATTCTGTGATTCTGTGCATCTCTAAATTTTCTGTAGTAAAAGAAAAAAGGGATTGAGATGCAGAGGTGGTGAAGCAGTGACAAGTCAGTTCTCTGTTCTGGAATTACAGTTTCAGCATAAGGATCTGCTGGTCTAACACAGAATTGATGCTGAGTATTCCAACTCATTAAACAAACTCATGATTTGATTGGTAGAAATGAGGAATTCTAGTTCAGTTAAGAAACTACCATCAAGATTTCAGTGAGGTTTTAGTTCAGCATTCTGATTTAAGTAAAAGACACTAGTACCAGGGTCTGCAGGGAATGGCAAGGAGTCATTTTAAACACTTCTATTCTGTAAAGTGGATTCTACCCTGGAGGATGTAGCAGGTCATCCTGAAGTCTGATGCAAAGTGATAAAATTGAGCATCTGGCAGTATAAGGAGACATCAAAGATGTTGGACAACGATTGTTTCTGTAGCAGACATGTTGGGGCTGCACCTCTGTCTGACCTGGGGCTTTGTAGTCACTCTGTGGTGGCTGCTGGCCTCTTCCAGTTCATTCTGCAAACATGGGGAGGTCTGCAAGGGGTAGCTCTTGCCTAATCTCCTGCGTGCCCTTCAGAAACCAGTGAAATGCCCTTTAACTCAGCAGAGCATCAGTCACTGCAGATAGTACCTCACTGAAACAAGCCTAAGGGTTAACCCACGTGTCACATTTCCCCACGACATTCCTCCTAGAGCAGTAAAAACCTTTCAAAGAAAACCTAGTGCATCTGTGGATCGGCACTGTGTGGGGTTTAAAGCTGGCAACATGAACTGGAATCCAAAAGAAATAGAATTAAGTTCAGAGTCGGGAAGAGAAGGAAGATATTTTTTGCTAACAAAGAGCTTTACGGCTGCATGGAGCACAGACCTCCCTGGGAGCTTACAGGATCGGAATTTCACAGCTATCCTCTTAAAGAAAGTTCAGATTTGGGCAGTTTTGTTGTTATTCCTGCTCTGCTGCATGGACTGAGCAAATCGCTGCAGCAACTGGCTTGTTATGCATCTTCTACAGGTTTGAAATCTCTGCTCGCCGTTCGTGCTCTGAGCCAGCTGTGTTTTAAACAACCTTCTCATGTTATTAATTTGGGAGGAAGTCTTGATGCAGGAATATAAATTATTAAACAAAGAAATTATTTGCAACATTCAAAGTCTAAATTCCCCTGAGAGGAAACATTGAACCAGACTGCTGAATTCCTAGAGATGATTAATGATTAGAAATGAACTCTTCAGTCACCAGTTGTGTGGGAAGAGCTGCGTGTGCTGAGTCCCTATAGCAAATCCTTAGAATTTTGCAGGGCGATTTGCCAAGCGGTTGGAGAAACTGTAATGCTGCTCTTCCAGTCAAAGGCAGGTGTAGGTGCAAGTGTGGCAACTCTGATGCCTTCTTTAAGGCTTAAGTAGAGAAGAGAGGAATTCATTGCTCAAGGACATGAACACACTCAGCGTGAGAATTCTCTTTTGCTTTTTATCCATATTTTGCAGAGCTGCAAGCAGTGCTGGCCTCTCTGCTGAGATCCTGATTGCAGAGCTGCCAGAATAGACTGCAGTAATAAAAGTTTTGCAGAGGTAAAAACACACGCATATCTGCAGATCCTTCTATCCTGTGGAGGTTTGCTAAAAGCAGCTAATACACTGAGTTTGTATATTCTCATCCTTGCTTCACATTGTTTATGTTAAAGTATGTAAAATTGATTGATGTTTTTACCTGGCCCTCCCCTACCTTTAAAATCTTTGCTTGTTGTTCACAGCCTTGTTTTGTTTCTCCTTCTTCTTTATATTTAACTTACATGTCCCTGGAATCGAGGGAAAACCGATCAGCATTCACACTCACCCCTAGACCAGTCAGTCGGTGAAGAATAGCTGATGAATTCCCAGCACCAGATGTTCTGTGCAACTGCTAACAGTTCAGTGAGAGCCAGGCTAAAGTGTATTGCTGTCCTCATGATCTGACAACATCTGGTTCATTTAAAGATGCCCCTCTACTTCAGCAGCCTTATAGAAAATCCGTGCACTGCATGATGAAGTATTATATGTTTTTTTCTGTATCAGGCTGTAGGGAAAAATAGCTCCTTTAGTCAGTAAATCAGACTTCTGCTGTTCAAAGAAAATAACTGGAAATAAATGACTTTATTTGCTGCTGTTTGGATTCCCAACTTCCAGATCATCTAGATAATTCAATGGCTGTTTTCTGTCTCACTACGGATTTTCTCTGCACAACTGTTTAAAAAATAACAACCCCCCCAAAACCACCAGCCAAAACCAGAGAAGGAGACATATAGGTTTGCCTAGGTTTGATTTTATTATTTCTGGAAACAAAGTTCCAAGTCGTTGACCTCTTGATTATGAAATTTCATAGTTCCACAAGTCAGAAATGTATGTTTGTGGAAGATGGGATAGTAAGCAGAACGTTGAGCTGGAGCAAAATTCATCTGCAGTGCAGTACTTCGGTAGAGTGATGTGGTGCTGCCTTGTCCTAACGATATCATGAAAAGGAAAAGGGCACTGTTATAAAATCCATGTTAGATTGGTGTGTGCACAAGTGATTCCCACTCCTGGCAGTCTGAGGCACTTGAGATTTCAGATGTGGTGGTGCAGATCAAATTTGGTGAAGATTCTCAGGTCAGTCCTGCTCTCAACGTGGTGTCTTCTCAACACACATTTTGCTAACTATTTAATTTCTTCTTAGTAGATTAGGTTCCTTAGCTGATGTTTTGTGTCTTGTAGCATTAAAGAAAGGCACTACCTTGTACCCACCACTGCTGTGGTGGGTACCTTGGACCTAGGAGGGCCATATCTTCTTGGTCCTGGAAATCAGTGGGGAGAGCAGAGGTAGATGCAGGGCTCTAAAATTGTAGCTGGGGAACTTTGACATTGGTGGTTCATACAGACATGTGAGATCACGCTTTTCTGCTTTATTGAAAGCATTCTCAGAGCAGGGTTAAATAAATTCCTCCCAGACAATCAATTTAAAATGTGCTCCCCTGTCCTGTTCTTAAAGCTCTTGCACACATCTTCAGGGTAACATGCTGAACTCACCACAAATGAATTCACAAACAGTACAATGAAAACGTAAGGTTCTCTCTGCTTCCCAGAATTGATATCAATTACATCACAAGCTCTTTTTACAAGGTGTGAAAGAGAGGAATTGGGATGTTTGCAGTGCTGAATGCCTGCTATTAGTAGCTTTAGAAAGAGATGAGGGATCTAGCTATGTACCTTATTTACTAGTATTGACCTAAAGGAAAGTGAAGACTTTAATTCTTTGAATAGAAAAAAGGTGCTCTGAAACGTGACAGAAAAGTCTCTTGGTGATTTTTAATCAAAGGACTTGATTGACACTGAGCACTCCGTAGTCTGCAGCATTTCTCTTCATTGGATATAGTATGTGTCTCCATCTACACGCTCCTTGCAATCAGCTCCAGTTGTCTTCGTGTGGTTAGGGTCATAGATGGGATTGTCTTCGTTAGTGACAGTGTAACTGAGACCTGTATTCTGTTTACATGCTGAGCTTCGCATTCTGTGAGGAAGGAGCCTTACAATCAGACTGTCCCTCAGCCAGGAGCAGGCCAGTCACTCAGTCCAGAACATCCACCAGGCTGAGGTGTGGTGTACAGAATCTCTGCCATACGCTGTTGCCCTCAGAGAGCTGCCTCACAGCAGTATGTTCCTGCTGAATCCTGTTAAATCATGGTCTGAACCTTGGGTCAGAGCAGCTGTGTCCAGGCATTCCTGTGTTTTGTTGCTGATTTTAGCACTGGTTCCTGTGTATTTTAATTGCCTTGAGGAAATTTGTCCACTGATTTATACACAAACATTGTGAGAGTGAAAAGCACATGCTGTTTTTCCCACCTTAACGCAGTACTGTTGTACCCTCCTGTGACTTTTGCTGAGAGCTATGCCTGTGTGTGTAAACACACCTTTTGTGAGGTTGTTTTCTTCTCCTACCTCTGGGTCCAATTTGTATTCTTAGTTGCTTCCCAAGAGTGTGCTTGTTCAATTTCTGCTGCATTTCTCTTTTATCTTGTCCTTTTGTTAGTATCAAGTTCTTTGCTCAGGGTAGGCTGCTCATCTGTGATTTGGATGATAACATTCTACTACTTGTATTTACGTGGATAGGATAGTTTTTGTGTCCTAGATGCTGCTCATGACCATAGCTAGATTTCTTTTAAATATCATTTTCCTCAGTCTTTTCAGACTCCTTGTAGCATTGCCCTACTTTTTGTCATATATTAGACTATATGCTTCATTGGATTATAATATTGTAGTAATTATTATACTATATATAACATAGTATAATATTATCTATAATATATAAGAACATAGAATTATTATATAATAATTATGTATTATATGAAATATAATTTATATTATAATACTATAATCATATTATATTTTAATATAATATAATTATTGTTATTGTTATTATTCAGTTTTTATCTTTATTTTTGAGGATTTCATGATTCTAGGAACTTGTTCTTTTTCTCTAGCTTTTCAGATCCAGTGCTCTACTCCTTTCTCTAAAAACTCAGTGATTCTGTGTTCCTCCTTTAATTTCTTTATTGGTTTTTAAGTCAAGAGTGATCTAGACACGTTTGCTCATAGCTGGGCTATCTGTTCTGTAGAGAAATGGATTTATTTTAATTACTTCTTATTCCTAAGTAAATAGCCATCATCTCTTTGTATTTCTTTAGGGCAAACATCACCATCTCCTGAAACACTGCCCTGTATTGGTTTGTTATTTCAGCAACAAGGAAAGTAGCAGAACAGAAGACAATTCTTTAGAGTTCTCTGATGTTCTGCTGAGATTTGGGGTTCTGGTACATTAAATATTGCTGCAGTCAGGAGTTCAGTTTTACTTTGCTGTTCTGCTTCTTGATTTGATTGTGTGCTGGGTAATGCGAAGTAAGAGGATGGATACTCATTTGAAACAAGCATCACACAAGCGTGAAATCTGAATGCAAGCACATTGTTTCTTAACTCTCTTCTTCTAGGAGCAATACTAATAGCTGGTTTGTGATGCTACAGTTTCTCCCAGCTGAAGAAAATGCAAATTAGTAGTGGTCAGCAGGACCTGGACAGGCTGGAGAGTTAGACAGGGAGAAATGTAATGAAACTCAACAAGAGCAGGGTAGAGTCTGGCTTCTGGGCAACAAAAACCCCAGGGACCACGACAGGGTATGGACTGACCTGCTGGAGAGCAGCACAGGAGAAAGGGACCTGGGGATCCTGGTGGACGGTGTGATGGTCAGGAGCCATCCTTGGGCCCCTGTGGCCAAGATGGCCGATGACATCCTGGGGTGGATTAGAAAGAGGGTGGGTATTAGATTGAGAGAGGTTATCTTTCCCTCTACTCTGCCCTGGTGAGGGCAGGAATGTTGTGTAGTATTGTGTCCAGTTCTCGGCCCCTCAGTTCCAGAAGGACACAGAACTGCTTGAGAGAGTCCAGAACAGAGCCACAAAGATGATGAAGGAAAGGCTGAGGGCGCTGGCTCTCTAGCTTGGAAAAAAGGAGACTAAGGGGTGAGCTCATTAATGTTTATAAATATGGAAAGGGCAGGTGTCAGGAGGAAGGAGCCAGGCTCTGCTCAGAGGTATCCAATGGTAGGACAAGGGGCATCTGGTGTCATCTGGAACAGAGGAGGTTCTGCATAAACCTGGGAAGAAATTTTTCCGGTGAGTGAGCCAGAGCACTGGGAGGTTGTGGAGTCTCCTTCTTAGAGATGTTTAAAACCCACCTGGATTGTTCTTGTGTGACTGGATCTAAGGGATCCTACTCTGTCAGGGGGGTTGGAGTGGATGATCTTTCCAGGTCCCTTCCAGTCCCTAACATCCTGTCGTTCTGTGGTTCTGTGTGGATCAGTCATTCCCTTTCAAGATTGCCTTGATGTTTCTGAGGTGAAAGCACAGAGATAACGCAGGGTCTGCTGTGGTTCCTTGGGAGCTGGGGGACAGAATTCCAGCAGTAACATTCAGTTTATTCTTTTTTGTAAATAAAGAAAAATCTCTTCAACCAGGTGCATCGACTACAGTTTCTGAAATAACATCCCTGCACCTCTGTTCTGAACATGTGGGTGCTTCAGTGTCTGGGCAGCAGCTTTGGACCATCTCTGCTTTGGACCTTGAATGTGTTTGAGTTACTGAAGTGGACACGAAATGTTTTCAAGCTGTGTAGGTGTGATTTAGGAGTTCTCTTACTGATAAATCAGACAGCTTGCCTTTGCGAAAGAACTCTTTACAACTAAACTTTATTTCATGGCTTTTGCTTTTGAAGCATCACTGTAAAACTTCATCCTTAAGTATTCTCGGAAAAATCATTGTTAGAAAACTGCATATGGGTGGAAGAACACTTCCAGGTCTCTGTGACTGATGTGGCTGTCATTGTTACTATTACTGAATTTAAACTTTGGTATCTGCCTGAGCGACCTCAGAATAGCCATTTCCTCTTGTCATCATTAGAAATCAGTCTCTTGCTGCTGCTAAATAGTAGGGCAAGGTTTTGCTCTTTTTTTTGAGGGAAAAGTCAATGAAAGAGTAAAAAGATAGGATAGAAGCATTTATTGTATTTCCTGAAATAATAGCTTCAATAAAGACATCATCTCTCATTTCAGAATTCAATTTCATTAGTAATCCTGCAGATAAAGACGTTCTGACTCAGACTAGGTAGTTGTTCTGAGATGTAGGAAAATCCAGGTCTGTGCAAGAGCTCTTCTTCTGGCGATTAGGCCAGTTGTTCCAGGATGTAGGGAAACCCAGTCCTGTACCAGTGCAGTATCCGACAGAGAGTAGTATTTACCTTTTCCTAGGTGAGTACATTCCTTTCATGGAACAGCTTCACAACTGAAAACACGAGTCTTCCTTGTATAGCACTTTTAAAATTCATCTTCCAAACAACTTCTCAGTGCCAGGAAGATTTTGCAATTCCCGTTGTTTTGGGAGAGACAAATAAAATACCAAGCAGACATCATGTCCCGCTACACTTGTACAGGCTGCAGGACTACAGCCAGTGTCTCCTATATATCCACTTGTCTTCCTAAATAGCCTTGATTTTCTCACAGTTATTTCTATTCACAGTAACACTAGCAGGCTCTTCAGCTGGAAATCACTTTGTTTATTCAACGTCATTATAAATGATCTATATTATACATGAACAGGCATATTTGCAGGGCTTATCTTGCATTGGATGATTTCTCCTCCCAAAAAGAGTGTTTGATGTGAAGACAGAATATATCCATGGAAGGCAAGAGATCTAGTTCTGACTGATGTACATCTTCAGTTTTCCCTGAATGTTTATTCCTGTGTCTTGGTTTCGGCAGCTCTGCTGAATAAACTGTAAACAAGGTCTGGCTCAATCGTTGCTGTGGAGCTGAAAGCAAAATAGCTGCATATTGTGAAAAAGTGTTCTTCTGGAGAAACTACTATCATAGAGCAAACAATGCCAGAGTTCTATTCCTAGACTTGTTGTGAGACATTGGGAACCGATGTAATTACTACACTGCCTCAAAGGCATAACTATGTGAGGGTAAACATATTAAGACTTAAACGATTTGAGATGGTAGAAATGGTTGGCCACAGAAAATCTGCATGGAATTTGGTTCTAACCTTTTGTCAGCACTTCTATTTGATGAAACAGTCCTAATTCTATTGCATTTTTTCCCTCAAGAAAAAGAAACTCATTCTTATAGATCAAATCTCAAAAGTATGTTCAAAGTAACTTAGGTATTTAAATATTGCTTTACTTGTGTTTGATTGTATTCTTTGGAGCTGACTCACCGATGTCTTTTTAATCCTTGACTTTGGCAAACTTCTGCTAGCTGAATTATCATCCAAAGGTAAAAAACAAAATAACATCAGAAATCTTAAACCAGGAGAAGAACATTTTACACAACAAAACAAGTTTAAAAAGGAGCTCTTAACAAATGAGATGGAAAGAGAGCTGGAGTTCACTCACTTCTGAAATTTCTTGGTGGAGTTTGAAGCGATGTTTTGACGTGCTGGTAAGTTAACAACTGTGGAATTAGTCCCTGGTGCAAACCCAGCCTATTTCAGTATCTGGTTTTCTTAACCTCATGTATCTCAGCAGTTCTCCAGTCTCAGGTGCATCCTGAGAATGACTTTGTGATCTAAATAATTCCTTATTAGTAAGTTTGAATTAACAGGAAAACCTGAGCAGCTGCTGCATTTCCCAACACAATAGACTGAATGTTTGTTTTAGCTCTGCATTTCAGGTGAATGTCTAGCATTCACACCTCCAGCTACTGTATGTGCTTCTCTTCTTGAGGTCTGCAGAGGGAATCGGGGTTCATCTCCATCTCCCTGCTTTCTTGTTTCCCAAAACTGAAAGTCTCTTGCTTTGAAGGTGGAACTTTGGTTATTCCCCTAAGTCTGAGAGAAGGAAGTTACCTGAACTGATATAAACCTGTGTCCATGGACTCACAGTGCTGGGATCACTACTAGCTCTCTAAATCCATCAAGTGCATAGGTGGATTTGTGCTTCATGTCCTGCAGAACTAGACGCTTTATGTCTCTATTAAATAAGGTTCAGCTGGTGTCTCAATATTAGACAATTGTGCTCATTAAACATCATCTAGAGGTATTTCAAAATAAACATAAACATCCTTCCTACATGGTATTTGTTTGTTTGCTTGTTTAGAAGAATTAATGGTAAAAGTACATATATGAATCATGGTTCTCACTGGTGTTTGGAAATTCATTTCTTTGCTAAAAGCAGTGATAAAGTCTACACACTAACTACATCCTTATTAAGCCCATAAGCAGCAGACAGAAACAACCCTCTTTATTTAGTCTTTCTTATTCTACAGGTATTTGGCTGATTTTTGTGATGGTAACCAAGGACAGAATTTGGCCATTTACTGAAGAAAAAGGGAACTTCTTTATGAAGTCTACATGCAATAATATTTTAGGGAAAAGGACTAGGATTAGAAGGGCTGAACAAATGCATACTAGAACTACTTGAGATTGTGGAGTGTGAAATGAATTCACTGAATTTCTCTCCCTGGCAGTGAAACAGTCCAGCACTAAGACTAAACCACAGAGCAGTGTCTTTGGGTATTTCCCTTCATTGTTGTTATTTCATCCTCATGTTACGGACACACAGATAGTTCCATGGGGGATTATTATTGTTATCATTAATATTATCTATCAAATTCTAGCTTTCAGACAGCTAAGCACAATAGGGATAACTGGGTGACTGCTCAATTTAAAGATCATATATGAAACTATATGGCCTTGGCAATGGTGAATGTAGGTGATGTCCCCTGATCTTACAGCTGGGATTTGTAATAGATCTGCTTTCTGTAACATCTGTTTCCTATTATATTGAATGTGTTTTAGCTACCTAACTCTTTCTACTCTTTCCAGTTGTAAAAGTGCTACTTTTACAAATAGAACAGTTTCGATAGGCACGTCTCTACGGAGCAGTGAATCTTGCTCTCTAGAGAACTGGAAACAAGCCTTCCTAACACTGGCAAAGTCCAAGTCAATAGCAGTGCCTGTCTGTCTGCAGAGTGCTGAAGATAATTGCTTCCTTTCTCTGGACAAGAGCAGCTTTCTTTAGTCCAGGACCTCTTGCTCTGCTCTCCTCTGCACCTGCTGTGTTTTCCTCCCACTTACCACTTCAACAGCACCCTTGATTTATGGCTGAGTAACCAGTGAGCCTTCTGCAGAGCGCAGGGAAGTGTATAGTATTCCAGTGTGTGTTATTTATCATAACAAGTGAATGTTGTAAGGAAATCATATTGGAACCAATCTCATCAATATTTGATTGCACATTCACACTAATGATTATGCACTGATGGTATTTTTCAGGATGCTCTCTCAGGTCACTGGATGATTTCTTCATCCATCTAGGACACCAACAGTTTGATCAGTTTTATCCAGAATGTCAATGCTTTTACAAAGAGAACTTATGGAGCCCTCTAAAGATGCCTAACAACCCCCATGCTGTTTATAATGTCAGTACTGTGTATAGAGAGCAAACAAGCTTCCTCCTCTCAATTCTAGTTATTTCTAACCTACCTGTGCATTGAAAAACACCATAGAAACTATCTGTCTCTATAAATGTATAAGGAGAGCAGAGTAAGGCTCTCAAGAAAACCTGGGTAATATGAAATCCATTTAAACAGGAATGTACCTTCAGCTGGTACAGTCTGGTTTCTTTCCTCAGCCACTGTCGTCTTTTAACAAGGTGATGAAGGGCTTTGATGCTACTGCCTTTTCTTGGCAGCCTACAGAGAAAATGGAATAACATTAATAGCAAGCTCATTCACAGTAGAAATGTCACAGAAGTAAATGTGACTTCACAGATTTTATAACTTTGACTATTTCCAGTGTTACTTGAGCCTGCATACTGGAATTGCTGGGCTAAAGGTCTGTGTCCTATGCTGGGAAGAGGACTGTATAGAATCACTGAATTATTGAGGCTGGAAAAGACCTCTGAGATCATCCAGCCCAGCCTAGGACCTAACATCACCACAACCTATACCATGGCACTAAATGTCACGGCCAGTCTTCAGGGATGGGGACTCCCCCACTGCCCTGGGCAATCCAATCTAGGGTCTGATCACTCTTTCCATGAGGAAGGGCATCCTAACATCCAACCTAACCCTGCCCTGGCAGTTCAGTTCCTGCCCTCTCGTCCTATTACTAGTTGCCTACAAGAAGAGCCTGACTCCCACCTGTCTACAACTCCCTGACAGGAGGTCCCCCCCTGATGCTCCTCTTCTCCAGGCTAAAAAAATCCCAGTTCCCCCAGCCTCTCTTCATCAGATGTTCCCTCTACTAACTTCTCCACTCTTGATGTTGTCCTCTGGACTTGCTCCAGCACCTCAATATGTTTCCTGAAGTGAGGGGCCCAGAACTGCCCCCAGTACTCAAGGTGAGGCTTTGTACAGGGGCAGAATGACATCCCTAGTCCTGCTGGTCACACTATGGCCAGGATGCCATTGGCCTTTCATGCTGCCTGGGCACCCTGTTGGCTCATATTTAGCTGGTTGTTGACCAGTGCTCCTAGGTCCCTCTCTGCCAGGGATCAGTCAAACGTATTTCTACTAACTTTTTAAAAGCACATGAGTTGGGAATCTGTGTTGGAACACAGTGAAGAGTAGCCAATTTAAATTCTCTTCATGTCAAACAAATAATAAAGAAAAATATTTACAACTGCTGGCAAAGTGCTTGTGGTTATCTTGAAAATTCCTGCTCTCTCATTCTGCCCTCTGGGGGTTACAGAGGAGGGAAAACACACAGGACATGGGCAATTTATCTGACACAGTTTGCTTTTAGACAGTCAGTTCGTTCCACCAGAGACAGGCAGTAGCACCAACCACAACGGGAAGCCTGCTCTGCTGGACCATTCTCAGCATCTTCACAATCCATTTACATTCCAACTCCTACTCCAGGTCCTTCTAGACTGCAGGATTGACCTCCTTTGTTTGATGGAAACTAGGTATCACCATTTTCCCTCAGAATGGTTTCTTATTTGCAAGAGCTGGGAGGAGTTACCTCTCAAGGGTAAGGCTTCAGGGAGAGTTACCATTATGCTGGGGTGGATGCTGGTCTGTGCTGGACACCAAGCATCTTTCACATTTTAAGACAGTAAAAGGAGTGGAAACAATAGTAACAGGCTGAGAGGAGGGGAGTTAGCTCCCTCTGTGTGTCTTAATGTGTATTTTTATATATAGAATTCACATCTCTTGTGTAACGTAGTGGAATACAACTCACGGTCAGCCTTGTTTTCTTTAAGTCTCATAACACACGGCCTT
Source organism: Upupa epops (assembly GCA_013397515.1). Lineage (NCBI taxonomy): Eukaryota > Metazoa > Chordata > Aves > Bucerotiformes > Upupidae > Upupa > Upupa epops. The sequence continues at coordinate 99,969 of VZRI01004303.1, read as the reverse complement.
GGGCAGCATTGCTGTTACTTTGCTGTGTAAGAATCACAGCCATAAATCCCCATCAAAGCAAGAATGAATAAGCAGACATGGCTTGGGGAAGTGAGCTGCTTAACATGGGGGCCCCTTTAAAACTTGTCTTCTGAGTTAATTACAACAGCTACTGCTGAACTATCCTGTTTGCTCTAAACTTCATTTCCATGACACTGAACTCGTGGCTGCCATGATATGCATCAACATCCCAAAGACTGAGCAAAGAATTTCTGATGCAAAAAACCATGAGAAAAACTGCAACAGGAATGAAGGAACCAGTGTTTCCAAGCTGCTGCTAGAACTGATGTCTGTGTTTGGTGTTCTAGCTGCACAGGGAGTGAACTGAGGTATGCACTGGAGGTGAAAGCAGAATACTCTACAGATTTGGGGGATCTCAGCAGGCTAAGTACTTCCACGAAGCCTGCTCTACTTTTCTCTCCTGTTCTGTTCTATTTTTCAGCCATTTAGCTTGGACCCAGCTTACTTAAACAGGAACTCTATCAACAAATACTCTACTTTCAACATGTTTCAGTAGCAGTACCACAGCTAAAAAAGACTGAGAACCCAGGTCATGCCCAGCAACGTTTATGAAAATCTCACGGATCAAATGTTCTCTTGCGAATCTGTCAAATTCCATGGTGCCCAAGCAGCAACAAGGACTGACTTTGATCAATGAAATAAAACAGACAGGCAAATAGACCATTCATCATTATTAGTTTTATCTGGCCTTTTTCTTGAATTCAAGATGCAGTGCCAACTCCTTCTTTTCAAGGAGACACAAACGACTGACACAGTTCTATGTTGGATTTATTCTTTCTGATGAGTTTAGGAAGTTATCCATTACAAGACACCACTGGAATAACAATTCTAAAAGGGTGATTGTGTGGCCAGGGGATATCACCACCTCCTGTTAATATAATTACAAATATTTTTACTCCATTTACAAACTTGCACAATATTCTGGATCCCAGGGACAAAATCATTTGTATAGTTGACAGATAAACCTTGAAATCTTCAGTTTAAATACATTTATTATTTATTTAAATTAAGTTTAAATAAAGATAAATAATTAATATTAATAATAATTCATTATTAAATTATTTATAGCTTTATTTATTTATTTTTTATTTATTTGAATACGTTTAAATAAATTAACTGTACCTTTCAAGGGCAGTAGTGTAGTCTATCTATCCTAAATTCTGCTCCTCTGTAATCACTCTATTTTTTCATGGAGCAGCTATAGGGTAGAAGTAGTGTTATAGTGTCCTTATCTGGACCTTCCTGCACTGTACCTGGGTCACCACCAATGTGATGGGTTATTCACCCTGACTATATTTCAACCAAGAGCTTTTACCTAAAGTATCAGACTCCAAGGGAGGGTTTAACAAACCCTCTGACGAATCTGCGGGCGATGAAACAAGTGACTCAATTTGGAGAAGAAAGACGTTTGAACTCACTCCCCTCATGACACATCAGAGAAAAACCCCACGTAGGGCTTTGGCAGAGACTGGCAGAGTTTCATCAGACTGCTCTGAGATTAAAAACACACAGAACATTTGTTACAGACAGTTCCTGCTTTGCTCTCAAATCATGCTGGTCATCCAGCTTCAGCCTCTTTCCTCATCAGTCCTCAAATTCAGAATTCTCACAGTCTCTCCAGGTCCAGGTGAATCTTCCCAGACATCACAAATTACCTTCAATCTCAGCAGCAGTAACATCCTGAGAAGCAATAACATTTTCTCTCAGCAGCAGCAACACAGCTCTAAACAAACACAAGACGGAGAGAAGCAAAGAAGAGGAGAAGACAGAGGCAGAAGCGACTGAGGAAAGAGAAGAAGGAGGAGTGGGATGGAACAGTTGAATTTCAACTTTTAAATTCAAACTTTAAACTTTTCTGCAGAAAACACACAGATTAGACTGACAGCTTCTGTTTGGCTTTTAAAGCAGAACAACAGCCCAGGAAAAAACTGGGAAATTATGAAGAGCTGATGCTACCAGTCACTCAGATGGGCTCAAAATGTTATGCAGACAAATTGCATGCTGCCTGCTCAGGTCAACAGATTGCCCATTAAGGACAGATAATGATTTAGGATGCATTTGTGGGCAGAGAGGAGCAGAAGTTCTGGCCACAGTTGTTCCCACTGAGTTGGAATAATACCAGTGGATGATAGTTTATCACCTAGAGCACATAGAATTGAACTGTAGATAGTCTGTTGACTACACGATGTCAGTCTACAGTGCCAGAAATGGACAGCTGGCACACAATGGATCTGCTGAATAATACACTGAGGAGGCTTTGGGTTGAATCTTTGCCACAGTGAGACTTGTGAAGGGCATGCAGGAAGTGCAGTGAATCACTGTAAAGTCAGATTGGTACTTTCTGCTTTTCACTTTGACTCCTACTTCTGTTTCTACTAACTCAATGCTGATGCTAAAGCTGCTTGCATTTTAATCTACATGGCTATTAATGATTATTTGATCACAGAGTCACAGAGTGTTAGGGATTGGAAGGGACCTTGAAAGATCATCCAATCCAATTCCCCTGTCAGAGCAGGATCCTCTAGATCCAGTCACACAGGAACAGTCCAGGTAGGTTTTAAATGTCTCCAGAGAAGGAGACTCCACAATCTCCCTGGGCAGCTTCTTCCAGGACTCTGTCACCCTCACTGGGAAGAAGTTTCTTCTCATCTTGATGTGGAACCTCCTCTGTGATACTGCCCCATTGGTAGAACCTGAAATACCTCTTTTAACTGCTGTAAATCAAATAGGCATCAGCATCATAGTGTGTCTGTAAGGATTAAAACCATCAAAGAAAGAATGAACATTAAAAACCTCTCACCTTTCTGTGATTAACCTGTATGAGATCTGCTTGTCTAGACCTACTCAGGGTGTCTGCTTCTTCAAAACACCCGATGTCATTATTGTTCATAAGGCTGCGTTCAGATTCTTGGTGGGAGAGCTTTGCCTGTGTCAAGCTCTGACTTATGATGGCTAGACTGCTTCTTGCGGGCAAGCTAAGCACTTTCCTGCACACACAGTGGTGGGGAGCAATGTAAACGCGATGCTGAAACCACAGGAATCCTCACCTCAAAATCGGTGCCAAGATTCTTGAAAGCCTATTCTCACCATTAAAAATGATCGGTTCTGTTGTGGTTTCTACCTGCCTGCTGAAGGCTGGCGGTGGACTTGAGAGCCAGTGTCAGCTGTCTGAAGCTGAGAAGTAAATTGCCTTAGTTTTATGACTAACAAGCAATAAGCTGCTGTGCTGCAGGAATAAAAGAACTTGTACCTACAGCCTTAGCCAAGCTGTTCTTCATGCACTTTGTCTTTTCTTCCATACACACAACGTGTTTAAGCAGAGCACAACATATGTGCTTATTTTTTGACTTAGCACCCATCCTTCTCATTTTTTAAATAAAGGATTGATGCCTTTTAAAAGCATATTAAATATAAAGGTGACAACTGCAGAGCTCTTTTGAAAGCAGGAGGCGAACCAGAAAATCTCTGAGAGAGCCAGCTATGATGCTCACCCAGGAGACACTTTGGGACTGGGGATTTATGACACTAAACAGTTTCACATGAATTGTTTTTCTAAAGCAGTGCTGTCTTTGAGAATAAGGCAGGTGACGACACTCAGGCTGACCTTTCAAGAAAAACAACGTTTGTTTTTATTATTTTAACAAGAGCTACTGTTTTTAGTGTGAGCATCTGCTCTGAGCATCTGGAGAAGAGGGGACTCAGGGGGGACCTTATCCCTCTCTATAACTACCTGAAGGGAAGCTGTAGACAGGTGGGGGTCAGGCTCTTCTCCCAGACAACTAGTGATAAGGGAGATGCCCCACTCCACATAAGGGAGATGCTCCACTCCATCACCTTCATGGCTCTGCGCTGGACTCTCTCAAGCAGTTCTGTGTCCTTCTGGAACTAAGGTGCCCAGAACTGGATACAAGATTCCAGATGAGGTCTCACCAGCACACAGTAGAGAAGGAAGAGAACTTCTCTTGGTCTACTAACACCTCCCACCCCCCCTTTTTATCCACCCCAGGATGCTATTGGCCTTCTTGTCCACAAGGGCACGTTGCTGGCCCATGGTCATCCTGCTGGCCACTAGGACCCTCAGGTCCCTTTCTCCTTATGGCTGTTTGGTTTATTCGTTAAAGATAACAACTCCCTCACCCATTCTGTCCTGAATTCTGTCTCAGATAAGTGTCAGATTCAGAAGTCCTGTGCAATCTGCACTAAGAGAAGGGCCTGACCACAGTAGGATAAGGCATAAGGGCAGATCGCTGCTTGACTAGTTAATGCATTCCTACTGATCAACAGCCTCCTGAATTTTTCTGTGAGGAAGGCCTCTGCCATCCCATGCAAACAGCAGTCTTACAGCACTTGTCCTGCATCCTAAGGACTGATCAGCTCTGCTTCTGATTTCCACAGTTCAGAGCAAGGACTGTATAGCAGCTCAGAAGTGAAGGAGCACTACTTGGGTTGAAGTGGATGCAAAGCAAGGAAGGAAAGCATACCTGCTGCGCCAGAATCACAGCAGGTGCATCCTTATGTTCCACAGAGGGCTTCCAACAGACCCGAGCTGTTGTGCACGTAAAACATCTACTCCTGAAGCTGAAGTCACACTGATATTAATATGGGTCAGGGACTATCTGATCTCTCCCCGCTGAAAGACAAAAAAGACTTGATTTATGGTTTTTAGCTCCTAATTTCCAAGAATTCACGATGGTTTTAGTGGGATGCTAAGTAAGATTTGCCCTGTGGGATTAATAAAACTTCATTTCAACGACAGGGTCAGCTCACAGAAGGACACTAGCCTTCTGCTCCCCCAGTTAGTGTGAACACATGTGAACTGCCATTGTGGTCATTCCCCTGAGATCTGCTGTTTCAAGGTGGAGGATAGGACTGCCTCTGCGATGTTGCCTGACTGTCCCTTGAAACTTAACCCCCTGAATGGGTCTGATCTGAAGTTAGAGCTTTGGGGTTTTTTCTTCACAGCACTTAGGGGCTGAATCTTAAAAATAGGGATTAAAAATAGAATATTGCTCAATTATTATATAACAAACACGACAAGTTCCAGCTTCAGAGGATTCCAAAACCGGGTGGGAACAAGCATAAGGAAAATAAAGAATTTCAAGGAAATGTAATTTGATTCTCATCAGGCTGCTTCTAAAAGCAAGGGAGATCATGAGAAGGATTAAATACAACCAGATAACCCATTGTATCTCTTAATTTAGAGGCAGATAAAGAGAGTCGTGGGTCGTACACTTGTGCACTGCAGCTTTCTTCATGTAATTCATCAGTAGTTGGAGGAGCTAGTTTGAATTTCAAGGAGCAAGTCAGATCAGAGGAATCTTGGACAAGGGAGTATTTTTTCTCCTTTTCTGGGAAATTTTGACTTTACAAATATGATAACAAGCTTCAACTTGTCTTGGATCAAAACAACTGCCAAGGCATTTCTTCCTTGTAGTCCCTTCTACTAGGTGACTTAGCAATATGAATGACACTCAGTAATGAAATGGCTGTGTAAACAAATACTAACTTTTCACATTATGTTTTTCTCTTTCCACCAGTCAAAGGGAGCTTTAATAATCAGGAGATGGAAGAGAATGATTTATTTTTATAGAATTTTTTCCTTTATTCGTTGGAAAGGGATCCCAACGATTCTGTGACTGTGCCCTCCCCACAGTAAAATGCTGCAGGAGGCTAACGAATCATCCCCTTTGCTGTGTTCACAGAGAAACATTCAGGTTAGAAAAGAGCCTTGAGACCAAGCCCAACCACCAACCCTACTCTACAAATTAGAATTAGGGGGTTAGGTTTCTCTGTACTCTGCAATCACTTTGAGCTACTTCTTCATCCTATCATCAAGCTGGACTACGCCTTTAATATCTAAACATCATCTCCCAGGCTTGGGCAAACTCAGCATCTTCCCCAGTGGCAACACCAGTATGGAGCAGCGAGGTGGCTTTCTGCTTGCAGAAATGTTGGAATGGGATTTTTTGAGCACTTTTTACTGTTTCATGTTATTTCCAACCTGATGGTGCTTAAAGACACAAATAGCAGGCGTCGAGACTTCTTTGAGGGGAAGTGGCCTCAAGCTGCACAAGGGGAGGTTTAGGTTGGGTATTAGGAAGAGGTTCTTTACCAACAGAGTGGCTGGGCACTGGAATGGCACAGTGGAGTTACCATTCCTGGAGGTGTTTAAAAAGCATTTAGCTAGAGCCCTTGAGGCCATGGTCTAGGGGTTGGGGAGCCGTTGAGATGAGGGCTGGACTTGATCATCCTGGAGGTCCTTTCTAGCCATGAGGATTCTGTGATTCTAGGTGTGATCAGTATTGAAATTAAAGGACCATGATCAGAGAGCAGAACTGTCCAGCTGAAAGAGAAAGCTATGAGGTTACTTGACGTTGTATTTATGTTTCCTTAACAATGGTCACTGGAAAAACAAGGAGAGTTGAAAAATGAGCAGAATGTGATGCTGTTTTCACTCTTTGCCCTTCATCAGCTCTAGCTAACGTGCAAGCTACCCTGATGTCAGGGTATGATTCTGAAGGAATGGTCTAAATATTTATTAGAGCTTTTATATTTAGTCTTTTACTTTCCTGTGCACCTCCTTCAGTTTCACTTATCAGATGCCTATCTCTTTGGAAAGAGCTCTGACAGTAGTAAGCAAAGGAAAACACCAGACTTTATTTCCAGGACCATAGGCTGCCAAGAAGGAACATATGGGCTTTTTTTGTTTAAACTGCTCTTGAATTTTAAGGCCTCACATTTTCTGGAGGTTCCCTCTTTTTTTTTCTGCAAGAGCCTCATTTACTGACCCTGTGCTTCTTATCTGAATTATTTGTGGGGATGTCAGCTTGCACAGAGGAGAGGTTTCCTTGGATCTATTCATGGTCATATTGGATGGGGCTTTGGGCAACCTGGTCTAGAGGGAGGTGTCTCTGCTTGTGGCAGGGGAGTTAGAACTAGACGATCTTCAAGAATCCTTCCAACTCAAACTAGTCAATGATTCTATGATTCAAGCAGGTGTAGGAGGCTCAGGGAAGCATGATGCAGCTCTAAATATCATGATCTGCCTCTGATTCCCTTAGAAGTTACACTACGAGCTGACCATGGGACCTGTTGACAGACCCAGACCAGTTACCAGGTGCCATCTGTCTTGTCAGCCTATTGCTAATTGTTCTCACTGTACCAGCCAGTTGTAAGATGACATGAGTACCCTCTGCAGATAAGGAACTTGCTTAAGTAGTGGCTGCATGCAAGCAATAAAGTGCTCTAGCTTGTGCTCTCACTTGTCCTCCTGCCAACTGTCTGCTGGACTACAGCTCCTTCTTCATGCAGAGGGATCAGATGGGACAAGGTGAGCTCACTGCTACCAGGCTGGAGGTGACATTCCCTACTCCAGCCCATTCCAGCTCCCTAAGCTGTTCCCTCAGCCTGGCTTGCCTGAGTCAGGTGTGCTTTCTAACTCCAAGAGAATTATTCATTTAATGGAAGGTAGGTTGATTTTCCATGCCCTTGTTTCTTTCAGCCATCCTCTAGATTTGACTGGATTAGCTGTAGCATAACTCTTTATAAATCACAGGATCACAGAGTGTTAGGGACTGGTAGGGACCTTGAAAGATCATCCAGTCCAATCCCCCTGCCACAGCAGGATCCCCTAGATCCAGTCACACAGGAGCACATCCAGGTGGCTTTAAACTTCTCCAGAGAAGGAGACTCCATAACCTCAATGAGCAGCCCATTCCAGTGCTCTGTCACTCTCCCTGTGAAGAATATATTCAGTGTATGCCAACACTCTCTGTATTTTCTTTCGAAGTCAAACAGTTCTGGGAGGTGATCAGAAGGAGCAGAGCTGTATCAGCCGGTCCAGTTGTGAAAGTACTAATGACAACACTGCCTTTTCCCTGCAGTCACCTTCATGTCTCTCCTGTGTTAATGAAGACTTCAACACTCTTGCTAGTTAACTCAAGTGTGAGAATATGACGAATCTTGCCCGAGGTCACATAGCAAATAGCTAGTGATTCCCGGGAGTCTCTGCCTTGCAACAGTGAACCTCCCTGCTGGAGTTAGGGGAAACAACAGCGCTGCTTAATTGAATTGGCATTCTGTGCCCTGTTCCGTTCCATGGAAACCACGGAAGTTTAGTATCAGTAAAGGCAAAATATTCCTGTTCTCTAATCCAGGATTTGATTTGAACCAGATGCCCTTTATGGTCCCTAATGAAGGCTCATTCCCTTTGGGAGGAACTCCTTGGCATATCAGAAATCACTGTGGAGGAAATGCTACCAGGCTTGGCAGGTCCCAGGAGGCAGCTAAAAAAAGAGAGAGGTGATGTTTCAGCGCAGGGCCAGCCTGTCTTGGGAACTTTTTCCTGCTCTGCAACTGGAGACTCCTTGAAATTTGGCATGGTTTGGTGTTGCTGGTGGTGTTTATTTATTCTTGATTGCTATTTTATGCTTTAAATTGCATAAATAGGGAGTACTTTATCCATGAGAAATCATCTCTTTTCCCAGGCACTGTCCAAGAAGCAGGTCTGTAGTTTTGTTTTCTTTCTTTAACGTGACCATTGGCTCTGATTGTGGATCTTTCACCAGTGACTTTTGAGGCCCTGTACTCTCTCCAGCCTGCAGTTAGTTAACTGTGAATATATGTAATTAAAGCTGTGTCTCACAGCAGGGGAAGTATTAGCAGTCTGTATATCATTAGGGTTTTTTGTTTTTATTAGTCTTACAGTGTTTTAGGTCTCTCGCTATGAAAATATCATGACGTCTCCATCTGCTTTCTCTTGACAGCCAGTTACTGCAGTCTGTAAGCTGAGAGAAAACTGCTCCCTCATCAACCTTGTCTTAATTGTAAAGAACTGTGCCTGCATCCTGCTTTAGGTTTGTGTCACCAGCTTTGTGCTTCCTCAAGCAGAACACCTCAGTCATTAAAGTCACGGTACTACCTGCCAATGACTTAAACCAGCATGGTCAACACAAAACGTGAGAGAAGAGTTATGAAACAAAGACAGAGGCTTGGAGGCACCAACCAAAATCCATCAGCATTCCTGTACAAGGCAATAAGAGGGAGAAATACCTTCTTCAGAGACGTGATTACCTGCTGGAAGTCAGATTGCTTCCACTGGTGTTGCTGCTCTGGACCTCTTAGAGAAATGCTGGACCAGATTCATTGCCTTTGTTTGTCTGGGGCTGCTAATGGAACCTGTTATCAGCATCCTGTTCTGCTTAGCTCTGTGAGATACGCACCACACCTCTGCTGCGGCCACTGGCAGCTCCCCAGGCACCACACCTCTGCTGCTGCCACTGGCAGCTCCCAGCTTATCCTCCCTAGCGCAGCAGCCCTGCTTTTCTTGCTCCCTGACATGGGCAATATTGGGTTTTCTTTTTGCAGAAATTCTAAGCAGGAGCTTAGGTATTGTCTTCTGAACAGCCAGAACTCAAGTTCCACTCAATCAATATCTTGATTAAGCTCATTATGAAAATGAAAAATGCCAGAGCTGAAGTGGAGGTTAATCTCAAGATGCTTAGCATCTGAGGAAGAAGGTGTGTGTATATGAGGAGTAGGAGATAGATTGAATTCCAGAACTCTGGTGTTCTGATTGCATTAATCATGTGTGAGGATTATTGCTGATGTTGGGGGAAGAAGGGGAGAGGCGACAGAGAGACGTTGGATGCAATTTTTAGAGACGATAAAATAAGATTTGACTCTGTTAAACTGAGCAGGTTCTATGAAAGGCTTCACACTGTAATTTGAAGACAATCCTTTATCAATGGGGTAGTGTGTGGGAAATGAAGGAAAAGAAACACTGATTTCCCAAGAGCAAAGAATATTCAGCAACCCAATCATTTTCCCTGATAAGGTTTCTGGTTTTGGCTAAATACAGGAGATGCAATAAATTTCCCTTATCTTGGCTTCAGTAAAGAATTTTAGAACAACAAACACAACTTGGTGATATATCGGGGTACATTTTTCTAGAAGAGAGGAGAAAGCATTAATGTCATTGACCAAGACTCTGGAAACCTGTCTGTGACTGTGGTCCCGGCATCACCCTGCTTTGGTACACGTGTAGCACTCAAGACTTCAGACTAACCCAGAGGATAACTGAGTTCCATGTTTGACCATGGCGTTGGGAAGGAATAACTGAGAAAAGAAGAAATTAAAGACAATGTTTGAACAAATTCAGGCTGAGTTTCAGAGAATGTAAGTGCTTTTATGTCAGGTAACAGGAAAAGGGATCTAGATGGCTGGAGAATGGAGCTGTCTGGTGATCGTTAATCACAGTGAATTGAATCACAGTCAGGTTAGAATTAATTTTAAGACATAACTTAATCAGTTCATTAAATAAACCTCCTTGAGTGGATCCTCAAAGGGCTGAGTACACTGACTGAAAATGTTCATCCTAGCCAGGCTGTTTTTTTCAGTGAACTGAAAATGGATGGATTTTGACAGAGAGTAAGACTATTCAGCTACTCTGAGAGCTTCAATTTCCACCTAATCATAGAATCATAGAGTATTTCAGGTTAGACAGGACCTCTAAACATCATCTAGTCCAACCCCCTGCAGTGAGCAGGGACATCCTCAACTAGATAATGTTGCCCAGAGCCTTGTCCAGCCTCCCTTTAGTATCTGCAGGGATGGGGCCTCAACTACCTCCCTGTGAAACTGTGTTCACCCCCCTCCTGCTAAAGAACTTCTTCCCAATATCCAATTTAAATCTAACCTGTCCCTGCCCTACTGTCTCTAACCCTCTGTCCAAGGACCTGCTGTTGCATGGGACCATTTCATCTTTATCTTACCCTGTCTTATGCCAAAGGCACTGTGCCACAGCCCAGGGTTTGGGGATCAGAGGGGACAGCAGCCCCGTAACAAACCTATATGAAATTCCAGCAGTCTATGGAGGCTGCTCTTGGCCTTCTCACAGCCAAGGGGCTGAGGGAAGCAGCTTTGCACCTTATCCAGCAGGCAGTGGGTATCAGGTAGGAGAGTGGTGTTTCCAACATGGCCTATTGCTTACTACTGCGGCCTTTGATTTCTTACATAGTATTTCAGACTATTTAATCTTCCCCTGAATAATGAGAAACATTTATGTTCTGATGAAATCAATGCTCCTGTGCCAATGGCTACTGCATAACTTAGAGAGATCTTCTTCTGTTACTGTGTGGTCCTGTATAGAAAGCCAACACAGCAGCATTTGAAGAACAAGAGCAGCATTTACAGCAATAGGAGATTTTCTCCAATGCTAACAGGCCCAAATGTCTCCTTATAACACATAGGCAAAGAAAAATATCAAGCTTACAATTTTATGCTAAAGGGAACAACATTCCTTCAAGTACTAAGATGAGCTCTGATGAAGAAGTGTATCATAAACGACCCCTAATGGGCCAGTTAAAATTGTTCAAACCATGGATGATCTGCTAAGTACTTGCAATTTTTTATCTTCAAGGACCTGACATTTCTTTAAAAGCGAAGTATTTTGTCTCTTATTCCATGAAATAAACCAATTAAGGCCCACAAAACTGAAATGTCAGTGTGTTGTGGTGTCGAGGGGTTTGACTGTTCCATCTGGTACTTGAGGCAGTTTTCTTTATCAACAGAACTTTCTGCTTTTGAAGTAGTGTGAAGAAACAAACTTTAAAAGACATTAAAGAGCTTTCTACTTGCAGATCCTTGCCTGTACTTGAGCTTAGCCACCAAGCCAGTGATACAGAGGATACCACAGGAGTATCTTTCAGTTGGTAAGCCCTTAACAGCAAATATAAAACCCAGAGAGTTGCCAAGAATTGACCTATTAAACATCATAGAGATTGGAAGGGACCTGAAAAGATCATCCAATCCCTCTGCCACAGCAGGTCACTCAGACCAAGCCGCACAGGAACACATCCAGGTGGGTCTCCTTCTCCAGAGAAGGAGACTCCACAACCCCCCTGGGCAGCCTGTTCCAGTGCTCCGGGACCCTCCCTGGGAAGAAGTTCCTGCTGATATTGAGATGGAACCTCCTCTGTTCCAGCTGGCACCCATTGCCCCTTGTCCTATCACCAGATGACCTTGAGCCTGTCTCCATCCTTCTGACATGGATCCCTCACATATTCATCGATGTTAATAAGGTCTCCCCTCAGTCTTCTCCATTCTCAGCTTCCCTTAGCCTTTCCTTATCCAATATTAACAACCTGGATTTTCTGTTGCTAAAAGGAAAGCAGAACCTTATTCTTAGTCTCTTAAGCCTGAAGATTCAATGACAACACTGAAGCACAGTAAAGTACCACAGATTTTCATGGAAACGTGGTAAGGCCCTTACAGTGTTCCCAGAGCTGAGAAAATGTAGCTTGAATTCCCAGGACAACTTCAGTGTTTAGATGAATGCAGAATTTCCTTCGGTATATGTTGGGGAGTACTGAGGATGTAGAACAATAGCATTAATCGTCACAGGATCTGTGTGGTGCAGGAGAAGCAGTGATGCCAGGAGCTGTAGCAGTGGGAGGAAGACAAATTAGCATCCTACCTATGCTTTGGTGTGGCTCTGCTAGCTCTGAATGGAGGTCTGACAGCTCTGTCCTGTGAGAAGAGAGGTTTGAGTGATGCCATGTCCACTCTTACACATTTGTGAGGTTGGGTAACATCTCATTGAAACAACTGAGCTTCCTATAACACAGAAATCCCTCTAAGGGCATACCTAGGTGTCTGGCATCCTACTGCTCAGGGGTGTATAGGAAGCAACAATCTCCCTCCAATTAGCTAGTTCTGCTTCTCAATAGATTTAATTACATACTGGATTCACTCCTTTGCATTCCTAATTGTCTACATGGCACTTCTGATTTTCTCTATTATAGTTTGAATGATAGCAGCCTAAATCTAGTTGTTTTTCCACTTCTGAACACACCTCATCCCTTCATGTGTGAGAGTCCAGCACAGAGCCACAAAGATGATGAAGGGAGTGGAGCATCTCCCTGATGAGGAAAGGCTGAAGGAGCTGAGGAGCTGAGTCTCTTGAACTGGGAAAAAAAGGAGCCTGAATGGGGGACCTCATGACTGTTGATCAATATGGAAAGAGTGGGTGTCAGGAGGATGGAGCCAGGCTTTGCTCAGTGGCACCCAATGCTAGGACAAGGGGCACCGGGTGACAGCTGGAACAGAGGAAGATCCACATAAATATGAGAAGAACCCTCTTCCCAGTAAGAGTGCCAGAGCCCTGGAAGGGGCTGCCCAGGGATTTGTGGAGTGTCCTCTGGAGCCATTTAAAACCTGCCTGGACTGTCCCTGTGTGACTGGATCTAGAGGATCCTGCTCCGTCAGGGGGACTGAACTGGATGATCTTGTAAGGTCCCTTCCAAGCCCTAACAGTCTGTGAGAGGAACTGAATTACCCCTTTCAATGGTGAAATTGCATTCCCCAAAGAACTTCTAGAACAGATTCCTGGCCAGCTAACCAGCCAACTCAGGCAAAAATAGAATGAGGTAATCTCTTTCCAGTGTCTGAACATTTTATGTTGTGCTACTGTTTTGAGTACATCTTCTTTTCCCTTAGGTTCATGTGCATCTCTCTCCAGACAGGCAAATATTGTTTTAAAAATACCTCCAAAAAATCAACAAGCTGCTTTAGCAAATTAAATACAGATTCTTGCCAGGAAAAAAGATATTAAAAGTTGGATATTCAGGCTCTGTTTATCTCGGCTGCAATGATCGATGGCTGTTTTTCTTCTGCTCTTTGGCTGCTTCCTTTTTCCCAACTTGAGTATAAAAACTTCAGAACAATGTTTAAATTTCAAGCAATAGTAGGATCTAAACATCCTAAATCTAGAAGTGCAAATACTCAAGACACTTAGCTTAGTCTTCAAAGCTGCTCAGCGGACAAGGTTATTCACTTGCTAAGACTGTGTCCAGGAAAGCAGTGGTACTGGCTAGGAACTCAATTGCATTACAATCGCATCTGATCGATCTTTTCACAGCCCGACGTGATTTGCCCTGGGTAGCCTTGTTACTGATCATAACACAAGTATTTATCAATTTAGAATCCTTGACTTGTTTCTGGCTCTGTAAGCAGAACCCTCATTCCAAGTTGCAAACCGAAGCCCAAGGCAGTCTTCAGGGTGGCTTCGCTCAAGTTTTCTCGACCTGCCTGTCAATTGCAGGGCCAGGCCTGCTGACTCACTCTATCAACTTCTGCAGCAGCCTGATCCTTGTTTTTATGCTTTCTCTGTATTGTTTGTTATGCTTGAATGTTTTACAGAATTAAAACTCAACAAAATCCTGTTTAATGAGGACAAGGACTCGGAGTTCTTCCTCTTCGTATTCCCATTTCTCATTTTTTCAAATGTTGTTTACCATTCTCCTTTGTTTCTTAGCAGATTCACATTCTTGCAGATGACCTTCTATTTGTCCTCAGATGTGGCTAAATCCATCTCTGTAGAGATAATTAAATCATAGTTTTCCTCCCTTTCCCAATCTGTGTTTAGTTATCTTTCTTCTGTGCAACTATGTGATTCGAGATGGTCATGCTGGAGCTTCTTCCAAGCTGACAGTAGCACTTCTTTCCTCACTATCTTATCGTGAGTTATTACTCAGCCTCTTCCAGGAGATCCCACAAGTACCATCCTTCTTCAATCATGTCTCTTTTCCCAGTTTGTTTCTACTTTCAGGCAGTTCTGGACACTGCTCATTCTATCTAGGGCTTCCTTTTGTTTAGATAGGACACAGCATCACTTGGCAAGCAGGATTCAAATCAGGATCAGGAATAGCGTGGTCAGCAGGAGAAGGGAAGTTATGGTGCCCTTTGCTCAGCACTTGTGAGGCATCATCTCGAGTACTGGGTTCAGTTCTGGGCCCCTCATTACAGGAAAGACATGCAGATGCTGGAATGGCTCCAGAGCAGAGCTACCAAGCTCGGGAGGGGTTTAGAGAACCAGTCGTGTGAGGAGAGGTTGAGGGAGTTGGGCAGGGTGAGTTTGGAGAAGAGGAGGCTGAGGGGGGACCTCACTGCCCTCTACAACTACCTGAAGACTGTTGGCCTCATCTCCTTGGTGATTGCTGACAGAAGCACAGGTCTGAAGTTGAGGCAGGGGAGGGTCAGACTGGATCTGAGGAAGACATTCTTTACAGAAAGAGTAGTTGGGCACTGGGAGGGCCTTCCCAGGGAGGAGGTGGAGTCCCCATGCCTGGAGGTGTTGAAGAACCCTGTAGCCATGGTGCTTCCCGCCCTGCTCGAGTGGCAGCAGGGAGGGGGTCAGGTTGTGTTTGTCAGTCTCTCAGGGATGGAGGGTTTTAGTTGGGGTGGGGATGGTTGGACTCGGAGATCTAGGAGCTCCTTTCCAACGAGGATTATTCTTGTGGGATTGGACAGGTATCATACTACCTCAGTACTATCCAAACTGTTTGTAACACAGAACATTGCATCATTAATGATTCTAAATCTGATTTGTTGCATCGCTGCAGCACTTTGACGTTCATTAAATGTCAAAGCATATATTTTCTAGTTTAGTCAACTTTAAAAAACCCAAACAGGTTTTCTTGTTTAATTCCAATTATTCATTTTGTTTCAGAACTCTAAAGCACAGCGTGACATCATCCCACATTTTCAATTGTGCTTTTCCCTGCATCTTTAGTACAAGCTTTACACATAAGAGTATTTTTAGTTGGGTTTAGTCATCAGGCTGCTAACTGGTCCTGTTCTGACTAAACGTGGCTATTCTCTTGCTTATACAGATTTGTTGCACTTGCTTCTAAAATTCTCCGTTTCTATTATGCAAACACTTCTTTCTCACATGCAGGTGAATGTCAGTATCCAAAAGTAATGTCAGGGCGCTGTTGAGCTAGTGCTGCGCTGTGGTCTTCCCTTTCCCAAAGGTACAATTGGGAGAGCAACAGTGGAGGCAGACAAAGTGATTTCAGTTTGAAAAATAGCTACTAGCAGAACTGAGGGGTATTGTACAGGAAACAAACATAGATGACTCCACAACTCTGAGGTCTTTGGTCAAGATTAGTACAAAATGATGGTGCTGCTAAGCCAATAAATGGGAGATGTCAGGTTAAACATGTTGGGTCTTGACTTGTTGAGTGCTCTTAAGGAGGCAAATAAAGTGTGTTTTCATAGAATCATTAGGGATCGGATGGAACCTTGAAAGATCATCCAGTCCAATCACCCTGGCACAGCAGGATCACCCAGACCAAGTTGCACAGGAACAGATCCAGGCAGGTCTGGAATGTCTCCAGAGAAGGAGACTCCACAACTCTCAAGGGCAGCCTGTTCCAGTGCTCAGGTACCCTCCCTGGGAAGAAAGTCCTGCTGATATTCATATGGAACCTCCTCTGTTCCAGCTGGCACCCATTGCCCCTTGTCCTGTCACCAGGTGACCTTGAGAAGAACCTGGCTCCATCCTCCTGACACCCATCCCTCACATATTTATAGACAGAAATGAGGTCCCCCCTCAGCCTCCTGTTCTCCAAGCTCAAGAGACCCAGCTCCCTCAGCCTTTCCTCATCAGGGAGCTGTTCTACTTCCTTCATCATCTTTGTTGCTCTATGCTGGACACCTCCAGCAGCTCTGTGTCCTTCTGGAGCTGAGGGGCCCAGAACTGGACACAGTACTCCAGATGTGGCCTCACTAGTGCAGAACAGAGGGGAAGAAGAACTTCTCTCAATCTGCTAACCACCCCCCTTCTGATACCCCCCAAGATGCTGTTGGCCCTCTTGGCCACAAGAGCACATTGCTGGCTCATAGTCATCCTGCCATCCACTAGGAACCCCATCTATAGTTCCACTGCAGAATTCCTTACCATTGTAGGTAGCAAACACTCTATGGTTCTTACATTGATACCCAATCGATGGGAATAATAAGGCTTCAAGGATTCAAATACGGGATGAGCTCTCAGGAACATCCTGGGCTGCAAATAGTGATGTGCTGGAAGAGTATTCTACAGACTGTCACTGTTCTCTTCTGTTTGCTTAGCCATCTGACACTGGCCACCCTCAGTCACAGGGCAGTGTTTGAGGGCATTTGCCTGACCTGGAATGGATAATGCACGCTGAAGCATTTTTTGAGGCTTTTATAATCTGAACTTGAATGCCTGGCGTTCGATAAATAACAACACAAATTACATGCTGTCATTCTGCTTTTGTGTCATGGAGACTGGAGCCTCCAGGACAGTCAACTTTGCAAACCAGACTGTCTTTGCAGTGCTAGAGAGAAATATCTGTTATGTTTAGTCTACAGAAATGCAGTACTTATGGGCTGGAGTCCCTAAAGCCATTCCCTTCTCCTTGTGAACTGGATCGCCCTATACAATCCATAGCCTGGAGAACCGCTTTGAAAGAGTAAGAGCAAAGAAAAGGTTCTGAGAGTCCAAACTTTCTCTCTTCCCCAAGCTGTTGCTTGACTAATAGTTAACTTGCGCCTGGCAAGATAGCTAGAACCGCAAATTCTTTCTCGATTTGAGTGGGAAAACATTGTCTGTCATCCAGTTTTCTTTATCAGTGACCAGGCACAAGTTGAGGACAGCTCTTGGTCTTGTGAATGCAGGAGCGTAGCAAGTTAAAAGCCAACATTAGTGGGGATCAAGAGGGAAAAGCTGAAAAACATGACCCACTCAGAATCAGTAGGAATTGTAGGGATAAATCACTCTGAGTTCTTCTCTGTAAAATAAGGAGATCGTACAAGACCTCAGTTCCATGTGGAAATTCTAGAGGCACTTCTTTTCTGCAGGGATGTCTCAAGGAAAGAGAATACTGTGTGTGCAATGTGCTGTGAGGAAGGATGAAGTCACACACTGCATGAAGAAAGAGGGAAAGGAAGGAAGGAAGGAAGGAATCCCAAAGGCTCAGCAGCATTGCTCTAGGAAGTGTTACTTCTTAGGGAAGGAAAAGGAGAAGCGTTTGCTTCTAGTGCCGTCTCCTTGCAGCTGCAGGAGACGGAAGCCTATGTGAGCCTCAGAGAGTACTGGGAGGACACATGGATGTGAGAACAGTGTAGAACATTGGCTGGAAGACACAGATTCTGCAGTACCTTGGGGCACAGCTTTGTTTGTGCAGCATCTACTACAACCACGGCTATGACTACTATAGCAGTATCACTTGACTGCCCATGACTGTGATTTTATAGGGTTGTTAAAAGGAAAGGAAACGTCTGTTTTGCAGGAAACATCTTTATTTTGAATCACAACGAAAACTCTCTTCCAAAGTGGAAAGCATAAAACTCTTGTTTTGGAAAAACCTAAGGTGGTTTTAATTTTCTGAGTTACATGTTGTGATGCCTTGTTAAGATTTACCACATCTTCTTGAAACCTATCACAGTGTGTCAGAAGAAACACTCTGGCCTGCTGTATCTCAGATTGTAACTGATTTACCCGACCCACAGAGTGACATGTCACACACAAGGTGAAGGTAGCACCTGGTGAACTAGTTACCTTGGTAATGTGCTGATCAGCCTCAATGCTTGGAGTTGGGATTGCAGCTACTGCATTTAAACTTGTATTTGTCCTGTTTCACTTGAGGCAGATTGAAGGGATCACATGCACCCTCCTTCCTCTGTGCTGCCTGAATTTTGCATCAGAGAGCTCCAGCAGGCATAGCCACACTCCAGCCTACCCTGGGAACTTAGACTACAGGTTTAAGTCTCTTGGTCTGAGGGCAAAACACATAGATTCAATATCAGAGGGCATTCACTTGAAGCTTTAGATCTAACTGTCCTCCTCAATCATTTGTGATTCCTTCATTTTCTGCCTTGTTCACTACTGTGAGAGATAACTGCTTCAAAACCTTTTTGCCTCTGGAGTACTGAAATTCTAACACTATCACTGTGGACTCTGCTTTTGTTTCGTGGAGCAGTCATTATCTGCTTCCAAATAAACCCTTCAAGGAGGACCTTCTTATACAAAAGAGCTTCAATCTTTATAGAGGTCACAGTCATAAATTGATGGGGTTACTGTGTGTCTGGAAATTTTATGGGGGTCTCCACAGCCCTCAGTTTACCTGAAGTGACCATGTGTTGTTGGAAGTTGCTCTACTGGCAGAGGAATTGAAGAGAATCCGTGTTTTCCCTTACAAACAAGTAGCAAAACAAGGAAAGAAGAGAAACTTTGGGAATGAAAGTGAGCAGCAACCAGCTAAGAAACCCCACTTTCTGCTGAGCTGGGGTTTTCCAGTGGAAAGCATTGATTCTTGTCAAATCAGATCTTATGGATTTACATACCTAAAAACACCAGTATCTTAATGTTCCAGCGCTCTCCTTGTAGCTACTGTGGAATGTTATCTGGTGAAAAACCTCTGGCATCGAAATAAAACCTTTATTTCCTTTGGGAAGCGATTTAATTACAGAAAAATGTCTTTCATTTTCACAGACTGTATCCTGTTTGTTTCTTTCTTGTTCTCTCTGATGGCAGTCGGTTACCTTCACTGGCAGGAAAATGTAATTGCATTCCATTCCTGGCCAGGGTATTTCAGCTGCCCTGAATAATCAAAGAGCAGAATTTGCTTTGTATTAAATTATTGAAAAATAATGCTGTTTACTGAGCTTTTGGATTTTAAACATCTTTGCAAATCCTTCCCCTCTAAATTCTTCTAAGTTAATCAATGTTAGCTGTTTGGTTGATATGCAATTCACACTTCTGGCTTCCAAAGTGGATGATGATATCTTGAATTCCACCCAGAGTATCACAGAATCACAGACTGTTAGAGATTGAAAGGGACCTCGAAAGATCATCCAGTCCAATCCCCCTGCCACAGCAGGATGCTCTAGATCCAGTCACACAGGAACAGACCAGGTGGGTTTGAAACGTCTCCAGAGAAGGAGACTCCACCATCCCCCTGGGAAGCCCCTTCCAAGGCTCTGTCACCCTCACTGGGAAGAAGATTCTTCTCCTCTTGATGTGGAACCTCCTCTGTTCCAGCTGACACCCAGTGCCCCTAGTCCTAGCACTGGGTGTCACTGTGTAGAGCCTGGCTCCTTCTTCCTGACACCTGCCCTTCCCACATTGGTCAACATCNGCAGAGGGGGAGAAGAACCTCTTATCTAATAACAGGACAATCAAAGAAAGACCCAAAAATCTGCTCAAGAACACTTGATCCATCATTCATCATTTCAATGATTTAATGTGCCTTAAACCATGTCTGTGAGAGAAAAATCCTTTGTTTCTTTTTAATAGAAATTAAAGACTGAAACTGCTTTTAGGCAAGAAATTACCGAGTGAAGAGGAATTACAGCTGTGACTCTGAAAGCCCAGCAGAATTGAATATAGCCATTGTTAATCTATTCCAATTTATAAAGTGTTCATAATACTTTAAACAAAAAAAGGATGAATAATGAAAGACGAATTCTTACTGGGGGGAACAAGAGGGGTTTTTTTCTGAAGTCAGTTACATATTCCACCTGAGATAACCATTGGATGTACTGATAAGTACTGGAAATGTACACACCGTGAATGCAAGCTGGAACAGAGGAGGTTCCATATCAGTATCAGAAGGAAGTTCTTCACAGTGAGGGTGACAGAGCCTTGGATCAGGCTGCCCAGAGGGGTTGTGGAGCCTCCTACGCTGGAGATATTCCAGACCCACCTAGATATGTTCCTGTGTGACTCGGTCTAGGTGATCCTGCTGTGGCAGGGGGATTGGACTGGATGATCTTTCGAGGTCCCTTCCCATCTCTAATGATTCTATGACTCTATGAAGAAATATGTCCTCATAATCCACTTTCTTTATTTGATTAATAAGTAAAGCTAGTTGTGTTGAAGACAAAATGCTTGAAGAAATAATGCATGAAGGAATCAATCACTTCCCAATCAATAAGTATCTGCAAAAAGTGTTTGCTCGTAAGGCAGGGACATTTCTATTTGCCCAGGAAGGTATCCAGGGACAGAGAGATCATCTTTGAATGCATTCCATGCTCTTTTCAGCAGCTACAAATCTAGATGATCTGGTTCAAGCTTTCCTATTTGTTCTGTTTCCTTCATGTGCTCCCTTTGGTTTTAGCTTGCAATACATTCACGTGTACATGTAAACTTTACTCGTCTTAATCTATATGTTTTAAACTCTGCCTGGTGATAAACTCAGCTCTAATCCACTTGCATTTTGGAGCAGTAACTGACTTCCTTTAAACAACCTTTTTTCACTGATGGGCCTCTGATTTCTTTAAGAAGAAACAAAGAATTAAGAAGAAGCATAAGTGCTTCTTTTAAAAGAGAAAAATGAAGGAAGAGAACTAACAGCCCTTTAGTGTCAGCGGTGTTTAACACAGACCACAGTGATGGAGGAGAAGAACTATAACTCTAATATAAATCCTCCTTATGCAATGGGATTTTACTAGAAGAGTAATAACAAAGCCCAAACTAGTTTCAGATTACTAACACCCATCCTAAACACCTCTGACACTTCATAAAAGAAGGGAATGTTCTGGAAAAAAGGCATAGTAACGAGAATACCTTCCTATGCAAGCAAGAGATAAACCTCTAGATACTCAGGACCACTTCCATGTGTTATTCAACTTCAAACACAACTAGCGTCAAGGTTCTCCAGCCAACAGCACTTTGTGTCAAGCTTTGTTATAAGTCTAACTCAAATAAATCAACCTCTAGTTACTCAGCATATGGAGGGGAGAACAAGGAGGAATAGCAGCTATATTTTGCTCCTGGTCTAACTGACACACTTCAGTAATGCTGCTTCTCGTTTAGTCCTGTGCAAGTCTTTGCTTCAACAAAGCACTTTCCTATGTGAGGAGAGCCCTCATCGAGCAGAGAAATCCCGTTACTTAACTGTAAGCAGATTGGATCTCAGTGCTTGGTTTTTTTTTCAAGCTGACTGTGTGTCTAAGACCTTTGGACTGGAAGACACTGGATCATTGAATAATCTTGCACCTACTCTGGAAGACATTCTACAGTCCTTTTCATCAAACAATAGAGCTCTAACACTTCACAAGTTCTTTTCCCCACTACATTTACTGGAAAGCTGTTCCAGCACTTCCCCTCATCTAGTCTCCTGGCTACATTTAATCATCAACAGGGTATAAATATTTGTTCCCCTTTATTTCAAAAGCAGTAGATGGGCTGTGCCTCATCAGCTTTTACACCTTTTAGTGCCAACTGTAGTTGGTTTGTCTGACTGAATCCCACACCACTCTTAGAACACTCTCTCACCATATTTACATCACTCTTCAGCTCCCTAGCTAGTGCAGCTGGATGAGAAAGTCAACTCCCCTGACTCTGTTTTCTACCAGCAGCCTGGCAGGTTCCAGCTGTTCTTATGTGTTGGTGCAGGGGTTGTTCTGGTGTCGTTACATGCATGCATGCAGGCATTTCCATACCTCTGGCAGGGGCACATACTGCCCTTCAGATTCCCTGGATGCACAGACTGCAGGACACATCTTGGAGGCAGCCTAAGTGCATCTTTCATAGAGCAAACTTAGGAAGACAGTGCAAATAAGGGAGAAATAGCTGAACAGCTCTTTTCAGCATTCCCACGGCAATTTCTTTCTCAAATGAGAAGACAGCAGCAAACTTCCATGGCAGCAGTCTACTCAAGGGACTTAAACAAGTTTTAAGAAGATGAATGAAACAGCCCAGAGTAAACAAAAATAACAAATGACTTGGCTGAGGCACTTTGGTAAGAGGATTCTGAGATAAGCAATGTGTACAGACAAAGAAAGAACTCTTCCTCAGGTGGGAATTCCTACTGTCTGGGATATCTGAACAGCATTTGGTTACTTCTAACTGTCACAGAATCATTGAAGTTGGGTAAAACCTCCTCCAGCCCAGCCCAGGACCTGACATCCCCCCATTAGCCAGACCAGGGCATTAAGGGCCACAGCCAGTCTGTCCTTCAACACCTCTAGACACAGGGAGTCCACCACCTCCCTGGGCAGTTCAGTCCAGAGTCTGCTCACCCTTTCCTTGAGGAAACATCCAACCTCATCTTCCCCTGGCAGCTTCAGGCCCTGCCCTCTTCTCCTATCAGTAGTTGCCTGGTAGAAGTGTCGTACCACCACCTGTCTACAGCTTCCTTTCAGTCGTTGTATAGAGGGATAAGGTCCCCCGAGTCTTCTCCAGGTTAAGCAACCCCAGCTCCCTCAGCCTCTCCTCACCAGCCTTTCCTTCCAGTCCCTTCCCCAGCCTCGTTGCCCTCCTCTGGACCTTGCTGTACCACAAGTGCTTTCCTGCTTTTAGTGGGATTATGGATAGAAGTCAGTCTCAGAGCTCCCAGATTTGTGCCCTCCCTTGCCCTCGTGCCTTCATTGGCAGTAAGAGTGAAAACACCAGTTTGTCAGAGCTAATGCAGAAGACTGTGCCAATCTCTTAGATCTGCAGACTTGAGGCTTTTAACTTTACACTCTTACAAGAAAGCAGTTTTTCCAAGAATTGGGGAATTATGAATGTTTACTCAGTGCTGATATTTATGATGCTTACATAAGCTTGTTGTGGATGTTTTACAGTAGACCTCAAGAGTTTCTGTAAACTATGCTCTGCAAACTATAAGAGATGCACTTTGTACTGCAATTGTTTAAAGTTCTTCTGACTGAACTGGGACAATTAACTCCTGGGAATATTTGGCATTGACCTTTGTATCCTCATACTCCACCAGGATGCCCTGGCACAGTGTTAGCGTGCACCGCACCACTCTGGGAAGCAAGCTAGCAGAGATGTAAAAGAATGTTTGATTTCTTGTCTTAAATTATTGCTGCACGCCCAGCCAGCATTCCCCTTCTATCTGAAAAGTGACTGTGCTGATATGAAGTATGGCTTGCTCATTTTTCACTTATTTCCTGGGTTGCTCCAAGACTCAGTTATTAACGACTGCACTGCAGTCCTGGCCTTTCTTTGAAGAATATCACTTCTTTATTAAGTGTGTATCACAAGGGATTGTCATGCAGTGGTAGTGTGGTAGAGTGATTGTTCACTAACTTCTTTTTCACACGAGCCCTGTTCAATACCATTTATTTCATGGTCTGAAAGCACTAATCTTCGGTGGAGTGCTATAGCTACACTGGCACATGAAGGAAGTCCTGGAGCAGAGGAGACTCAGGGGCACCTTATCCCTCTCTATAACTCTCTGAAGAGAACAGTAGACAGGTGGGGGTCAGGCTCTTCCCTCAGGCTTAGTGATAAAACCAGAGGACAGGCCCTGAAGCTGCCAGGGAAGGGTTGGGTTGTATTTTAGGAAGCAGTTTCTCATGGAAAGGTTGATCACATCCTGGAATGGACTGCCCAGGGAGCTGGTGGAGTCCTCATCCCTGGAGGTGTTTAAGAACAGACTGGATGTGGCCCTTATTGCCCTGGTCTGACTGGTGTGGTGATGTCAGGTCACAGGTTGGGCTGGATATGCTCAGAGGTCTTTTCCACCCTCAGTGATTCTGTGATTCCACCTCAGAATTCATTTGCCATAGAGAGAAATAACTGGTTGAGAATCTCTAGAATATCAGTTTAGGTAATATAACAGTTCCTTTAACCTCTAAAATCAATGCAGTACCCTTTAACCCCCTGTATTCTTCTCAGACCTAGGTGTCCCTCATCATGTTATCAAGGAAAAGCCCTAAAATTCACTGGAAGCTGGATTTGACCTAAAACCTTTTGAAAGGCCCAAGATAGCTGTTGTTAATGTAGATACAAGGTTCAATTCTGCAATAAGCATTCAAGAAAATCTTACAAACAGTTGAAAAAGTAAATGTAACTGACATTTCACTCCACTTGTCACGGAAGGCACCCCAGCTGTATTTATAGCCACACTTACCCCTTGTGCTATTTGCTTGCATTCCTTCCCGACAAACGATGCTGCCGTGTGTTGGAGTTGTCATGCTATCTTTCTTGTTCGAAGCAGGAATGTGTAGGAGGTTACTTGAGGACAGCATCCTGTATGACTTCCTGTCATAGTTTGGGACTTGTAGCACAGGGCTGAGCAGTGGCTGAATGGTTTAGGTGTTTCAACAGAAGCGATGAGCAACCCGATACCCGTACGCTCAAGCCTTGCTGCCCGTTTTGCTGTGACTACGAGAACTAGGGGACAGGTGTCCAGCTGTCACGGTCTGACTTGGCATTAGAAATCTTTGGGTGCAAATTTGACTTCTTCAGGAGAAGTAAAAGGTGATTCTGAGTGACGCTTGATACTCCTAGACATAAAATCGTTGGGGATCAGAAGGGACTTTGAAGGATCATCTAGTCCAATTCCCCTGCCAAAGCAGGATCACCTAGACCAGGAAGACATCCAGGTGGGTTTTGAATGTCTCCAGGGAAGGAGACTCCACAACAAGAGCTTTTATCTAAAGCTTCAGACAATGAGGAGGGTTTAACCAAACCACTTAGCAATTTACAGGCAGTGAAACAACTGAGTTTGGGGAAGAAAGGCCACAAGACATTTTAATTCACTCTCCCCACCAGACATCAGGAGAAAACCCCACACAAGGTACAGACTGCTCTTACATTTAACTGAGATGAAACGTTGAGCATCGTCACTACAGACAGTTTCTGCTTCTCTCTGAAATCACAGCAGATACCTGACTTCTGTCTCGATCCTGCATGTACCTTTCCTTTACGGAAGCAATAACGTTTTCTCTCAGTAGCAGCAATGCAGCTCTGAACAGACACCAAGACGGACAGAAGAAGTAGTGAAGAAGAAGAAATAGGTCACTGAAGGAGGAGAAGAGGGAGGTTTGGGAGGAGGGCAGACACTTTGCAAGTTTTTAAACCCCAATTTAAACTTTTCTATGGATAACACAAAAGTTCATCTTACAGATTCTACTCAGCTTTTAAAGCAGAAGAGAAATACAAGTTCATTTGTGGGGAAACTTTCCTGTTCCTAGTTTTTCCTGAGATGGCAGTTTTCTCCTGACTGTTTAGTTCCGACATTCCCTCCTTATTTAATCTTCCAATGGTAATAACAAGCCAAACTAGCATCCCATATCTCCTTTTCCTAAAGGATATTCTCCTTCTCTCAGATGGATGCTGTTACCACTTGGCCAGCAATGTTTTCCAGCTCTCTCTCTCTTGCATTCCTGGCTGCACAGTGGTTTGTTTGGAGGTTGTTTCGTTCCTTGAGCCTGGTGAAGGGCACCGGTTAGCAAACTCTCCTGGAATGTGAATGTAATGGCTGTGATCTCTGAGTAAGACCCGGGTCTCCCACTGATGGGCAAGTGCTCTCTAATCATTCAGCTGTTACACTGAAAATGCACTTCTCCTGTCCTCTGTAATGAAATCAGTGCTAACATTTCTGTTTCCTCCCGCGACCTCAATGCTAAGTGTAAATATTTGGAGGAGGTACCCCCTTAGGGCTGAGGGTGGATCCTGTCTGCTTAAATCAAGATCTCAACAGAGCAGCACACGTAACACTACTAAGGATGTAGTGTTGGGAAAGAAGACAGAAAACTTCCAGGTGTCCCTGGAAAGACAAGGCTCAGCTGCTTGCAAACTCCTTTTCTACGGAGGAAGAACACCTCGCATCAGCTGCTGACAGCCTCTTCTTTGGGTTCTGATCCCAACCCCTTGGTCATTTCCAGGGAGCAAGAAAAAGGGGATGTTCCCTAGAAAACCACACTATCTAGTTAGGATCCAATACCGAGTGCAGCATGACTCATGTACTCCACATACCCAGAACCTACCAAGGTGCTTGGGAAGCGGGCAGTGTTGCTGGCTCATGAGTCATCTGCTTCATATGAGTGGGCAGCCGTATCCTGCATGAGCTGAGTTTTCAGAGACACTTCGAAGGGTACTCTGCAGGACAGCATACGGCATGGGCAAATGACTCTGGTTTTGTTTGTGCTTGCTGCTGCTTCAGCTTTGGCTGAGGCCCCACGTTATTAGTCCTGACATACCCTGCAAACTTTACTTTGAACTTTGACACGCTTGTCTGGAGAACTTTCATCATCTGCTGCTCTCTAAGCAGCTTCATTTCAACAGAAATGAAGAAATGAATGGAAATAGAAAAACAAGATAAATAAACTGCACTGTTTCCTCTGCTGTTAGAGCTGCTTTGGCATCAAACTGGCTCTGGTGAGTCTTACATTTAAAATACGTATTTTCCCCTCTCATTAGTTCTCCTTGCAGCGTTGTTTGATGATATCAAACAGCTATAGTTCTCCGTCCTGTTGTTCCAACACTACAGCTGATGCCTCAGACAGACACAAAATTCCTTCCACTCCCTGCCACTCTCCTGCCGTAGCCAAAATACCCCCAGCAAAGTTGCACAGGAGCCATGCCCTACTCATACCCTTCCCCCTTAGGGCCACGTATGGGTCAGACACTGCATCTTTATATGAAACTGGAGAAAGATGCTACTTAGCTCCCTCCCAGTTTTCTCTGGACCATTAGTGTGTAGCTCATGAGGAGCAAAACAAACAGCAATTTTATGAATTGTAAAGACAGCCAGCTCAAGCTGGACTTGGATGAAGCTGTTCGGCATTGCTCCTTGGACTTGGCATCTCCCACTCGGTCTTGCTCTGCTGCCAGCTGTCACTGCTGCTGCTATCTCAAGGAGTAGCCATGTGCACCACAGCGCCTGGTTTGGATTGAAAGCTCTGCTGTAACTTATGAGGGTGTTGGATATAGAAGCTGCTAGCAACAAGGCTGTTTCTAAAAGCTTTTTCTTAATATAAAACTCTGTCTCTGGTGCAACTCCCCCTCCAAACAAACCCCATCCAAACCCAATCCGAACGTGAAGGCTGCCACAAAAAGCAGCCTGCAAAGCACAGCAATCAGAAGTTGGGATGGTGATGTGGATGTGCCCAGAGCACTGTCTCTGGTAGGATGCCACACCTGCCGTGTCTGCACTCTCGGTTGCTTTGTGCCAGGTTGCTTTGAGCCTCTCCCAGGTCTATCTGATGGAACGGGATCAAACTCAGAGCAATCTGGCCCTTCTCAGCTTTCAGAGCATCAGTATCACGGAAGGGTAGGGATCTGGAGATCATCCAGTCGAATGCCACTGCTGGAGCAGGATCACCTAGGGCAGATAAGTGACTCTCACCTAGAGCTGACAAGGATGAGGGCCAGACGGGGTTTGAACGACTCCAGAGACAGAGCCCACGACCTGCCTGGGCATCCTGTGCCAGCGCCCTGTTACCCGCACCGTGAATAAGTTGTTCCTTGTTTTCAGGTGGACCCTCCTGTGTGGCCGTTCGGTCCCTTTTCAAGCACCTCAAGCACAGCCCAGCAGCAGCTCTCCCCGACAACCTTTTTGTTTCCCCTCGAACAGAGAGGCTGCTCCGCTCCCCCTGATCACGATCAGCCGGGTGCCGTTGAGCTGGGACAGGGAGGGACCCCACAAACGGGATTCTCGGGGGGTGGTGGGGTGCGTGATGTGAACAGCCGGCCACGTCGCCCCGCGGCAGCGGCTCCCGTCCCCCCGTCGCCCCGTTCGGTGATGGCCCGCTCCGGCGTCTCTACCCCCCCGCCCCGCTCAACCCCGNCCCCTCGAGTCCTGCCCCGCATCATGGCTCTGTCCTGGAGGAGCTGGCTGGCAAACGAGGGGAACAAACACCTCTTCCTGGTATGGGGGCTACCCCCGGGGGTCCCCTCGGAGGGGCTGCCCGGCGGGGAGGGCTCAAGGCAGGGGGGGGTCTGGCTCAGCGGGAGCCGCGGGGGTTGGGGCGCTGTGCAGGAGGAGGTGGGTCGGGCTGTGCCCCGCTCCCGGTTGGCAGAGGCTGGCATTGATCCACGCGTGTACCTTAGCCCGGGGACGAGGCGGGTGTCAGCGTCCTGCAGGACTCGCCACGCGTTGAAACCTGTGCGTGCTTTTCGTTTGGGGAAGTTTGGGCGAGAGGATGCATCTTTTGGGAGGTCAAGTTCTTCCTGCCTTTGTCTCTTTGTTGTTAGTTTTTAGTCTCCGAGTTTCTAACTGCGGTTTCCAAGGGGAGGTTTGGAGAATGTGGAGGGTTTCGCCAGCCCTCCGGGGTCTGAAGTCACAAAAGTACAATTTAGTGAAGTGAGATGGAAGTGGAAATGTCTCACATAAAGGCTATTTCTTCTAATATCCTACAGTAGTTTATGTTAAACCCCTGAGGTTTGTTTTCCTGTCCCGTGTAGATGTTTACAAAACTAGAGATCCAGGCGTTTTATGAATGAAATGGACACGGAGCAGTTTGCACATGGAACTCTCACTTACAACCTCTTGTTTCTGTTTCATTTTAGCTCTTCTGGCTCTGCCTCAATGCGTGGCTCTTCTGGAAAACCTTCCTGCTCTATTATCAAGGGCTTCAGTATTATTATTTGCATCAGATGCTAGGGGTGAGTGACCCGGACATTATTTTTTTGCCCTGGAAATTGGGATGCTGGGAGATGGGAAAGGGACAGAATGCGTTTGCTAATCAAGGATGACACCAACTGCCCATTAACTTTGCAAAACGGGGCAAGATCAAGCCTGAGATTACAGGGATACTACCGGCAGTTGTTTAGGAGTAAGAAGTAAGCAGTGTTGAGAAGAAAAAGAGCCAGTCAAGTGTGGGACAGTTATCCTTCTCCCTCCTCTTCCCCCTCCCCTGTTCCCAGCTGCAGACAGGCTCGAAGGAACACAAACATGCTCAGTGGATGACTGGAGCTGTCTTCAAAGTGTTAGCCAAGTTTATGGGCTCATGCTGGCAAATTCTTTGTAATCCAGTTATTGTGACACGTATCTGCTAAAGAAACTTCTGATGAGGTTTGGTTCTCCTGAGTCTGTCATCCTCGTGGGTCCTCTGTTCTGTGTAAACCTGTATAACTTTAGTTTTGTTTTCTAATAAGAAATTTTGGAATCTGAATGGTGTAAGGAAGCTTTGACTGTTTTGATTCAGCAAGGGTAACATCCCACAACACCTGAAGAACCAAAAAAAGGTAACTGGGGGAAGAGAGGTACCGGACTGTTGTGAGGTACACAACTACACTGCTGCAGTTTGAAGCTACTTCTATCCCAAAAGACAGATCAAGGGTGAACAACTTCCTAGGAAAAGCTTCTAGGTTGCTCAGAATCTGAGAATCCAGGAAAGAGTGGGTGAATAACAGCGCTTTGTAACACTATGTCATGCTCTGGAAAGGATTTCAGTGGCCAGTGTGGTGTTAAAGCACAGACAGGACACATCCTAACCTGCTGTGAAGCCCCTCTGTGTTCTATCTTTGGTAGATCCAGGGTCTGTTGTTTTCTGTCATTGCCAAAGCTAGCCAGCTCCACAAGCATTTGTGAACTTGCTTGAAACTAAGTTGTCCTGATGAATTTTTGGTGGGGTTTTGTTTTCCTTCTTAGGGCTGACTCCGATATGTTCAAGAAATGAATCTTAGCTAAAGCAGTGCACAAAGAAGGGAATAAAAATAGTTAAATCCTTCATGATGATGCCTGCCTGAAAAGGCATGACAATGGGTTTAATTTTTCCATAATCTCTAAAGGTTTTGTGGCCCGTGGCATCCATTTGAAAGCTGTGTTGCTGGCAGAGCCAGTGGGTTGTTTGTAAAGCAAGTGTTCCTGGGTCAATGTGTTGGGCCAGACTGCCAGCTGGTATCAATCAGCAGAGTGTCTCTCAATTCAGAAGGCTGGCCTGCCTTGTACCAGCCTTTTGTCTGGACTCTCTTGTTCCCATCCTTCAAAATGAAAGGCATGAGCAAACTATTATGATTTCTGTTCAGAACCCACGAGATGACTTAAGTCACCTGATTCCTTGTCTTGGGGAGGAGGTGAGGGCCAGGAGGCCATGCATGTGAATTTGTTTGAGCTGCAGCTGTAGGGAGAAAATACCACAGAAGTTTAGATACTTCCTAGAATGAGGAGGAAAGGGGAGAGCTGAGTCTCTTGGCCAACATTTTGAAACTAGTTAAAAAATGTGGAGAATACTTAAGGTATAAAATATCTTCACCATTCAGCTTGTCTAAGCGTTGTACTGAGACCCCAAAGTTACCTTTCTGCCTTCTCTCCATGTATCTCAAGATACATGGATTATTTTGCAAGGGTTGGAAGAACTGAACTCACTCTTGGTCCATCAGGAATTGGCCTGAGCACATCCATACTCCATCTGCTCTTACCTTTCACAGCAATTTAAGCTCTTCTTTCTATACTGGTTTGTGTAGCAATGACTGGCTCGTGGCCCATCTGCATAACTAGTCTTCCCTTTGTTCCACACACGGGTGAGTGGCGTGCAGTGCTTTCAGTGTGACTTTGATGTTCAAAAATATTGAGATTTAGATGAACATGGACTGAATCTATTCAATGCTGCCATGTCTTCATGCCAATCTTTCTGATGTGAAGAAGAAAGAATGAGCCTTTTGTCCAGTGGCCACTGAAGTGGCTCACATCCCTCCAGCCTTCTGCAGAAAGAGGAGGCTCAGATTCACCCTTTTCTGATTGCATCCTCTGTGACCTTAAACAAGATACTTAACACCTGACTTCCAAACTGTTTGGGTGCATAACTCCCACTCGGTTTTTTGCCATGACAATCTTTCTGATTGTTAGTTCTATACATGTTAAAAGGCACTAAGAGCTGGCGTTCCAAACACACGAGGGAAGGAAATCGAAGGCACTGCTGTACTAGGAGGGTGGTAATCAGCCTATTCTGTGACACCAAATTTAGTGGGTAAATGCAGACTGTGTCAGGTGTCACTGCTTTGCTCAGTTGGAGTCCTGAATGGGAAGAATGGAAACTCTTCTCTGTGGAACCTCCATCTCTCAAGAAGTTAAAAAATTAACTGGACAGATCTCTGAGGGGAAGCTTAGTCCTGATTTGGTCCTGACTGTAGGTAGAGCAAAAGGCTGGGATGGAGACATCCTGAATCCCTTGCAATCAGAATAATTCTGTTTATGTAACTCCTGCTATGTAAGTTCATCCAGAACCTGGTGCCTATAACCCTCTTCCAGCCCTTTGGATACTTGAGTGCTTGCAATGCTGCAGATTATACTCTTACTGCACGAGTATATTGCTGCTGTTTCAGGAACAGGACTTGGATAAAGAATGGCTATGTTTCATGATTTAATGTGCTTTAACTTGTGGCCTTACATCGATTAAAGAAGCAAAGCCTAGGAAAAACCCGAGAGGCATGGTTTTCTTATGCATATGGCAAAGAGGAAAGGTGTATTTTTACTTTCATGTCCACTATAGACACTACAAGATGTAGGCATGACTTCCAGAAAGGAAGAATCCTAAATGACTTGATGTGATTCCAAATATCTTCTATTGTTGAAGGTTTGGTTTCTCCTCAGAGAAAGTGTTCACATAAATCTTTGCAGATTTCAAGATTACTTCCCTTTCAGACTAGCTTGCCTGTATCTTTTTCCCAACAAGTTTTCTTGTGTCTAAGCAACACATTAAGTCCTAAATTCAGTCCTATCCTTATTGTAGAACTCAAGTCTTCGTGTTAACAGCATTAAATGAAGTACCTGTTTCTTACTGCTTGAGTTTCCCACGACAAGTAAGAGCATGGGGCTCATTTTCTCATGGCATAAAAGGTCTGTCGCTCCCTGTTCCCTCTCTTACAACTAACTAGTGTAGCCAGATGGATGTTAATGCCAGAGAGGAGCTCCTGGGTTTCGGACCACAGTGGAGAAAATGCGTTCTGGGAAGGATCCCTTCTGGAAAAGATAGAACAACTGCAAAGGGGACTGAAAAGGAAAAGTGCTACCTCAACTTTATCTATACATTGCTGTCTTCTCACTGTGCAGCAATGGACAGTCCATTGCAGTCTTTATTGGCTGCTTGGAAAATGCTTCAGATGTTCCAGTAACTTGCATGTTTCTTCTGGCTAGTTTATCATCGTGACAGATGTTTTACCACTTGAGGCCAAATCCTGCTTTCATTGATCCTTATGCAACCACCCTGCAGTCTGCTTCCCTTGCTCATCTGAAGCACTGAGGGGAATGGTGTACCTCGCCCTTTATTTTCCTTAGTGCGGCGTGGTTTTGCTAGTTAATTTGTAACCAGGCTATGTGGGATTTGCTTTTCAGGCTGTTAACATATAGCAAATTTGGCTAATAATAGCTCTACGTTGCTATGGAAGCTATAGAGATGCAGGATTCCCTAATGAAGATTGAGGCTGTTAACCTATAAGAGCTTATCTCAAAGTTCCCCTTGAATTTTCGAGTACATTTCTTCCTGCACTCCCAATCATTCTAGATTGTTTTTGTTTGCTGACAGGTCTTTTTCTTCCAACCCTTTGCCCTTTCTTAGCAGCCCACATTGACACAGGCCAGTGGGACTAGAGTAGTAATTCTGACCCTGTGCTGGGCACTGGTGAGGCCTCCCATTGAGTACTGTGTGCAGTTCTGGGTCCCTTGCTTCAAAAAGAGATTGAGGTATTGAAGCAGGTCTAGAGGAGAGCAAGGAGGCTGGGGAAGGGACTGGAGGGGAAGTGATGAGGAGAGGCTGAGGTTGCTGGGGTTGTTTAGCCTGGAGAAGAGGAAACTTGGAGGACCTTATCATGCTCTAGAACTCCCTGAAGGGAAATTGTAGACAGGTGGGAGTGTGCTCTTCTTCCAGACAACTCCTGATAGGATGAGAGGACAGGGCCTGAAGCTGCCAGAGGAGGATTAGGTTGGATGTTAGTGTTTCCTCATGGAAAGGGTGATCAGAGCTTGAAATGGACTGCCCAGGGAGGTGGAGTTCCCATTGCTGGAGGTATTTAAGGACAGACTGGACATGACACTTAGTGCACTGATCTAGCTGATGTGAGGATGTCAGGTCACAGGCTGGGCTGGATGATCTCACAGCCTCAATAATTCTGTGATCTCTGTAGAGATTCTCTTCAGTTGCGAGCCATTTAAGAGCTTGGGTTTTGCACCATCTAGCTCTTCTATTTGCATCCTTTATTTTATTTATAGCTTGAATAGCAGTCATCCTGTGGAGCATATCTGTGTTGTTAACTTCTACAGGAGAACTTGCACTATTGTAGAACTACTTGTGAAACTGCAGGTAGTGGAGGCTCAATTAGTAGAAACAACTCTCAAATGCTTAACTGAGTGTTTTGTTACTGTACAGTTTCAACTCATGTTAAAACCAATCTCACTGTCATCTCTGCCCCTTATTCTAAGATGACTACAGCATAATTCTCTGTTTAGAACAGAACTATGGCCAAAAATGTTTCTTGTGTTTGAGTTCTTGCTCTCTTGTGGACCATTGCAGGCTTCCCGTGGTACTCTGATGCCATCTTTTAAATGAAACCATTACACTCCAGAGTCTGTCTTTCTCACTGAGTTTGTGATAAGGGGAAGTCAACATGAAGGAGGCCCTCAGCAGCAGACATAGCATCACTTCCCTGTGACTCAGATATGACAATAAGCAACTTCCTGCTCTGGCCATGAGTTGCAGTGTGTTGTCAATCTCTGGGGAGTTACTTGGGTACCCTTAATCCCTTGATTCATGACTGAATCTGTGGAGTTTAGATCATGATACATAGAGAAGGATCAACCATGCAAGTGCTTGTTGGTAATTACTGTTGTGTGATGCTGCAGAGGAAGGGTGGTGTGGAACACCATAGTGTTGAAGTCCCTTCCAGTCTGTGCCTGTAGCATTCTGCCTGGCACAATGAGAAACTGTAACTTAGCAACCCTGACTAAAAGTTCTGTGTCCTGGGCTGAGGATCCTAACAGATTAACTTAACTGTTTAGTAGATTAATGAGGATGAAGGTTTGGGTTGAAATCCTGTAAGAGAATACCCTGTGCTTGGAAGGTATCAGAGATGGGAATTCCTGGTCACGATAGTAGCCTTTTTCAAATTGAATGGCTGATTAAAGCCAAAAGAGAGAGCACATCTAACACAAAGGACATCAAATGAGAACATGGCTTAAGTATGAGGACAGCAAGAGAAGGGAATCACCCAAGGAATGTCTGTTGAGTGAGTTACAAGTGAATGTTGAGCATATTGACTCTCAGCAGTGCAGAGAAGAAACCACATAGCTCATGAAAGAGCTAAAACCATTGTTGCTGTTGTCCATTCCCAATGTTTCTCCCTTCCTATGTCACGAGCAACTGCTGATTAATATATGGAAGCGGAAGACAGAGGTTGAATTAGCTTAGAGAATTGAACTGCAGTTAAATTCTATGTAGAGAATGGCTGCATTTTGTTGGATTTTGATAGTTTTTGGTCTTTTTTTGAAAATCCTTAATGTACTCTTCAGCTGGGAGTCAGAAACAGCACAGCACATAGTCTCAATTTTGAAAGGCTTGCAGTACATGAGGTTGGGATTTAGAGTTCTGCCATGAAAACCAACCATGCAAAACTTCTGACTGAGTCAAAAAACTTTTCGTGTGGTCCTGCTAGCCTCACATTTTCCTTCCTCTCAAATACTTTGGGGTTTATTTTTGCTAGGTTTCCAACCAGATTTGGCATGCCTAGAGGGAAAATTGCTATCTCTGCAGTGTAGATCAGTCCATCTTAGAGTACGTGGGATCTGCTGTTAAAACAAGGAGTCCTCTGAAGAAGGAAGTAGTGTCAAGTGGCAGCATATTGTGTAGCGCAGCCTGTACCACCTACACAAATAAATACTCTCAGCTGCTCTAGTATTCATTTGGGGAGGTGGCCTGTGACTTGTGCCTACAGGGTAGCATGCTGCTTTGAGTCTTCCCGCAGCCTTTCTAGTTGCCCTAAACCATAGAAGATTGAAAAAGATAAAAGGAAAGACTTTCAGAGAGCATCAAGTGTGATGTCTCCATTGCCCTTGCACTCAGCTCTTGTGAGACCTCCTCTTGAGTACCGTGTTCAGGTCAGGGCCCCTCATTACAGGAAAGACATGGAGATGCTGGAATGGGTCCAGAGCAGAGCTGCCAAGCTTGTGAGGGGTTTAGAGAACCAGTCATATGAGGAGAGGTTGAGGGAGCTGAGCAGGTGGAGTTTGGAGAAGAGGAGGCTGAGGGGGGATCTCCTTGCCTTCTCCAACTCCAGTTCTGTGGTACATAGTTGAGGGCTGCTAATACTGAAGTAGTTTGCCTAACTACATAGAAGTCAATTTCCCTTACCTTGCCTGGAGCAACACACAGAACATCCCATGAGAAATGACTCTTGGCTTTTCTCTTCTACGTTGCGTATTGCATGAGGGTAGGGCTCAGTCTATCCTGATTTCTGCGGGGCTATACAGCAGGCAGGGATAGATGGAGAAGTTAGATTCACACTATATCTCTGGTGCCTTTTTCTACCGCTGCGGAGAAGGGGAATGTGAATATACTTGTCTGGAGAAAAAAATCTAGCTGAGTTTTTAGGATTTGAGTCTGTAGTCAGTCCAGTTCCCTACTATACCTGCTGCAGGTTTCCTCTGTACATTTGATTAATTCTCTTTGCCCGTCCATGAAAAGGGAGAGCCGTGTGTGTGGCACTAGAGCGCAGAAAGAGGTTGTCAAATGCTTGTAAAAGAGTGTCCAGCAGAGATTTTAGGCTATGTTTTTCTCTTGACCCTACAGAAATTTCACATGCTACTCACATGAAATAACAGTTGTGGGGTTTTTCCTTCTTAAAGCAATGATGATCTTATAAAAGAGTTGGAAAGATTGGGAGCCATATAGATCTGTCTCTTGTCACATTGAAGCCACTGGTGTGAGCTCTAGGGATGCTCTCATTGCCTGGTGCTTGGCTTATTAAATTCTCTCAAAGGTGGGAGAAGCTGTATTTGTCTCTAAAAGAGTTGCAAGCCCTCTGGATTGTATGATAGAGTAACACACATGCACACACAACCCGTGCCAATGGCCTAGGCATTTGACAAAGTATTGCATTTAGAATCCTGTGGGCTAGTAAGTTTAACAGAGATTCCTGAATTTCATAGCCCTTGGGGGGCTGCTTTCTGCTTCCCCAAAGGTTGGGACTATCAGTACTGGTGGTTACGCTGCTCTTCCCTCGTTTTGCCATGCTGGGGAGTTTGTGAGCTGTGCTCAGCACCACCACTGCACTGGCAGTGATGCCCAGTTAAGAGACCCTTTGTCTGGGCTCACTCCCCACCACTGCTCCTTTTGCTGATGTCAAGCACATGCACACTGACAGAGGGACCTTCCTTTCTTCCTCGGGAGAGTTACACCCCTAAGAATCAGACTCACAGAAGGTGTTGGGTTGGAGGGGACCTCCAGAGGCAGTCTAATCCAACTGCTTTAAAACAAGCAGGGACATCTCTAGCTGGAGCAGATTGCTCAGGGCCCCATCCAGCCTGGCCTTGAGTGGCTCCAGGGGTGGGGTCTCTACACCACCTGTCTAGGCAGCCTGTTCCAGGGATCCAAGGAGATTGAGAAATATCCTGGCTGCAGAAAGAACAAGGCACAGAGGCAACTGAAGGTGCTCTGAATGGGCACTCTTGTCCATTGTACACCAGCTCCTATAATAACCTTCTTTGTAACCATAGCAGCTCAGGGACAGGATTTAGCAGTGTCCCTGGGACAGCTGGGTTCATGGGTGGACTCTATCTTGAACATCTTTTCCAACCTAAATGATTCCACTCCATGCTTCCAAGCTCCTTGGGAATATTTTTAGCCTTTGGGTATGTATTAGGGGACGATAGCAAATCAGCTATTAACCTGCACGGGTGCATGCGGCTATTACTCCCCAAGTGCAGGGCCCTGCGTTTGCTCTTGTTGAACTTCAATCATGTTCCTCTCTGCCCAGCGCTCCAGCCCATCCAGGTCTGGTGGATGGCAGCACGGACTATGTCAGGCACTAATCCCCCCTTGCTGAGGTATGCTCTGTCCCTTCATCCACATCTTTGATGAATGTGCTTTAGAAGTCTGGACCTGGTACTGATCCCTGTGGAGCACCACTGGCTAGAGGCCTTCAGCTACACTCTGCACCACTGGTGATGATGATAGCTGAGTTCCGAGTGTTGCATAATATCATAGAGTCCTTAGGGATCAGAAGGGACCATCCAGTCCAATCCCTCTGCCACAGCAGGGTCACCTAGTCCAAGTCACAGGGGAACAGGTCCAGGCAGGTCTGGAACGTCTCCAGAGGAGATGTATCATCAGCTCTACGTAATGCTTGAGTATTTCAAAGTGCTGCTCATTTCATCGCTAGGCTACTGCAGCACCTCAGCAAGCTCTAATAAAAATGCTTGCATGTGTTTAATGATGGCGTTCTGGAAGTTATAGGCTTTTAGGAGGCATATAGCTCATTTTTATCTTCCCTTTAGAGGAATCATAATTAATAATAACAGAGACATCCTTGTGTACGCAAACGGCACATTATAGACACATTTTACTGGCCATTAAGCCACGTCATTTCGAGGGTATTGCCATTTTACCTGCTAGTCCAAAAATATTTACAGGGTTCTAAAGCAATTTTAGTGACTCTGGGCATGGATAGAGAAATACTGATTGTGGTTCTTCTTATATTTAATTTTTTATCATCCTTTGAAGTGGAAGTTGACTTCAGCAGTCAATTAAATCACAGCTCACTCGCTGAGGACGTGGCCGTTGTGGCTGGTGCTCAGTTGTTGTCATTGCACTCGTGCTCTGGACCATTTGGGAGAGCCCAGAGGAGACCTAAAGTCTGCAGACCATGACTTGTGAGGAAAAAGAACAAGAGTACTCTCATTGTGGAGAGTGTGAAGTGACAACTACAAGGGAAGCAAGTGAAGTTGTATGTAAGGAAGAAAAGAGCTAGCAGTGATGTGGTTTCCTTTGAGTCTTACAATTCAATAAACCAGAGATGTGTTGGCTGTAGATGTCTGTCTTCATGTAGCTTTTGTGGCATCTGCTCCTGGGATATTTGCCAAGGCAAACTTCCTCTACCATTTGTGTGGCAGAGGACGAGGCAGAGCGTGTTCTGTGGGGTAATTGCTCCTACTTCTCACGGACAGCTTTTGGAAGAAGACAACTTACGACTCCTTTGTTGTGTAAGTCTGGTGATGAGGTCTCTAGCACTCGGATCTAAATAAATAGTGTGAATTAGCCAGAAACAGAGCAGTGTTTAGGTGAGAGCTTGATGCTTCAGGTAGATGGAATGTCTTCTGTTTGCCTACTAGTTTTGTGTCCAGATCTGCTCTAGAGGAAGTGGGGTCCGTGGGGGTTACAAACTGTGAGAGCAGGTAGTTTTAATACTCTATGGTGGTAAGAAGCCCCTGTGATGCTGTCAGGTTTGTGTTCTTGATAGATGTGATGAAGTCGGTGATTTTGGTGACGTTCAGTGATTCATATAGTCACCCATTTCCGTGACACATAGCTAACTGTAAAAAACACCCAGCAGTAAATAGGAAATTGAAATTCTAATGATTTCTGTGAAAATAATATTTCTAAATAATAATTAAAGGCTTTGTGCTTCTCTGCAAGCTTTTTTCTTCTTGCTAAGAAAGCTACAAACATGTGCCTCCTTCTTGAGCCATCAATACAGGAAGGCCATGGAGCTGTTGGAGTGAGTTCACAGGAGGCCACAGGGATGATGAGAGGGCTGGAGACTCTCAGGCTGAGAGAAGTGGGGCTGTTCAGCCTGGAGAAGACAAGGCTTTGGGGGAACCTTATAGCAGGTTCCAGTGCCTGAAGGGGGCTATGGGAAAGTTGGAGAGGGACTTTTATATAAGGGACACTAGTGGTAAGGCAGAGGAAGAGTTTCAAAGTGGAAGAAGAGAGATCTAGATTAGATCTTAGCAAGAAATTCCTCACTGTGAGGGTGCTGAGACACTGGAACAGGTTGCCCAGGGAGGCTGTGAATGCACCCTCCCTGGAAGTGTTCAAGGCCAGATTGGATGGTGCTCTAGGCTACCTGATTTAGTGAGAGGTGTCCCTGTCCATGGCAGAGGGTTGGAACTAGATGATTTCTAAGGCCCTTTCCAACCTAAAATTTCGTATTTCACTGCTGAATTAGTTTTTACTGAGAAATCAATGTTCTTTTTGATGTCAACCTTCATTTTGAAGAAGTAATACATCTTTAGGCATTTTTCTTTTAATCTCTTCAAAGAATTCACCTACTTGTGCAGCATTTGAGTTACCTTAATATTATAATGCTTTTTTAATTAATTTCTTCAACAGGTGAAGTACTTGGGGTTTAAAGAACAGTGTTGGAATTATACTCCCAGAAATCTGTTGACACTCTAAAAGCATCTTTTAAATAAGCTAGTGAGATGGTAATTCACCCTAATAACTAGGAGAACAATGGCATTTTGCTAACTTCTTAAAAATTCATAAATGAATGAGAGAAGGTAATAAGATTAAAAAAGAGAGCGTTTTGACGTGAATGTGTGCTTTGTTCGTTTATTTGACAAGTGTTCTTGTTCTAATTATGTAAGTTCCAAATATACCAGCGAAATCATTAGTGAAATTAGGTTTCATTATAGTTCCCAGCTATTGAGTAGTTAAAATGAAGAAACCCTACTTTCTTTAGGTGCAAGTAATACACTGCATGGTATGAATGGATGAGGAGTTCTGTGACAGTTCCAGAACAGCCCCTGAAACAGTGTTTATAGAGTCATAGATTCCTAGAATGGTTGAGGTTGGAAGAGACCTTAAATATCATCTAGTTCGAAGATGANGGAGTCTCCTCCAGGCTGCACAACCCCAACTCTCTCAGCCTGTCCCTGTAGGAGAGGTGCTCCAGCTCTCTACTCATCCTCATGACCGTCGTCTGGACACGTTCCAACAGCTCAGTCTCCTTCCTGTGTTGGGGGCTCAAGAACTTGACTCAGTCCTCCAGACTGGGTCTCACGAGAGCGGAATAGAGGAGGAGGATCCCCTCCCTCAACCAACTGGTCACACTTGTCTTGCTGCAGCCCAGGATGCAGTTGGCTTTCTGGGCTGCAAGTGAGCATTGCTGGCTCATGTTGAGTTTTTCATCAACCAACCCCCCAAGTCCTTCTCCTCAAGGCTGCTCTTATTTCTGTTGAATTGAATCACTATATTTTCCCAGCTTGTTTACCAGAAAAGAGCTTCAATTTACTACTTCTTTCTTAAGTCTGTTGTAGCTTTCGGGGGATGCTTATTGTTGTCTCCTACCTTCCATGTGGCTTTGAGCACTGATGCTGGTATTGGTTCTTTCAGTAGAAAGTTGTCATTTGCTGACACTATTGATGGTAAAATTGATTGGAAGTGGTTTCTTGATGCAGGGGTGAGAGCTGTTTGCCTCAAGAACAGCACAGTATGCCATGGGTAGAGTGATTTTTCTAGTGTATGTAAAACATGATGAGGCATCATTGAGTCAGGAGAATATTGGAAGCATCTAGTTTCACAGCGAGGAAAAGGAGGTTGCCTACTGCCACCTGAAACATTAGAGCATCTTTTCTCCCTGTAATCTAACTCTTGCTATATTTGTTCAGCTAGGATTGTGTGTTAGCAGAGCTTCAGCATCTGTCCTCAATCTCAACTGCTGCTTGGTCCTTCTGCCAATGTGCCGTGTTCTCTTGGCCTTCCTGCGAGGATCTCAGAAGGTAAGTGCTATCCTCGGAATAAAGCAGCTGACGAGAGGGCCCTGCTCTGTTTAGTTCTAAAACTAACAGGAAAAATCTGTGAAATCCCTGCTGTGTGCATGCCTGATGCCAGCCATCAGACATTCAGCCTAGAGTCATCACTCCTTTGAAGGCAACGCTTTGTCTGGTGCTTTGTGGTGCGATTGTGAGCAAGGTTTCCTGCATGCATTTGTGAAGGACAAGATGTTGTTGTGGAACTGTAACTAGACAGCCTGCTCCTTCCTTTCCAAAGCTCAAATAAAATACATATGCATGGTCTCCAGTGCTTCCTGTTAGAGTGCAACACATCACGCTGAACTCTGTCTCTACACAACTATAAGTGTCTTACTGGAGATGAGAGAGCCTTAAATAACAGTCCCTGAACTGATATGTTCGTTAGCACTGGAGAAAGAAAGCGATCTGGCAAGGCTAAGGGTGTTTGCTTTCTGCACCACTCTTCAGCAAACAGTAGTTTGTGAGTCACCAGTAGCTTTTACAGGAACATGAAGTGATGCTTTTGAGGAACATCTGTGTCTTAAGGTTTAGCAGATGGGTTGCTGTCCATGACTCCCTATTCGATTTGATATCTGTAGATGCATGTCTGCTTGCAGCTATACCTCTCCCTCTGATCCTGCTAACTAAACAGTATTAGCTCTGGGATTCCTAGTTTTTAGAATTAGAAAGGGTATCACTTTGTGCTGTCGTTTTCTGTGCAATACAGAGCCATCTGTAATTGCTTCATTAATAATGCAAAGCTGGCTCATTAACACAATCCAGTTTAGTTTAGGCACTGTGCTTGTAAGGGTTCAAGAGCTGAAGTTACTATTCTATCATCTCAGCTGCTGTTGGTGTTTTATTCCTTTGCTTTATTTAAGAAGATAAACGGCTTGAACTCCTTTGTTAGGTTGCCAGCAGGAAGACCAGAAGGTTGCTAGACAAAAGTAAGACTTTTCATGTGACCTGTGGTGTTACAATATGCATCTTCTCAGGTGAGCTCCTCTGTTGCTTGTTTGGGAAATGCACTGAAGCAGTGCTGTGTGGTCTTTCCTTACACAGTACATTTGGGGGTAGTCTTGCTCTGCGCTTCCCTGCATTCCATTGTGAATGCTTTCTCAGATGTGTGTGGGTTTTGGTTTACTTTTCCTTTAGAAACACGAGTTTACATTCCAGTGCCAAGCATCCCCTTAAAATTCCACTTTCTGAAATGACAGGCATTTGAGATCAGGTAAAAATCTGCCATTACCTGTGACCCTCCATTGTGCCTAAGGAATTTCAATGAAGAAGCAAGGTGCTACAGGCTTAGCTGCAGAAGAGGGAGCAGCAAGAGGGAGAGAGTAGGGGGGTGTCCCTGCTCATGGCAGGGGGGTTGGAACTAGATGATCTTTAAGGTCCCTTCCAACCTGAACTATTCTAGGAATCCCTGAAATATTTGGTGAAGCAGTACTGTTGGTGGATGCCTCTGAATGTCGTTTTCCAGCTGAAGCTCTGTAGCAGGGAAATGATTGCTGTAGTGTTAACATTTCCTAAAATATATGCAGCTTTGAACTACCAATATCATGGAATCATGAGGGATCGAAAGGGACCTCGAAAGATCATCCAGTCCAATCCCCCTGCCACAGCAGGATCACCCAGACCAAGTCACACAGGAACACAGCCAGGCGGGTCTGGAACATCTTCAGAGAAGGAGACTCTACAACCCCCCTGGGCAGCTTCTTCCAGTGCTCTGGTACCTTCCCTGGGAAGAAGTTCCTGCTGATATTGATAGGGAACCTCCTCTGCTCCAGCTGGCACCCAGTGACCCTTGTCCTATCACCAGATGCCCTTGAGAAGAGCCTGGCTCCATCCTCCTGACACCCACCCCTCACATCTTTATTAGACATAAGTGAGGTTACCCCTCAGCCTCCCCTTCTTCAAGCTAAATATCTAGAACCTCATTTACTTTACCTTAGTCCCTGAAGCATCTCATGCAAGTGATGTGATTATCTGAGTGGCTGCTATTCTTGTGGAGAACATCTACCCCTTTTTATGGATCTCAGCTTTACTTTCTTTTCTTTTTAGTTGTCCATGTCGCTGCTCATTTGGTGAATGCTCTTAACTTCTCTGAGAATTACAATG
The DNA here is from genome assembly GCA_013397515.1 of Upupa epops. Taxonomy (NCBI): domain Eukaryota; kingdom Metazoa; phylum Chordata; class Aves; order Bucerotiformes; family Upupidae; genus Upupa; species Upupa epops. The sequence goes on along the minus strand of VZRI01004303.1, from coordinate 56,575 downwards.
AAGAATTTCTGGCTATAAATGCAGCGAATTATCGTGGTGAGGTGAGCCAGGTGTCCTTTCATGCTTTGCTTTCAACTATATAAGTCAAATGCATGATGATTTTCAGTGCTGTTGTGTGATCCAGCCTATGATTTACAAGTGCTGCCGTCTGGGCACTGGAAACTCCTAAATCATGTGAATTGCTCTGTATTTTACCCCTTTCTCTGAATAAAGCGTATATTAAATGCTTTTTGGTTAAGACAGGGTTTGATCCTGTTAGATTATGTGGTGGAGCATGTTCTTATCAAGTCCTTTCCCTTTCCACCCTGTTGTGCTGCTTCTCTTTTCTCCTTGGGTCACTTTTGCTGCCACTTGGGAATCCTCTGTATTTGCACTCTTCAGAATAGAGTTCTGTATGGCATACTCTGGGGACTTCTAGCTAGGGAGATCTGAGCCTGACCTTTGTGGCTATGGGATATGCATTCTAAGAGTAGAGTTAGTTATCTGCATGAGCTGGTTTGCAAGCTGATTCCTGGTTATGGAGCACTTGGTTTGCGTGACTGCTCGCTGTGGTGCAGTCCTAAGCCACCCTCTAGGTGCTTGCTTGTGCATTCAGCACTGGAGAGATATCTGCAGTATCTAGGAGTAAGACCAGAGTCCAGGGCTCTTTTCTTCTTTGGGCTACAGTCAAGATCTGTCTTGTTTACGTTCATTCTGAAGTCTGCATTTCTTTTCTACCAGCTTCATTAGGAAAAATTTAGAGTGACCCTATCCCAGCTGCATCCTTTCCTGGAAAAGGAGAGCTTGACTCAGCCCAGGCTCATAAGGACCAACAACCAAGGTCTTCCACTCCCTGGGTGAATGATCTAATCACCAAGTTATTCTATGGCAGTTAGACATGCCAACACCAACTATTGTGTCCTGGGTTGAGGTTAGTGTGTGTCTGTGGAAGGAGTAGTCCAATAACCTCATCAGGAACATTAGCAGGAGTTTGCCTCAGACAAGACAGTGCCAGGGTGTGGGTCTAGCCTGTCAGCCCTTGAAATGTGCCTTAGAGAATGGAGAGAAGCTTTTAGGAATGCCAGGATCAGAACCTCCTGGCGTTTAGGTACACTAGTAGGTCTTGAATCTTTGTGCTTGAATTCCACTATAATCTGTTTGTTCCAGCTGTGGTGGGCAGCCTGGATGCTGCTGTCATCCTCTGTGTCTAGCTGCACACATCTGGATGCAGATAATATCAAGGAAAGGGAGGCTTAATTTTTTCTGTTTACCTCCCTACACTGCATTATGCTGCAAGAGTGAAAGAGTTTTCTCTTTGCAGCGAAGACAAAGCCTCGTGAGGGTACAGGACTCTGGGGAGCGAGGCAGTTTCCTGTGAGATAGACATATCCCCTCTTCCTTTCACGTGCGATGAAGGACACAGGAACATCTGGCACTGTGTTGTCAGCTCCCTTGTGTTCAGTCCTGCTTCAGTAGAGTCTCCTGCAAATCTCTCGGTGATGTAACTGGCAGTAAAATCCTTGCTGCTTGTCTTTCATTTAAACTCAATCTCTCTTCTGTTCCCCTCTGTCCTCCCAAAGGTATGAGGTAACTGAGTAAAGTTAAGCTAGCAAAAATAACTATCTGTAAAACTATCTGGATCACAGTTTTTCATAACAGATCAGGGTTGCTTTCGCTGGGGGAAGGCAAAGGCTAAAGGTTGAGTTTACGTTGAATTGCAGTCGATGTTAGCAAATACCAAATCCATTCCTGCATCCAGACCTAGGGATTGCCTACTCCTCTAAGTGTATGAGCTTTCAGCTACCGGTTATTGTTCCATTATTCATGCTTACAGAAAACCAAGTGTGCTGAATGAGGGTTTCTTTTTCTTTTTGCATGTCTCTTTTCCAGGACCCAAGGAAACTGCTTTTTGCTACTGGTGAGTAGAATTGAACGCTAAAGTTTGCTGTTTTGCTCTCTAGACAAAACACTTGGATCCCGTGTTTCTGTGCTGTTTGAGCTTGGTTGAGATGTGTTATTTGTGTTAATGCATCCTGGGTTTGCTTATCCAATAGTTAGGAGGGAGGAGTTACATAAGCGCTGTAGTAGGATGAGCGGCATCTTCAGAGCTGTTGTTGTACAGATGAGTCAGAGGAAAATCACCAGTTTCAAACAGAGATTCTGCACAGTGTTAAAACAGAATTCCTAAACGACCCAATTCTAGACAAAGAAATACACCAAAAGCTTGCTTCTTGATTCAGCTGCTTTATTTAAAGGTTGGTTTGACTTCAAAGCCACCTAAACTCTGTTCAGTGCAGTGAAATAGAGTTGGCAGCCGGCTACAGGTGGTGTTTCCCAGGGCCCAGTGTTGGGTCTGGTCTTGTTTGACACCTTTGTCAAGGTCTGGTTTGAGTGCACCTGCAGCACGTTTGCAGATGGCACCAAACTGAACTGCTGGAACGTGTCCAGAGGAGGGTTGTGAGTGTGATGGCAGGGGCTGGAGCACCTCTCTTAGAGGGACAGGCTGAGAGACTTGGGGCTGTTCAGCCTGGAGAAGAGGAGACTCCAGGGAGATCTTAAAGCAGCCTTCCAGTACCTGAAGCTCGTAGCATTTAGGTCAGGGTCCCAAGGAATCAGTCTGGACAGAAAAACAACGGGGTTCTAGATCTACCAATTCCAAACCATTTAATTGGCAGCTCTTGGGAAGGGATTTCCAGAAACCCTCTGCCAGGTTTAGGTCAGTTGAGCGTGGAGGAAGAGAGAAAGTGAAATGATAAAGTGAGGTGTGAGCTAACTGGAAAGAAGTTGGGTAACTGGTGTAGTTAGTGAAAGAGTGGTGGAGGCTTGCTAGAGGGTAACCGATGGAGGAGGGAGTTAAAGATGGGAAGGGAGAATCAGAACAAACAGCTAAGGATTACATTTAATATCTTAGATAAAGAGGTCTTGGGGTGGAGAATTATTGTAGAGGCACCATGGGACATATTAGATCTCTACAGTTGAACTCCTTGTACCCTCTGACAGCCAAGAAAAGATTGCATTGTCAGACGTCCGGGCACGCTTGCAAACAGCAGTGATTCTCTGCCATCTTCCACTTCAAATTACTCAGATAGCTCCCCATTCTAACAACGGGCAATTAACATTTATTATTTGTGCTGTGGGAGTGCCCCGATGAAGCAAGATTGTGCTGGGAGCTATATGAATATGCAAAATCTAAGTGTCTTCCCAAACAGTTTGGAACTAGATTCATCGGTGGGTTTTTTACCACAGCGAACAGAAGGAGCTGTAAGGATTTAGAGTTTCAGGAAAGAACTTCCTTGTATAAGGGTGTAAGGCTAACTGTGGGAGGAACAAGTATCTGAGATTCTAGTTAGTGGAGAAAAAGAGAGACGGAGAGAGGAAGGGAAGGAAACACCACAACTGCACTGATGGATGGGGGCAAGGTTGTGAGGGATTTCATGTTTGGTGGGGAGGAGCGTTGAAAAACCAGCTGTAAAAGGGGACCTGTGACTTGAGTGACAGCATAGGAGTGATCAAGCACTGCTGGGTTAGAAGTACTGGTGTCAGGGGGCGAACTGATTGCATGCTACGTATCAAATGAGAGTTAGAAACAATAAATGAAGAAGGAGGCATTGGAAGGAAGATATTGCAGCTGCTTTTAATTGTAGGCTCTCCATGAAGGGGTGAAATTGTGTTCCTTAGGCAGTCCCTGACACAGCTTCCATCAATTACTGAGCCAGGGTTCTTCTTACAGTTTAAAACCTGAAGAATGATTTGGGATGTGCCAATAGTTTGGGTATCAGACTTCTCAACAACTATCAAGTAGTTTATCAAAAAGAAGAGATTTGAAATGGTCTCTTCATTGCTAAGAAATCAAAAATGGCAATCAATTATTTTACAAATGACCTTCATCTAATCACTACGACCCTGGTCTGTAGATTTGTTGAGGTGCCTATGTTCTGACTCTGAAACAACTCATGGTTGCTGGTTGTTCTGACTCTGTTTAACACTTTTTTGGGTGACCAGAGACTTCAAACGATCATTTTTTTGAGAAATAAAAGGTTGTGAAGTAATGCTTCATTGATTTTTGGGTTCCTTATTCTTAATTCAGGTGGTTAGTTCCTGGCATGGCAAGTTTGAAAGTAAGATGCTCAGAAAAAGTGGGTTTATTGGGTCTTTCTAATCTCTCTCTAGACCAAGGGTTTGCTGTACTTTATGGGCAGGTTTCTACTTTAGGATGAGGTTAATTATGCTGTAGAAATACTTGTTTCTCTCCTTTGAGTTCTGGTAGGACTTTTCCTTTGAGCAGATGCATCAAATCCTTAATATTTTTAACTTTACCTTCTCAAATGCTGCCTGTAGATCACTCGCTCAGACCTAGCTCTACGGGCAACAATTTTAAGCGTGATATAATGCCATGGAGAGTAATTTCAGGCTCTTTCTCATTTCAAAATGAAATGGGTTGGCAAACAATTGTGGTGACAGCTTGTACAGACATGGATTTGCTTGAAATTCTGTCCCTGACCAAGTTTTTATTTGTCATGTTCAACAGAGTTTGAAATAAAGAGAGATAGAAACGTGTACAGTCATTCTTACAAATAAATAAGCAGACAGGTTTGTTTCTTGGTTACCTACTCAGAGAAGAAATGTCATTAGCAAAGATTAATAGGAGGCTTGAGATTTGATGGTGAAGTGTGAGGAAAGGGGTGTTTTCTCTGGAAAAACAGGAGGTGACACAACAGCTTTGCTTTCCCATCTCCTTTGATGCCTGCCTTGTCTTCAAGAGATGATGTCACATCCTGATCGTAAGAGAAGGGATGTGACAGATGAATGCATGCGAGACTTCATCTGAATCATGATCTGTGTGTCTAAGAACTTCCACTTTGCTCCACTCATGGGAGGAAAGCTCTTCCAGCTCAAATGCAAGTTATGTCTGTTTCAGTTCCAGGTCTGACTGGAGTCATCATGGTGTTGGTATTATTCCTCATGTGTACAGCTTCCACGTATGCCATTAGGTAAGACAATCTGATTGTTATGCTAGTAGTGCCATTTGAGTAATCAAATTCTCCTACCAATTAGAAGGAATGAAGAGTAAATGCAGAGCAAGGAAAGAAGTCTGTAAATGAGTGTTAAAACCACTGGGTTTCTTGCCCTATTTTTTTCTTGGGTTTGTTTTACTACCTTGCAGGTAAAGGAGCAGAGTCAATCTCTCAATCAAACATTTACAAAACCCACTTCAAGGGCTTTCTGAGGAAAATATTGTTTGTGTAATGTGCTCATCAGTTCCTAATCTACAGCTTTAAACATCCAAATAGGGTTTTTTTCTGACTTGGACAGGTAGGAAATAAACAGAGCTTAGGTAAAGTTCTGTCCAAGGGATAAATCAAGTCAGCTGGAAGGAAAAGAAAATACCTTTTCTCTTCATTATTTTCACTGATTAATTGTAACAACAAACTGTAAAAAATGGCAATAACAAAAGTAAACAGCAGTGAAACAAACTGAAGCAGCATTGTGCTACCTAAGTAGAACTCTCTAGAACGACCTGAAGGGAAGTTGTAGACAGCTAGGGGTCAGGCTCTTCTCCCAGGCAACCAGTGATGGGATGAAAGGACAGGACCTGAAACTGCACCAGGGGAGGGTTAGGTTGGCTGTTAGGAACCCGTTCTTCACATAAAGGGTGCCCAGAGCCTGGACTGGACTGCCCAGGGAGGTGCAGTCCCCATCCCTGGAGGTGTTTAAGGATAGACTGAGACATGGCCCTTAGTGTCCTGGTCTGGCTGAGCTGGTGATGTCAGGTCCTGGGCTGGGCTAGATGAGCTCAGAGGTCTTTTCCAGCCTCAATGATTGTGTGGCTGTGGTTGTCAGATAGGTTCTTTTTGATGTTGATTATGATTCAAAAGAGCAGTGCAGTGTTGGCTCACAGCAGCTGCTGGGATTTCTAAAGGTTTAGCCCTCCAATGGGTTTCACATTCTGCACCATTATTTGGCACATAGGACATTGGAGTGTCCAGCACCTGGGAGGATCCAGCCCAGTGTTTTTTTTTAACTGAGCTTTTAATCAGAGCTTTTTAAGGCTCAGATTCTGCAGCTGGAACACACAAAATATCCACAGAATTACTGAAGCTGGAAAAGACCTCTGAGATCATCCAGCCCAGCCCTGGACCTGACATCACAACAATAATCTAGACCAGGGCCACATCCCCTCCATGTATGGGGACTCCACCACCTGCCTGGGCAGTCCATTCCAGTCTCTGATCACCCTTTCCATGAGGAAGGGCTTCACAACATCTAATCTAACCCTCTCCTGGCAGCTTCAGGCCCTGCCTTCCTGTCCTATCACTAGTAGCTTGGGAGAAGAGCATGTTCCCCTACCTGTCTACAACTCCCCTTCAGGTAGTTATAGAGAGGGATAAGGTCCCTCCTGAGTGTGCTCTTCTCCAGGCTAAACAACCCCAGCTTCTCATCAGCCTTTCCCTCCAGTCTCTTCCCCAGCCTCTTTGCTCTCCTCTGGACCTGCTCCAGTACCTCAATGTCTTTCTTGAAGTGAGGAGCCCAGGATTGCACTGAATACTTGAGAGGAAGTCTCACCAGTGCCCAGTACAAGGCAGAATGCATCCCTAGTCCTGCTGGCCACACTATTGCTGATCCAAGCTGGAGTGCCTTTGGCTTTACGTGCCACCTTGGCACCCTGCTGGCTCCTGTTCAGCCAGGTGTCACCCAGTCCTGCCAGGTCCCTCTCTGCCAGGCTGCTCTCCAGCCACTCATCCCCCAGTCTGTAGCTGTAGGGGGTTATTGTGGCCAGCATGTAGGACCCTGCCCTTGGCCCTGTTAAACCTCATCCCTCTGTCCGCTGACCCAGCCTGTGCAGATCTCTGTAGCCTGCCTTGGTGTTGTTTTTACAAGTAGTCTGTGGTAAGATCAAAGACTGCTTATGTCAACCCATCCTATCAATTCAGCAAACACTGGAAGGATATTTTCATTCCTTATTTTCAAACTCTCATGGTGCCTCACTGATGTGAACTAGATCTGTGCTTCAGAACTTGGAACTGATTTGTCCTTCACGAGTAGAAACTGATTCAAGAGAGCAGTTCAGTAAATACTTGTGGACATTTTGTAGGCAAAGATCCTCCCAGGGTGGAGAGCTTTGTGAAGCACTGTGGGCTACGGAAGGGCAGGATGAGCCTGCTGCACAGGATGTCAGATGTGGCTGCACATTACATAGTCTGCACAGATGGCTCTATTTGCAAATAAAAGCCAGTTTTAGCAAGATGGAAAAATAAAACTATTACTTCACTCCGCAGCACTGAGCCAGAACAAAGTCCTCTTCCCTCCAAGGCCGTGATAAATCAAAAAAGAGAAGTGTTTATTAATGATTGGGAAACTTAGGAGACTGCGTGTAGTTGTGAGCCTTCTTGGAAGCAATGATTTTGGGGTTCGTGCAGGAAATGTTTGCATCTTTTGAGGTTACAACGCTTGTTATTTCCTTCTTCAGTCACTGGAAGTGCAAGTGTTTTCCTCCTGTCTGCCCTCTATACAGCAGAATCAAAGCCTTAGGAGGTCCTCTGCATCCCCTGCCCTTCCAGCAATAATTGGTGTTTAATTCTTATGGAGTTCTTGTTGGGTGACAGCCGGCTGAACAGCAGCCAGCAGGGTGCTCAGGTGGCCAGAGGGCATCCTGGACTGGATCAGGAGTAGGGAGGTGATGGTGCCCCTGTACTCTGCGCTTGTGAGACCACACCTTGAGTATTGGGTCCAGTTTTGGGCACCACAGTATCAGAAGGACAAGGAGGTGCTGGAGTGGGGACAGAGAAGGGCAGTGAGGCTGGGGAGGGGGCTGGAAAACAGGCCCTGTGAGGGAACTGGGGTTGTTTAGTCTAGAGAGGAGGAGGCTGAGAGGAGACCTTTAGGCTCTCTATAACTATCTAAAAGGAGGTTGTAGCAAGGCTGCTGCTGGTCTCTTCTCCTGAATTCCTAATGATAGGACAGTGAGAAATGGCCTCAAGCTGCACCAGGGGAGGGTTAGGTTGGATGTCAGGAGCCTGTTCCTCACATAAAGGATGCCCAGAGCCTGGAACAGACTGCCCAGGGAGGTGGAGTCCCCATCCCTGGAGGTGTTTGATAGACTGCATGTTTGTCATCACTTGCTCAGTAAACTGTGTGAAGAAGTGTTAGGAGGTTTAGCTGCTCCAATACCATCTCCTTTTGTACCCAGATATCTCAGTCTTCAAGTGGAGTTGCTAAGCCACCACGTGTATCTTCCTTTTCAGAACAGGGTTTTTCCAAATCTGTGCTGCTTACTCAAGCATGGCAGTGTCTCCCTTGCATTTCTCAGCTCCCTGCCTGGAGGTGTTGAAGAACCCTGTAGCCATGGTGCTTCCCACCCTGCTTCAGTGGCAGCAGGGAGGGGGTCAGGCTGTGTCTGTCAGTCTCTCAGGGACTGAGGGGTTTTGTTGGGGTGGGGATGGTTGGACTGAGGGATCTGGGAGCTCCTTTCCAGCCAGGATTATTCTGGGATTCTGTGACTCTTATCAAGTTCCTCTAAAAGTTCTCATGAAGATCTAGGATTTTGTAATAGAGACATCTGCAGGAATGCTGGAGGAAGAGCAAAATTCTCCACTAGCTGGAAGCTGGCATTCCGACCTACTCATACAGGAAGCAGAGTGACATTTTAATCAGTCAGAATAGCCAGCTCAGGTGCTGGGATTGCATTCCCATCACAAAATTTGACAAATTAGTGGTTTTTGAAAGAAGTGCTCAACAGACAATGATAACAGATCCCGTATGGAGTGGTTGGGACTGTAGGAAGGTACTAGTTTTCCAGCCAGGGACCTGCTTCTGGCAGCTCATCTGCTGTGCAGCTCTTCTCAACAAGGCTGCTTACTGGCTCCTGGCTGAGTCTCAGCCACAGGTAAGAGTGGCTCCGAGCTCCCTTTTACAGATAAGAGGTGTTTTAATCCAATCCCCTTTGCTTTTCCATCAAGAACTATATATCTGAGATGAGGCTGGATGGGGCTCTGAGCAGCCTTGTCTAGTGGAATGAGTATGTTGTTTGGAACTAGACGGAGGTACCCTCAAACCCAAACCACTCTGCAGTTCCACAGTTAGCTGAGTGAGAGGAGTAGCTGCTTAAACCTCTTCTCAGAGCTAATAGTGGGGTTTATTTAATAATTGTTTGGGCCTATGGAAGGCTTTTTGGTCTGGAAGGCACTCTGGGACGGTGCTGTGTAGTGTGAGAGGTAGGTCTGTGTGTAGAGTATTTTCTTAAGTGTGTTTTGTTGTTGTGTTTTGGTAAGTGTTTCACTCGAGAGAAAACAAACAAGCTTAATAGAAAACAGTTCTCCTTTTACACTGTCTAACAAATTCCTGAGGAAAGCAAGACTTCTTTCCCCTTTGCCTTTCCTGGTACTCACAGTGGTGATGTTCTTGATCCTCCCAAGACTCTCAGTCCTGGAGTACCACTGTATGAGGTCTCTGTCCCTGGAAATTCTTCCTGTCCTTTTGCTGTCTCTTTGCTCTGGCTCCCTTTTGTCCTCCATCTCCTTCCACTAGGTACCCTCAGAAGTTTCTTTGACCTTTCCCACTAGCCATTCTGCTGCTTTCTGGTTGTGTGTTGTACCAGGAGGGACACTGGGGCAGGGAGGAGGCAGTGAGAGTGAAGAGCCCTGGAGACTGAGGAATTGTTCAAGCTGAAAGGATCTGACAGGGGTTAAGTAGGACCTAGAAAGCAGTGAAGTCTCCTAATTTTGGAAGAGTTCTTCAGCTGGCTCTGCACCTCAATGTCCTTTCTCTCAGCTTTTTACCTCTGTGTGAGTCACCTGTTCTTCTCAACACTCGATTGCTTACAACTACAGTGCTGTCTGTAAGAACACACGCTGGGCTTTGACTCTTCTACATGTCTACATGGTGTTTAATTATGCCCTGTGTGCACGTAATTATGTCCTCTGCTTTTAATTAGCACCGACTCCATCTGAGTGGGAAAAGCATTGACCCATGGTTTATTCTTTGCAGGGTTTCAAACTATGACATCTTCTGGTACACACACAACCTTTTCTTTGTCTTCTACATGCTGCTGATGCTGCACGTTTCTGGGTAAGTACGTGGAAAGCATTGTCCCTGCTCCTGAAGCACAACCAGTAAGAGCAGCTCTTTCAGTTGTCAAGCTCGCTTGTGCACGTTGGGCCAACTTCTTGCAAGATGCTGGCCCCTTTAGTTGTCTGGTAGGTGTTTGCTTAAATAAAGCTCAGGCTGTAGCACAGAGAACTGTGAATTACTAAGCCAGCTAGCACAAAATGCTTCACTGTGAAGCTTATTCCTTGCCAATTTTGCCAGTTTTTAGTGGGAAAAATTTATCTTTCCTCTCTGTTGTCCATTTAGACTCTCAAGAAGATGGTCTCTCCCCACTGAATTCTTTCTCTGTGCTGTGGTACATAATTTACTAGTGTTTTCTTCTTTACACAAATATCAGAGCAGCACTCAGATGCCCTGAAACTCACGGTGACATCTGTATCAGGCACAAACAAGCCCATCTCTACTGCAGGTAGAAGTAGTCGTGTGCAAATCAGGTCCATTAGCATCTCTGAAGTTTCCTTTGTGGATGTAGATGCAGAGATTGGTGTAGGAAAGGGAAAGTGTACATGAACAGGGTTTGTTTCTCCATGGTATCAGTCAGCTCCTGAAACCTGGGGTCCAGGAATATCTGCATCACTGAGCACTTACTTGTTCATGGGGTTGGTTTTACTGTTGCATGGATCTTTATTGCTGAGAGAGATGAATGCAACCTGTTTTCCCTGTCATGGGACACAATGACCTTTTGCACAATTATTATTGACAGATGTTTCTAACTTCTTGAAAACATCTGGTGGCCAAAATCCAGGAAAGCTGGGGAGGGGCTGTTCCCAAGGGCTTGGAGTGGTAGGATCAGGGGTAGTAGTTTCAAGCTGGAAGAGGGGAGGTTGAGACTGGAAGTCAGGAGGAACTTTTTCATGATGAGGGTGCTGAGACACTGGACCAGGTTGCCCAGGGAGGTTGTGGCTGCCCCCTCCCTGGAAGTGTTCAAGGCCAAATTGGCTGAGGCCTTGAGCACCCCGGTCTAGTGGGGGGTGTCCCTGCTCATGGCAGGGGGGTTGGAACAAGATGATCTTGAAGGTCCCTTCCAACCTGAACCATTCTAGGAATATGAATCCTCTAACCTCTCTAAATGAGCTGTTCCACTGATGGCCTTCAGAGTATTTCTCACTCCAGCTTAGCTTTGCTCTAGTACCCTTTACCCCTTGTATTCCTGACCACATTGCCACTACATGAAGGAAGAAGCCTAGTTCAGAAGTTTGCAAACAAAGACTGCAGTAACACACTAAGCATCAACTGGCTGCTTCTTGTGTGCCTTCTCCTGGGGATTGAACCGAAAACGTGCTCAGTGCAGATCTAAAGGAAGCGAGTTTCAGTTAAAGTGGGAGCTGAGTGAGTCACGGCAAGTGGGAGTCAGTTCAAGTTTAAGATGCCTAAATGTAGATCTTGACAAGTTTTCTGTCTTTCTCCCATTATAGTCTAACGAGTTCTATAAAATCAAGTCAATGTAGCCTGAAGAATGCGTCAGCTCAGCTGCTGCTGCAAAGATCTACACTAAAGCAAGCTGTATTGATTTCTGGGCTGCTTTGGTGCTATTGATTGGAAGATCTCTTCTGAGTGTAAAGGAAGCTTAGGTAACTGTGCCTAGGTGCCCAAACGACTCCTGCATGTATCTGCAGATGACTAGAGAGCAAATCATCCCCCGTGGCTGAACTGTGCAGGCAGATAGAGGATTTACATCTTTTGGGAGGATTTCCTTTTGAGTGGTTCCAGTTTTCTCGGATTCTTCTTTTGTTTCAAACTCTTATGGGTAGTTCTTAACAGTATCCTCTTCTCCAGGGTACCCAAGGGCTTCTCATCAGTATATGAAGGTATATGATTCATCTGTCACATGTAATTGGGTAGGGATGAAACATAAGCGGAGTGCAGCATCTTTCAGTGATTGCATTGCATTCTTTCCAGTACTTTAAGCCTTGCTGTATCAGGAAGGGTTAGATTGGATGTTAAGAAGCAGCTCTTTCCTGAGAGAGTAGTTGAGCACTGGAATAGGCTGCCCTGGGAGGTGGTGGAGTCCCCCTGCCTGGAGGTGTTGAAGAACCGTGTAGCCATGGTGCTTCCCACCCTGCTCGAGTGGCAGCAGGGAGGGAGTCAGGTTGTGTTTGTCAGTCTCTCAGCAATGGAGGGGTTTTGTTGGGGTGGGGATGGTTGGACTGGGGGATTGAGGATGTCCTTTCCAGCCAGCATTATTCTGGGATTCCATGATTCCATTCACACCTTGTCCTTTAGCAGACTCCTCCAGCAACTTACCTTGAGCTGAGCATTGGGAGACGGATAAGCAGACAGGAGCAGTGCAATTCCCTATAAAAAACACTGCCCTCTAGTTTACCACAGAGATCTCAAGAAATAGTGATGTATTTCCCACCTCTAGGCAGAAGTGAATGCTGTCTCTATTTTGGGGATGGAACATTTGAGCAGGTGTTGGTATGCACCCATGCAAACCCTGCCTGCTGTGCTGCTCAGCCTATAGGATGCTTTCACATGTCTTCCCCTTTTTTGGCTCTCCCACCTTCATGTAGTAAGGATGTCTCTTCTCTACATAGTGCCATCCACGCTGGGTTTTTATGCATCCAAGTGTCATGCCAAATAAATGTGCGAGGATGTATCTTTGGTGCCTTAAATACTGCAGAACTTACCCTTTCTGGAAGGTGTCTAAGGCAGCTTTCCTTTCCTTGACAGCTGTAGAATGAGGGCCATTGCAGCTGCTGTGATCAGGCAGCTTCGTCATCCCAGTTTGCCATTCAGTTAGCATGTTTGTAATAGTTGAAACAAACTGGAGATCACTGGAGGGGATGCTCATGCTTGCAGTTCAGCTATTCATATCTAGAGGAAAACTCCAAATCCTCTTCTGAGACCAGAGAAGCTGTGGGAGCAGCTGACAGGCATGCACATGAGGGTGGCTGGAAAAATACCACATGTGCTCCGACTTCCAGCTAAATCCATGAGGCTCTGTAATATTTGTGGAGCAGGGAACTTGCCTGACACGAGAGATAGCTGCCACTCTGCAAATATGTGATGACCGACAGCGATGCCAGATGCAAGCAGTAGGCATGGCTGGACAGCCAGCAGAATGGGTGTGGGTGCACAGATGCTTCCCAAGTGATTCTCCCAGGGTTGGATGTGGAGTTCAGAGTGAGCAGGTTTAACTTCCAAGCTGTACATTATTCACTGGACCATGCAGGAAGCTCGCTGGTAGCTGTCAGGACTGCATTTCAGGAGGGAAGATTGCCAGTAGCCTGTTGGAGTCCATTTAATTTGGGAAAAGTTCAGCTGTCATACTTCTCTCTCTCCTTGTGAATTAAACTCTGTCACCGCTGCTGCTGTGTGTGTTTTGGGAGAGAAGAGGGGAGCATATGTCGTTACGTTTGATTGTATACTTGAGATGAGCTTTCACCACGCTGCCCAGCGCTCAGAGGGCTCATGTCACCAGTCCGTGTCGGTGAGCCTTCTTTCCCACCCAGCACAGTCCTATACAGCTGGCACGTAGCTCTTTGTGTTTTTAGAATGTACTTTAACTGTCATCAGATCCAAATCTGGAAGCAAGCAGTACTTCTGAGGGATTTTATTACTCGTGTTGTTGGTTCTTCCCATTTTCAATGATTCATTTAAGTGCTGAGCTATCCCAGAGTCTCTCAGGTTTCCACTTCTTTCTAGGGGAGATGCTAAGTTCTCACTTCATTTTACTATAAATTCAACCTCAGCTGGAAAAGCAAGCGTGGACCCCCAAAATAATTTGCAAGGAAGGTTCCTTGGCTGTTGTGCAGGACTCTCTTCTTCTTTTCTCTCTGATACGTTGATATTCAAAGAATTAAACTGTGTGCAAACCTGATGAATGCAAGTAGTGGGAGCAGTCGTGTACTTCATGATCTGGCAACTTAGGCTCTTTATGGTACAGATTGCCTTAAAAAACAGGGCTTGCCTACTGCGGGGAGGGTGAGTGAGTGAAAACAGCCTGCATGGGACTTAACTGAATGGGTGATCATTGTACTATTTTTTTCCAAGGCTCCCACAATATCTTCCCCTTTTCAAGCAGTATGAAGCTTGGGGCTGTTCAGTGGGGGAGTGCCAAGTGAGCTGGAAAAGTTAAACCTTGCCTCTAGTGACAGAGAGCTCTATTGTTGGAGAGCTTCCATCTCACTGGAAGTCCTGACAGCGAACAATAGCAGTTCTTAGAGGAGAAGAGCCTTGTGACTGCTTCCTCTCTGAATTAAGCTAAGTTGCTTGGTTGAACTGTTACTTCAGTGTCTGCTATTTTTATTTTCCTGTAGGGGAGTGCTCAAGTACCAGACCAACTTAGACGAACACCCTCCTGGTTGCTTTAATCCTAACAAAACACTCCGACAGAATATGACGCTGCCAAAGGGTTTGGGAGAGCCGTTTCCTGGTTTCACTCCTGAGCCTTTCCCAGAGGATTTACCAGTACCAGAACCCTTTGTGCAAAATAACTTAGTGAGAATCTGTTCCGAGGAACCCAAGTTCCAGTCACACTTCCCAGAGGTCTGTATGATCCGACGTTTCAGGTATTGCAAACCACGCCAAGTCTTTCAGTCAGCCGTAACCGTTAATTATTGCTTCTCCAGACCAGATGTTTTCATCATGGAAAATAGCTTTGCGACCTTTTCAGGCAGGGCTGTGGGGGGGAAAAACCCAATCTGTGTTAAAACTTGAACTCTCTTACCTTGTGGTGTGTAGAATAGGGTGGAAAAACATGGAGAGATGGGCTGTAATGATCCTTTGTGGATGACACCATAAGAGAGGTATAGGTTTTGCTGTAAACATGACTTCAAGCTGTGGCTGGGCTCTTCAGAGCGAGCATTTAGACCAAGCTCATAAGGAACCTTCGTAAGCAGTGTGTGCCAGTACTTAAATAATCAAACTCTGTTTGTTCTCCTTTTTTCACCATGCAAACGCTAGTCCTAACACTCGTTTCTGGGTTGTAGTTAGTTGTGGTTTGGCTTCGTATAGCCTGTTGTCTGCAGGCAGCCTTGTTGTATACGTGGCATGGGTAAGTGAGCGTGATGACAGTGAGGATCAAAAAGCCTTTTCTTTCTGTTTTCCATTCTCCTTTTGTTTCTTTATGTTTTGTGGCAGCAGCTTTATCTTCATCCAGATTTTCTCTTCTTTTGAGTAAAAGATGAGCTGCATTGACAAATAGCTGGAGGAAGTTTGGAAATGCACAAGGCCCATGCTTCAAGGTGGTCCCATAACAGAATTCTCTGGAGTTTCTCTTTCCTATTGTCATTGTTTTGTATAGAACATGTTGTATCCCTTCCTAGCTGTTGTGGGAACTAGGGAGCATGCATAGAGATCCAGTTGTCTGAGGAGAGGCTGAGGGAGCTGGGCAGGTGGACTTTGGAGAAGAGGAGGATGAGGGAGGACCACAGTGCCCTCTATACCTACCTAAAGTGAGGTGGTGGAGTGGTGGCTGTTGGCCTCTTCTCCTTGGTGCCTGCTGACAGAAGCAGGGGCACTGCTCTGCAGTTGAGGCAGGGGAGGGTCAGACTGGCTCTGAGGGAGAGATTCTCTGCAGCCAGAGTGGTTGGGCACTGGCAGGGCCTTCCCAGGGAGGTGGTGGAGTCCCCCTGCCTGGAGGTGTTGAAGAACCCTGTAGCCATGGTGCTTCCTGCCCTGCTCGAGTGGCAGCAGGGAGGGGGTCAGGCTGTGTCTGTCAGTCTCTCAGGGATTGAGCTTTTTTGTTGGGGTGGGGATGATGGTTGGACTCGGGGATATAGGTGGTCTTTTCCAACCAGGATTATTCTGTGATCCTGTAATGAGAATCAGACAGGTCTACACTGAAGTCCTCCAACAACGTTCTATTGGATTTGTGTTCCGTGTGGTGATACTCCTGATTTACAAGCAGCAGTGTGTGTATGACACATCATGGTCCATAGGACATCAAGCAGCCTTCTTAGGGGTTAAGATGCCTCCTTTAGCACCATTTATGAGGAAAGAAGAGCCGTGGAAATAAATGACCAACTCTTTGTTCTCCTGGCAGCTTGTGACGTTGTTAGGACCGTTTGGAATTTGGAAGTCCTTCATTCACTTCAAACCACTGAAGTTAAAGAAAAAGAAAGCCTTAAGTGTTGGGAGCTACTGACTTTTTTTGAGGCCACAGGTGCTTGAGGATATTAAATACTTCGGTAGTTGAAAGAGATGCTGATGTGTAACTTCAAAAATGAGGAAGGGAAGGTGAATGAGAGTTGAGGGCACTCCAGTGCCAGGGCTTGAATGACTGAGCAGATGTGGAAATAATCCTTGGCTCTACCACAAGCTGTTAGTAATTGAGTTTTAGGATGGGATTTAGCTGAACAGCTGCAAATATCTCCATCTGAGTCAGTCACACAGCTCTCCACATAAAATCAGTGGAGAGGAGTGGTCATTTGCAGGGCACTATTTGATATCTTTCACAGGGGAAATATATTTGGATTCACAAGGGTGTTATCCTTTGTCTCCGACTCTCTACCAGTTTAATACAAGCAAAATTCTATAGCCCCAAGAATGCTTCTTAGGTTTTCTTCATAGCTGAGATGATTACAATAAAGTCATAAGCAAATAATACTGCAGGGCAGAGGGGGTTTTTTTCCATTAAGGTTAACCAGTTCAATTGTGCTCTGGTCTGGTAAGACCTTGGAAGAGTCATTCACTGCTGAGGCCACTGGCAATCTAACTGCATAAAAACAGAGTAACGTGGTTGCAAATGAGATCATTAGCATTTTGTTCCTGATGAGTTTTATGATTAAAATTGTTTGTACTTGTGGATGATGCTACCAGGGAACTGATTAAGACTCCATAAGACACTGGGATTTCTGCATGCAGAGAGGTGTGGAGGCTACCTCTGACCAATGCACTGTTCCAGGGTAGATGTGGCCTGGAGTCCTACAGGCACTCACACAGGTTTGAAATGAGAAAACACACAAAAAAAAGTCCCTGAGGTAACATATTGTTGTTTTCTCATAGACCTGGTTTTGGATTTCGGGACCCCTTTGCTTGTACTGTGTGGAAAGGCTGTACCGCTACATCCGCAGCAATAAACCAGTCACAATCACTTCAGTGATCAGCCATCCCTCCGATGTCCTTGAAGTGAGGATGATGAAGGATGACTTTAAAGCAAGGCCTGGTCAGGTGAGTTCGTGTGGCCCTGAAACAAGGCACTTGTGTTCATGGAGCATTGTCTGTTGGGATGGTTTTAATTCTGTAGGTGCTAAATGATCACAGTGTTTTGAACATGTCTGTTGGATCATTTCTTTTCCTGGCTGATTTCTTTCAGTATGTTATCCTACACTGCCCGAGAGTGTCGGCACTGGAAAGCCATCCATTCACCCTTACAATGGTAAGAAGTACAATCTTTTATCTATGTTTTCACTTTTATTTGTATTTGGTAAGGAAAACCCAAATGATCTTTACAGAATCACTGAATTACTGAGGCTGGAAAAGACTTCCTAAGCTCCTCCAGCCCAGCCCATGACCTGACAGCACCACAGCAGCCAGACCAGGGCACTAAGGACCACAGCCAGGCTGTCCTTCAACACCTCCAGGGATGGGGATTCCACCACTGCCCTAGGCAGTCCATTCCAATGTCTGACCACCCTTTCTGTGAGGAAGGGCTTCCTAACATCCAACCTAACCCTCCCCAGGCAGCTTCAGGCCCTGCCTTCTTGTCCTAGGAGAAGAGCCTGATCCCCACCTGTCTACAACTTCCCTTCAGGTAGTTGTACAGAGTGATAAGGTCCCTCATAAGTCTCTGCTTCTCCAGGCTAAACACCCCCAGCTCCCTCAGCCTCTCCTCATCAGACTTCCTCTCCAGTGCCTTCCCCAGCCTCATTGCTCTCCTCCTCACCCACTCCAGCCCCTCAATCTCTTTCTTGAAGTGAGGGTCCCAGAACTGCCCCCAGTACTTAAGAGGAGGCCTCACCAGTGCCCAGTACAGGGGAGGAATGACATCCCTAGTCCTGCTGGCCACACCAGTGCTGATCCAAGACACAAAGCTAGCACTGAGTTGCTGAGCTCTGCTTTTACTGCTGCAGAAGCTTTTAAGTAGAACATCCTCTGTGCCGGAGAGGCGCTGTCACTGGTGAAAGGCTGTTCTACAGCATAATGAGGATTGGAAATGTCTATGCTTATGACAGTCTCTTTTGCCCTGCCTGAGCAGGGGACAGTCATTTCCACATGTTTTTCTAGGTCACAGAAGATGCCTTGGGCTGCTGTCCTGCTTGGAAAGCTTGTTGTTGTTGTTTAATATGCTGCCTGTGCTCAGAGTGTGGAGGCAATAGTTTAACTCAGTATTTTCTCTGCTGCCTACTTGTAGTTACCAAGCAGGCTAGAGCACCCTTGCTGCTTCTTGTGATGATAATCCCTGGGTTATTTTCCCGGGCTGATGTGGGATCATGGGGCTCAGAGCCACAGCAGGAGCAGCGCAAAGAGTGTGTGTGGTTTTGGGTGTTGGAAGTACAGTTACAACCATGACTGCGGCAGAGCTAAGGGGAAGACTGAAACCACCTCCCTGGTGCTCTTGTCCTGCTTAGAATGGTTTGGGTTGGTAAGGACCTTTTAAAAGGCATATAGTCTGATCAAGGACATCTCAAACTACATCCTGATGCTCAGAGCGCTGGCCAACCTGTCCTGGAATGTTTCTGGGCAACCTGGGCCAGTGTCTCATCACCATCAGTGCAAGACATTCTTTCCTTGTATGTAGTTTAAACCTCCCCTCCTTGAGCTTAAACCCATTTCCCTATGCTCTCTCACAAGAGATCTTGCTACAAAGTCTGTCTCGAGACTCTCTGATGTCCTGTCTAAGCTGATGGAGTATCTCAGTGTGCCTGCAGCATGCTTATAAGACAAGAAGGGGCCAGTTCAGGCACATGTTTGTGCTCTAAGGGCAACTGCAAGCAAAAGTGGATAGGAAGGGGTGAGTCAGTGTGAGCGAGTCATGCAGATATTTTACTAGTCCCCTCTCTTTTCAAGGTTGTGTAATATTTGCAGTTTAGCTCACTTACATAACTCTGGGGTGGAGGAAAACACTGGGAGACTGAGTAAAGGGCTTGAACCTACTCCCATTGCAGTCTGGTACGTGTGTCACTTGGAGCCAGAGGGAGCTCTGAACTGCAACCAAGGGAACGTAAAGATGCAGGCAGTATCCAGAAATCCATGCAGTGGCATTTCATTTATTCTCTTTTTGCCAGCTGAAAGTGTTCTCCCTTCAGCTGGTGGAGGAATTGAGCAGAAGTCGCTGATAAATGCACGAGGGAGTTTGGAGGAGTGCAATCCATGCTGCTGTGAGCTCGGTGCTGCCAGTCTGGCTTCTTCACTCAGCTGCCACTGAATCGTAGAATGGTTGAGGTTGAAAGGGATCTCTGGATGTCATCATGTTCAACCTCCTTGTTCAGGCAGGACCGTGTTGCTCAGGACTGTGTCCAGATGGCTTTCTGAATATCTCTAAGGATGGAGATTCCACAGCCTTCCTGGATAACCTGTGCCAGTGCTTGGTCACTTTGACAGTAAAAGTGCTTTCTGATGCCCAGAAGGACCACCCCTGTCTTTCCCTTTGTGCCCATTTGTTGCTCTCATCCCCCTGAGCAGCACTGAAAAGATGACAGATCCTTTTTCTTACATTTGGGAAAGTGTCTTGCTCTTCTGAGACAAGTCTTCTCTGTACACAAGAAGACTTTAAAGTTAGCACTGGCTGTCTTTGACCTTCCTCTTCCATTTCACAACTGATAAGTAGTGAGCTCCATCTCTTTCCAGACACTTCACTACACTACTTATTATCTGCAGCAGTGTGAAACCATCGTGCTGGCCATTTATGGGTGCATACTCCCTGTGTTTTGTTACTGAGTGACTGTGGAAGTGGGTCTTGTTCAGAGTAGGTACCAGTGGCTTGCAAGAGAAGTCACCTTTTCTGCTACACAGTCGGAGTATCTTACACTGCCGTGCAGTGATTGGCACTAAACCTCCTGCAGATAGCCCTGTGTTTCTCAGGTGTGAAGTTGCTGGCTCATTTCATGTGTTGGCCTCTGCTGAATCTACTGGAGTCCATGCAGGTCACAGGCTCTCACAAACAGCAGTTTAGACGTGGCTACCGAAAGGCTGGTGTCTACTTCAGCACCTCATAAAGCTTGGTAGCCTTCTTGTTTTAGTAGTGTTGATTTGCTCGTGGCAAAAGAAGAGAGGAAACAATGACATCACTTTGTCTGGGACTGCGGCAGACCTTGAAATGAGGATAAAACCAAAAGGCTAATTCTTCTGAATTTGGAGAAGGTTCGACTCTGACACTTCTGCTCCACAGCAAACGTCCACACACGCAGGGCTTGTGAATGATTTTGTTGTCACTAGCTGCTCTCGTGCCTGGTTTTCCTCTTGGCACTGGTACATAAAGATATAGACAGTGGTGTTGAGTGCCCCCTCAGCAGGTTTGCCCGTGACATGAAGCTCTGTGGTGTGGTGGACACGCTGGAGGGAAGGGAGGCCATCCAGAGGGACCTGGGCAGGCTGGAGAAGTGGGCCAGTGCCAACCTCATGATAGTCAACAAGACAAAGTGCAAGGTCCTGCACCTGGGTTGAGGCAATCCCAGGCACAAACACAGGCTGGGTGGGAACAGAGTGAGATCAGCCTCGAG
The DNA here is from genome assembly GCA_013397515.1 of Upupa epops. Lineage (NCBI taxonomy): Eukaryota > Metazoa > Chordata > Aves > Bucerotiformes > Upupidae > Upupa > Upupa epops. Next base: position 35,885 of record VZRI01004303.1, on the reverse strand, counting down.
GAGAAGGACTTGGGGGTTTGGTCAATGGAAAAACTCAACATGAGCTGGCAATGTTTGCTTGTGGCACAGAAAGCCAACTGCATCCTGGGCTGCTTCAAGAGAAGTGGGACCAGTAGGGCAAGGGAGGGGATCCTCCCCCTCTGTTCTGCTCTC
>VZRI01004303.1:17160-35346 GCA_013397515.1 Upupa epops | reverse complement strand
ACACCTCCAGACACAAGGAATCCACCACCTCCCTGGGCAGTCCAGTCTGAGCACCCTGTCCATGAGGAAGGGCTTCCTAACATCCAGCCTAACCCTGCCCTCTCATCCTATCACTAGTTGCCTGGGAGAAGAGCCCTACCCCCACCTGTCTACAACTTCCCTTCAGGGAGTTGTAGAGAGTAAGAAGGTCCCTCCAAGTTTTCTCCAGGCTAAACACCCCCAGCTCCCTCAGCCTCTCCTCATCAGACTTCTCCTCCAGTCCCTTCCTCAGCCTTGTTGCTTCCCTCTGCACCCACTCCAGCCCCACAATCTCTTTCTTGGAGTGAGGGTCCCAGAACTGCCCCCAGTATTCAAGGGGAGGCCTCCCAAATGCCCAGCACAGGGGGAGAATGATATCCATAGTCGTGCTGGCCACACTAGTGCTGATCCAAGCCAGGATGCCATTGGCCTTTTGTGCCACCCTGACAACTGTGTTCTGTACATCTACATTTTTGGGCTTGATGCCTTGTCAGAAAGCCCTGGGTGAGTGGTACCTGAGAGTACCCACTGTCACAAGTCACACGTTTGCTTTTTAAGTGAAAATCAAGGTTTTTCAGTGTAGTCTTTACCTCGGGATGATCCAGAGCTCATTTAAAATCAGTGAGGGTATAAACAGCCTGAGAGTGAAGTCTTAGCTCTAAGGTTAAGTAAGAAATTTTGCACTGTGTGATGAGTGAAGCTGGGGAGGATGGAGAAACACATGTCCTGTACTGTAAACTTGAGCAATAAACTATCCACAACAGGAAGAGCCTAAGGGTCAGGTTCTGAAATGCAAAGTTGGAGGTTTGCCTGAGGAAAAAGTATGTGAGGACATGGGGAGGGAAGTTCACACTGACAGATAAATACAAGAAAACCCAAATCGAGCCTGATGACATTCTAATAAGATTTATTAAACATCTTGATTATGAAATTTGTCTGTGTGAGATGATTTACAGAGCATTTAGGGAAATAGAGATATCATGAAGTATCTTGTTGGCAAACAAAAGTAGTCCCTAGAGCTTGTCTGCTTTTCGTAGAAGTACAAAATCTAGCAGCTGTTTGACAAGAATTTCAGTAAAAATAGAGTCGATTACTATTTCAGATGCTTCCAGGACCTCCTTCGACTTGTTTGCTTGCTTTGGTTGGTGAATTCCAAGTTTTGGAGTCTGTATAAAAACCCCAAAGTCAAACTTGACTTTCATTTCAACTTCCAGTCAAGTTCACTGAATCCCGAGTCTTCCTTCAGCAGATACTTTCAACAGGAGGTCTCAGATGGCTCTCATGAGCATTTCTGTCCTGTGGGTTTATGAAACTTACAGGCTGTGACAAGGTTTTAGTGACGTGAGCAGAGAAATGTGTTTTCTCTCTTTAGGAGGTTAAGAGAGAGGTCTAGGAAGGGCAGGAGAACGTACAAAGGAAACAAATAAGCACAACTTTAGAGCGTGAATCTGAGTAACGTGCAAAGTGTTAGAGGAAATTGAGTGCTCTGCCTCTTGCTGTTCTAAGATTAAGACCAGCTGACGGGCTGGGAATCTATGCTTTAGCTTGGCAAGTACTGTGTGTGCTGGTAGGGCAGTTCAGAGGGATACAGTGCCCCTCAAAACGTTGGTGATTCAGCTAGAAAACTTTCTGATCCTTTGGTGGCTCTTTCTGTGAGTGTCTCACAGCACTGGGAGCCAGTTAGTGTGAATCTGGAGGTGGACTATGGTTTACATTCACAGGTTTGTGGGTTGGAAGGGACCTCAGGCATCATTCAGTCCAATCTCTTAAAGCAGGATCTAGTTGAAATGAGCTGGCCCAGAACCCTATCAAGCTGGTATATAACATTGTCTACAGCTGAGAAATCCCCCCCTTATCTTGGGAGACTCTTCCACTGTCTGACAGCTCTCAGTGTGAACAACTTTCCTCTCAAATCCAATTGGAATCTGTCCTGGAGCAACTTGTAACCAGTCCCCCTTGTCCTTTCTACAGCTCTCCTTGTGAAGGCTGAGGGAACTCTGTCTCAAGCTCGGAGAATAGGAGGCTGAGGGATGACCTCATTCATGTCTCCAAATATGTGAGGGGTGGGTGTCAGGAGGATGGAGCCAGGCTCTGCTCAAGGTCATCTGGGGATAGGACAAGGGGCACTGGGTGCCAGCTGGAACAGAGGAGGTTCCATATCGATATCAGCAGGACCTTCTTCCCAGTGAGGGTAACAGAGCACTGGAACAGGCTGCCCAGCGGGGTTGTGGAGTCAGACCCACCTGGCTGTGTTCCTGTGCAACTTGGTCTAGGTGATCCTGCTGTGGCAGGGGGATTGGACTGGATGATCTTTCGAGGTCCTTCTGATCCCTAATTATCCTGTGAAAAGGGAGTCTCCATAGTCTTTGTAGTCACCATTGATGGACTGGAGCATCACAATAAGGTCATCTCTAAGCCTAGGTATGACAGAAATCAGAGCCTTAGGTGCCATTCAATTTCCTTGCTTCAAGCATTTGTTAGCTCACTGCAGTGTGGCTGGCACTGTGTCTGCATGCTCTTGGAGGATACAGACAGACAGACTTGGACAGAAACGCTGCTCTGTTGCCTTTTACTCCTTCAGGGACGAAGGCTCACATTACAGAAAGGTTTGTGTTTTCTTGTGGTGCAAGACTGAAGGAACAAACGCTTAGACTGAGCCTTAAAAAAATTGTTTTGATCACCAAGTAATTTATCAGCTGAGACTGCGGAGAGTGAAGTAGCAAAGGCTGAACTCCAGGCTCACAGGAATTAGTGGGTGTGGGTTTTGTAGTTTGTGACTGAAGAAATTAGACCTCAGATGACCAGACTGATCCTTCTTGGCATTGCAGCTGCCCAGTGATGCATCCTGAGCATGTCACAGTGTTATGGTGTGTTTTTTTTAACCAGCTAGACTGCAGGTGTTTGGGTTCTACAACAAGGACTCGAAGAGAAAGGAAAAAGAGTTTGAGTCATGTTTCTGCAGCTGGGCTGTTTGCAAGGAGTCAGCTCTGCAATGGGAGGGCTCTGGCTGAAGCTGTCACAGGCATGGTGGTCTGCCTTGATCATCCAAATATCCTTGGTGCTTGAATCGTGCTCCACGCTTAGGATTTCCCTGTGTTCAGAGGTGCTGTAACTGATGCTGTCTGCCAGCTAAAGCCAGACAGCTGTAAAGCCAACTTAGGGAAGGCTTTTGGACAAAATCAGTTGTCTAAAGTACAGAAAATGAAAGACAGCCACTTTAGAGAACCTCCTAGCCTTTGAGGCAGGCATAAAAGTGTAACTCTGCAAATCAGCTCTTCTTTTTTAACTCTGAGATTGAATTCTTATGGGATTCATCAGTTGAAGCAGAGGTAGCCCAGCGTAACGGAGCTCATCTCCTATGAGTCAAACCGAAGCGTTGCTACTGCTTGCTGGCTACCTTTGCAGAGCATGCCTGCGTTTGTCATCACTCCTCTTCATTTTCTAATGTTAGGATTCATCGTTTTAGGAATGTTTACATCAGTTCTGTATGAAAACAGACAAGCTGCAGGTTAGGCGGCTTCTGAGGTTCATGGTTTCTTGTCAGCAGCAAAGTTGAAAGTGTTTTCTTTCACTCTACCCTTCCCACCCCAGGAGGGAAAATGAGTTGGTTGTGCTAAGTTCTTTCTCTATCTCTTTCTGCCTCATTCCTAACCTCACTAAGGCTTTAATGTGTTTTTCCTCACCTGTGTAAAGTTAATCTGAGACTGGAGCAAGGATGGGCTCATGAAATGTGTTTGTGGTGCAGCTGGAGAGCAGGAGGGTAGAAACAGATCAAGAGCTCAGCCGTGTTTACAGGTCCTGCTGGGATATCTGCAGATCCGTATTAGCATCGTGCCTTCCACCAAAGCAAAAGCCTCCTCTGAAGAAATGTCTGTATTTAAATAAACTTTTAGTTCCTAAAATCAGGGAAAGCTGAGGTTTCGCTTTGTTCTTCTAGCTGTGGCACAGACCTTTGTCACTCCAGGCTTTATTCAGGACACCAGACGCAGAGGTTGGTGTTCACTGCGGTGTGTTAGCTTGAGAGCAGTGTCTCCACAGCAACTTGTAAGAGGCTTTATTTGCAGAACCACATGAATTCTTCACACAGCTTGGGCATCCCTTTCATCTCTCAATTCTGAGGCAATGCTGTAATCAAAACCCAATCTCTCTCTAAAGAATCTTCACAATTCTTATGGTGGAGATGTACCTGGAAACTTCCAGGAATTAACTCTGTTTTCTTGATAGTTTGCTGTTGATTGACCCCAGGGTCTAAAAGGAGTGGTTTACAGTATTGCAGTAGTATTGGATACCATTAAAATCATTGCAGTAAGGGTTGCCCTGGGTTTAGTTCTGTGCAGGAGTTTTGACTGGGAGCAGATACCAGTGATGGAAATGCAGGTGCTGACAGCACAGTTTTTATTTCTCTACGTTGTGTGTTGATTTGCACAGATTTTTGCACTGTTTGCTGCCTTCAGTAGATTCCTAGACAAATATAAAGTGACTGTAAACTACAGCCTCTATGATCTAAGAGTGATTAGTTGACTTCCTTCGGGTTCATATGTAAACAAGGTATAGAGAACTGAGAATCACATTTATCGTGTAAAACTGGTAAATAGGAATGCATTAAACATTAATTACATTATTAGTAATATTTAAAATTAACATCTGTATCTTATTTCAGCATAGCAATAAATAGTAGAGCTATAGCTAGAGGTGAGTACACTCACCTGTACACACCTAATTCTTCTTTTAGGGAGGTTGTGGCTGCTCCCACTCTGCAAGTAGTCAAGGCCAGATTGGCTGGGACCTTGAGCACCCTGATCTGGTGGGGGGGTGTCCCTGTTCATGGCAGAGGGGTTGGAACTGGATGATGTTGAAGGTTCCTTCCAACCTCAACCATTCTAGGAATTTTTTTACAAGTATAAAGTTCTGCAGGGATTGTGGCCAATTTTTGATGTGATGATTTCAACTTGTTTTTCAAGTCAGCTTGAGAAAAACAAGGGGGAAAAATATGGAAAGGTGTTTTTTTCATTAAAACATAGAGTAATCTCTATTCCTTCAGTTCAATCTACATTATAAATACTGTTCTCACTGCTTTGCAGGTGAAAATGCATACAAAAATAAACCACAAAGATAAGCAGTGCAAGCTTGCTCACGTGTGATTAACAGTTCTGAGTACATCTACCAACTTTCCAGTGCTGAGAAGACACTCTGGTTTTTCCAGGGGTGTAAATCTGCACAGCTTTTTTGAATTGAACACAATTTCTTTGGTTTGCAGTTGTCTTTGGAGTTTAGCCAAATGCTGGCAGCTAACCTGAGAAGCATAGGCATTCCTGCTCTTAAAATCTTGACATTTTAAAGGTATGGATAGCTTGAGGTTAGAATAACACGAACATAGTTTGGTGCAATTACACTCGCAGCCACAGGTATTTTTTTATACCAAAGAATTCCATCAAACAAGTGTGGCAAACGGGCTTCATTTAACACCTCAACATGCAAAAGGAACTCCTGAAAACCTTAGTGCTCCTGACCTTTTGTTTTAGCGTTCCTAATGTTCCTTCTTATTACAGACTTCTCAAGCTGTTCATTTACCTGTTGGGAAAATATTGTTTAGTCAAGGGGACAAGGAATGAGAAGAAAGTAGCTTTTACTTTCAGCATGACTAACATTTACAGTCTCCTCTTGGGTACTGCACTAAGGAAAAACCAAGTGGCTGCATGCAGGTCTTGCCACAGGACTGTTGATAGTTGGCTGTTTCTTAGGGCTCCCAGATGAAGAATGGGGAGGAAATTCAAGTACTAGTTGCCAAAACACATTTTAATAGCACTGTCCCAGTCCATGTGCTCTCGCAGACCTTGCTTGAGCTGGAGGGTTGAAGTAGCAAGTCTCCCGAGGTGCTGTCTAGTCTCAGCTATCCTATGAGTCTGTGATTTCATCGAGGTTAAATATAAGAGGGTATTTGTGTTGCACTTCATTACAGATGCCAAGCAGTCTGTTTGTGAGATGGGAAAGTTTACTCACTGTCCTGATTAAACTTCTGAAAACCTCTCTTTGAATATTATCTTAAGTTTCTGGAATGTATTCTCTAACAGTCAGGATAGAGCCACAGTTTGGAGCCTTAAATGTATTTACACAGATGACAGAGGCCAATCATAGAATCATTAGGGATCGGAAGGGACCTCAAAAGATCATCCAGTGCAATTCCCCTGCCACAGCAGGGTCACCCAGATCAAGTCCAAGTGGGTTTCAAACATCTCCAGAGAAGGAGACTCCACAAGCCTCCGGGTAGCCCCCTCCAGTGCCCCATCACCCTCCCTGGGAAGAAGTTATAGACTCAGTCAGGGTTGGAAGGGACCACAGGATCATCCAGTCCCAAGCCTCCTGCCATGGGTAGGGACACCTCACCCTAGAGCAGGCTGGCCAGAGCCTCATCCACTTCATTCCATCCAGTGAATTGTTCTGTGCAGCAAAAACCTAAACACAGTTCCTAAAAGGTAAAGGTCCTGGTCCATAGGAAAGTCTAAGCTGGAAGAGACCTCTGGAGATAAAGTGGTTCAACCTTCTGGTGCAAGGGATGTAGTTATCTGGGACCTTTGAAGTTGAATTAGCAGGAGAAATTGCACCCTTTCTCTGGCTATCTGTTCCGTGGTGGAGAATGCTTCTCTTGCATCCAGATGAAATTTCCCGTGAGGCAGTCTGTGCTCCTGGTCTCTTGTCCTGTCACCATGCCATGGTATTGAATAAGCCACCTTCATCTTGCTATTTTTAGGTATTGGAAGACACTGACCTCCTTCAGCGTTCTATTATATCCCATTCTATTAAGCTCATTCCCTTGTTGCGGTCTCTTTTAGAGGTCAGGTTCTCCAGTCCTTTCATCATCTTGGTGGCCCTTTGCTGAACCATCTATAATCTTTCTTGAGCAGGGAGATGTTTACTCCGCGCAGCCTAGGTGTCGGGTATTTGCTCTTGTAAGATTTAGCAGCGCAATAAGATTTTGGCAGAACTCTCTGAGGAGCTCTCACACCCGGTTATAGGAATCAAAATGGGCTTCCTGGAGTCTAAAGAGAAGTACCTCCATCTGTTATTACATACTTCTTCAAAGCACAGTCACAGGGGTAATGTAAAAGATAACAAGTTTGAACCCGTTCTGGCTGGAGACGGGGTATTCTGCCATCAACTTCACTAGAAGGAAGGGATGTCAGGCACTGTTACAGAGGATGCGTTGCCCTGGTGCTGTGCATAGTTGCACTAAGAAAATCACTCAACCTCCTGTGCCCTGGAGGCAGCTCGCAGCGAGAAATAAACTCTGCTAAAGGCTTTTACAGAAGCCCTCAGGAGAACAGATCGCTTCGCTGCCTACATTGGTCACCTACTTCTGCATGGAGAGTTGGTCTTGCTGATCTTATTGAAAGGCTGCAACTAGCCACAGCAAATACAGGATATTGAATCCCCCGTCCTAGGTTTGCCAAGATGGGGAGGGTACTAACATTTTATCTGTGTCTGCTGCTAAAGAAGGAGCTGACAGGAGCTGATCCTCAGCCCTGAGGCCGGTTGTTTTGTGCTCAGCCACAGATTATCTTAAGGATGCTTATGGCAGTGGTCCAGAGCAGAGCCAAGAAATGTCCTCACTAGCCTGGTGGGTGATTGAGGATTTGGTGCTTGGTTTTACTACCTGGGCCTGTTTTATTTATAATATATTATCTTTGAATTTAAACCCTCTCCTCAGAATCCATCTGTGTCTGTAGCAGTATTAAAAATAGAAGACACGAGTGTCTTCTGTTGCGGTTTGGATTCATGATGGAGGTTGGATGGACCATTAGCTCTTCCTAAGAACGACATCAAAACTCAGTACTATATTCTGTCAGAAAGAAACCAGTGGTGTTGGTTTCCAGAGGGGAAAATGGGGAATCCTTTCTTGAGGAATGATTGCTTATCCTGCTCACATGTGAAATCATTTGGTGTAGCTGCAACAGGAGGATGGAGAGTGCATTGGAAGCCTCTGTGTAGCTGACAAGGAATGAAACTAAGAGGGTGTTTTAGCCTGTTAATGTGGCTTGGCTGGAGGTTTTCAGATACCATCGTGTGGATAAGACTATAAATGATATCAGTCTTGTGTAGTCACAAGTAAGTAGCCCCCAGGTGAGGGCACGGGTGAAGAGTGAGAGGGTGGTGACTGTGAAGTGATTTTTATAAGGGCCCCTTCCATCTGGTGTTTTTCCTTTGCTATCTCCAAGGTCTTGTGAAGTGCAGTGAAATCTCAGTTTCCATTTAGAATAAAGTGTCAGCTTGAAGACGCGACCTGACGGTCAAGAATCAGGAGTCTATTAAACACCTTCACTCGGGAGTGATCAGGCAGTTCCTGATTTTGAATGATGTCAGTAGTAGAAGGACTACTGCTGTTCTGAGATCTCATCGGTTGGTATCACTGCTGAGTAAAGCTTACTGAAGTGCCTGTTCTGAATCACACCCTCAGACAAGCCTATCCCCAACTCCTCTGTGACCAGAGGGAAGGGTTAATGCTGAGTAGAGACTAGCCAAGTTTAGTTTTCTGAACTGTACTGATGCTAGAGTCGCTTTTCAAAGGCTATGGATGCTGGTATGGCTGCTCAGGAATGACCTATTTACACAAGATTCTGTCTTAACCACTGTACTTGGAATGCATGTTGTTGTTTTCCTGTTAATCCGAAGTGGTCCTTAATATATTTAATATTTTTAGTGCCCTACAGATACCAAAGCAACGTTTGGGGTCCACCTTAAAGTAGTAGGAGACTGGACAGGTATGTAGACTGTTTCTTTTCAGAGTTAAATACCTTTACTCAAACTCTCACCTTATTTCTGGCTTCAGCTCCATGGTGCCTTGTTTGTAGTGCATTCTCACCAGAGATCATTCCTGCTTCTTTTCCCAAAGTTGTTTTTATTACATTCTTGACACAACCTCTGCTTCAACCAGATCTGCATTTCTCTAGGTAATGTTTTTCCAACTCCTAGCAGATCTCCTGATTGCAATGTAATATTTCTCAGTGGTCCTCCGCTGCAGCCTTTCTATCTCTTTTTTGGTAGCCTAGCGCCTCAGCAGTGCTGAGCCTAGTGCTGTCTGCAGAGATGCTGAAATGTGCAGCTCCCAGATAAGGGGATTGTGATGCCAGCAGTTTGGATGGCTGCCAGGTTAATTAACTCCTGTGGTACACTGAGATTACAGGTTGCTTTCATGTTCTTCCATGCTCTTCCATTGCTCTTTGAATGCCCTCTAGACCAGGGGTGTAAGCCAGGATCCCCTACGGAGGAGATGGCAATTTGCTGCTCCCCGTGACAGCTGTATACTCGAGTGATAGTCGTCCTTATTCCTTGGTGGCTGACTTCTTGCTTAGCATAGCATTTCCTTGTAGGGAAGACAAATGCACAACACCGTAGTGTTCATTTCTCATGAAGAGATGTTTTCCATGTTAGTTTGTATTGGCTTGTCTGTTTATGGGACTGAGGCAAAGGAGCTTGTAACCCTAAAAGGGATTAGCCTAACTCAGGGCGAGTTAAGTCCTTAAATAGCTGTTGAATTTGTTGGTCTGGCTGCATACTTGGCTGTGAAATTTACTGCAGAGGTTGGGATGGCAGTGCCCTGTGTGCGTACGTTCCATGATCAGCCTGCCTCCGTTTGGCCATCATCCTATGTCGGGTTACTGGTCTAATTAGCCTCTGGTTTGCCCCAGTATGATGGCTCTTGTGTTGTTAAACATCATTCCTACCTGAGAGAAGACAGCAAGGTTATTAGGACAAGTAGAGTGAAGAAGTAGCAACTGTCAGCACTTACCAGAAGCAGTGGCATCTTTGAAGTTGTCTGATTGCCTCTGTAGCACGGATTGCTCTCTATTAGCATTTCAATGCTCTTCTCCCAACTCACTTCCTCAATTCTCCTTTGGGATGCAGATTCGCCCGGGCAGGACTGTGCGATTCAGGACACCATCACATTACAGAGTCCATTTGGTGTGGATCTGTTAAACAGAGACGCCTCTCTTGGGTTCAGATGCGCTGTCGAGAAGCAGGGGCTTTGCCTAGCGCTTTATGCTGCATCCGTACCGTGGAGCCCCGTTCTCACTCAAGTCCCTTAAGCCCTGCGACAAGTAAGGGTCCCTAATCTGAGGGAGGATTATTCTATTTGTCACATTCTTTCTAATTTCTCTTAAGCATCCTTTAAGGGCCACTCCTGCCGACAGGAGAGTGGGCTGGAGGAGTTTTTCTGTCACTTGAGCTCTTGTCACGACCTGTTCTCTCAGCCTTTATCCTATTTATTCAAAGTCTTCTCTGTATCGTGTTTTCACATGCCTGACACCAAAGAGAGTTAATTTATGTCAGAGAACTCAATTACAAGCCTAAATTAAAAAGATGCTAGAAGAGTGCAGATATGCTGTGAAATGCAGAGGAGAGCTGGTTAGTCTGAGACATTTCTCTTGCTGGCTTCAGTTTCTGCTGCCTGCCCCTGGGAGAGGAGAAGGAACAATTTCCTGCTATTCTCTTAAGGACTTGAAGGGAGATAAACTCTTCTGGCAAACCAGTCCTGCTCCTTGGTGGCTGATGTCTGACAGAATCATACATTTTGAAAACTTAATAGAACACCTCGTGGCCGTAGTGACTTAGTTTGGTAGGTTGGGGATGCACCTGTGCGTCAAGACGAAAGATAAGGCAGAATGGAACTGTCTGCCTCTGCTGAGAAGTTGCTGTTAATGGAAAGGCACTTACTGCCTCTATCCCAGTGCATACCACTTCAGACATCCAACTGAAGGAGCCTCAAGCAGCCAGCAGCAGCTTTGGAAAAAAGCAGTCACTGTGGAAATAGAAGCACAGAATAATCCTGGTTGGAAAGGACCTCCTAAATCATGGAGTGCAACCATCCCCACACCAGCACCAGTGGTATCGTTTCATGAGTAGAAGTTGGCAGCTGTAGTGTTTTGTAGCGTGGTGGCTCACGCTCTCAGTGCAGTTACTATATCCAATTACAGAGGTGACACGGCTGTAGACCACAGCTTAGTTAGCCAGGCAGGAGTCAGACACCCAAGCCACGGTGGGTACACAGTGCCTGATGTGTGGTACTTGCAGACATGATCCCTGCAGGTTGGGTTAGCCCTGTTCTCCTGTGTGCTGGGGCAGTTACTGCAGATGAGCTGGTGGATGGACTGTTAAACCCACACAAGCCCCTGCAGTGGCTCGCACAGAGCTGTGAGACCAATAAATTAGCTGATAAGCAGATCTTATTACTAGCTTCCGCCTTAAACACCACCTTTTTTCTGCTTCTTTTATCTCTGTAGTCACCTACTTCTCCTTCAGCTTTAAAAAAATTGTTGACTTACTACTAAATCATGGAGTGTTGGACTTTTTTTTGGTCCCACTTACTGTCTCGTTTGCCCTCAGTGTTGTCATCTATCAGCTTTACACTTCCTCTGTCCTTGCTGCTGCCTCAAGTACTACTGCTTGTTTAGTTTTAAAGTTGACATTTCATCTGGCACCTCCAGAGGGAAAAATGAGAGGCCACGGGCCATGCCTTGTGTCCAAGCACTTGACAGCAGTGAAGAAACCCTATGGCAATGAATCAAGACAAGGTGTCTCATTGAGTAGACAAACTTCAGGGTGCGAGACACAAAGTGATATTGATGATGCTGAAACACCAGACTTCTGAAGCCTCGCCTGGTGTTCTTGTGGAAAACAAATACACAGCACTCCGAGGTGTTAAGGGGAACTGCTTGCCTCAAGGCAATAAAACACTGCTGTTGTGTTTGTTATGTTGCAGTGTACTGCTGGTACAAATTGGTGTGGGACTCTGCTTAAAACACTGCTGCTGTCCTACTCTAAAGTCCTTTGTATCTTGCAGTGACATCATCCTCCCGTGTAGTTGCACATGATCCTAGAGACATTTGCCCTGTTCTAAGCAGCATGATATTCATCGTGGGGATCCCGTAAGAGCAATTTAAATACCACCCATTGGATCAGAGACTTCTGTCCTATAGGTTTCTGAAGGTCGTAGTAGCAGGAGGTGATGCAGGAGCTCACCAGCTGCAGCCAGACCAGCCAGATCATGGGGTTTTCATCTGCATTGCCCAAGGAAACTGAAGATCTCATCGGAATATATGTAGTCTTGCTTACTTCTCCCAGCTAGAATGAGGGCATACACGGTCACTAGGTCGTTTAGGCACTGACTGCTTTGTTTTGAATCTGATGTGCAGAGGTTTACCTTGGATAGTAGGAAAAATTTCTTCACCAAAAGGGTTGTTAAAGCCTTGGAGCAGGCTGCCTAGGGAAAGGGAGTCACCATCCCTGGGGGTATTAAAAAGACGACGTGATGTGTGGTGCTTAGTGTTAGACTTGGAAATGCTGTTACGGTTAGACTTGGTCTTAAAGTCATCTTCTAACCTGAAAACTTCTATTCTGTGAATTTTTGCCCTTTTCCTGAAAGATCCACATTTGGAAAAGGAACTTTCAGGAGAGAAAAACTAAACCCAAACCATTTCTCAGATCTAAGCAAACATTTTCCAGAACATGGGAAAGGTATGAAAACATGGATCTTGTTTCAGTCCCTGTGGACTAGAACCTGAGGCAGAGCAGAGGACCCCAGTGGGTTTTATTTTGGAGGAGATAAACACTGTGCAGCAGTTTGGGATTTTGGAGCTTGACTAAGGATTGGTTCCCTGGTCACCAGAAGGTAACAAACACTTTGTGAGTGGCTCTGAAGGAAGGATGATATAAACAAGCTGGGATGGGAGGGCCTGTGAATTTGGTGAGAACTCTCTTGCAGCTCTGGGTTTTGAGAAAGCCTGAAGCATCCCAAGGCTGGCTGTGCATGGATGCACTTGCTTAGGTGGAGCTCCTCTGCAGCTGTAGGAGACAATGAGGAAGCTATAGTCTATTTTCAGTAAGCCTGGGCTTTTTTTTAGAGGGGGTGAAGTACTGGATCATTCAGTCTTTGTCTTCTGTATTGTTAGTCATCTCATTCGCACAGAGGAATGTGTGAAACAGTAGATGACAACAAGGACAAGAGGATCCTGGCTTGTATAAGGAATAGAGTGGTCAGCAGGAGAAGTTCTTATGCCCTTGTACTCAGCCCTTAGGAGGCCTTAACCCAGTATTGTGTTCAGTTCAGGGCCCCTCATGATAGGAAAGACATGGAGATGCTGGAAGGGGGCCAGAGCAGAGCTACCAAGCTACCTCCTGAGGGGTTTAGAGAAGCAGTTGTATGAGGAGAGGCTGAGGGAGCTGGGCAGGGTTAGTGTGGAGAAGAGGAAAGTGAGAGGGAACCTCCTTGCCATCTACATCTACCTGAAGGGAGGTTGTGGAGGGGTGGCTGTTGGCCTCTTCTCTTTGGTGACTGCTGACAGAAGCAGGGGCACTGACCTACAGTTGAGGCAGGGGAGGGTCAGACTGGATCTGAGGCAGAGATTCTCTGCAGCCAGAGTGGTTGGGCACTGGCAGGGCCTTCCCAGGGAGGTGGTGGAGTCCCCCTGCCTGGAGGTGTTGAAGAACCCTGTAGCCATGGTGCTTCCCACCCTGCTCGAGTGGCAGCAGGGAGGGGGTCAGGTTGTGTCTGTCAGTCTCTCAGGGACTGAAGCTTGTTTTTGGTGTGAGGATGGTTGGACTGGGTGATCTAAGAGCTCCTTTCCAACCAGGATTATTCTGTGACTAGTACGAGTATAAACCCTGCCTGCAGGATGTGCCAAGGTTGTCCCAGGATCACTGTAACTGCCACCGAGTTTATTTATAACTCTCTGTTCATTGGTGATGAGTAGCTGGTCAACTCTTTTGCTCTTACCTCACGCTCTCTTTGATGTGGCTCTTTTTCATTCCACGCTGACATGTATTTTGTAGTGTTTAGTTATTCCACGAGATTCCTGGCAGGGTGTAAAGGCATTAATCATCTGGTAGCCAGTTGTTCCAGCAAAGCCAACGTGAGGGTTTGGAAGCCAAAGACAGAGATGGGGTAGATACTGGTTTCCCCTGCTAGATTTTATGAGTACCAATTCTTATATTCTTAGTGAATCTTACTTAAACTTCTGAGGAAGGTAAGGGAATGGAGTGGAAAAAAGGTTTCATTGTCTTTATATCATTTGCCATCAGTAATACAAGTTATGTTACATTGCTGTGAGGTTAGAATGACTTAACAGTGTAATTAGCCACAGTGTACTGCTGTAGGTAATACTCATTTTATTCTTTATTGCCATTTGTTAATTATTTTATGTCTGCAAACAAGCTTAATGAAAGACAAGATTAAGAGAACGGAGAAAAAGGAGAAGAGAGTTAGTTTACTGGCTCAGTGCTGCAAGCTCCTTTCTCCTGATGAAAGAATTTATGCTGAAGGGGAGCACATGCATCTGAATTTCTGGCTGCAGGACTGTTTTACACTAGTTGAACTCCAGCTGACTTAGGACTAAGACCACTAAGGCATGAGTCAGCTCTGATTTGATCGGTTAATCAGTTTTATCTGTGTAGAGAAAATAGGTGAGCAGCTTGTCTTGGAAGAGATTTCCTACTCTGAAGTTGGTTCTAGGTGCATCCTGTTATTTGTAAACTCCCACCTTTTTGCCTGTCCCAGGCTCTTTGTGATCATGCAGTGATTACAGAAAATGACAAGGTTACTTGAGGTTAATATCCTGAAATATAATATGGACATGGTGTGTGGATGTTGCAGTAGCTAAGAACTTATCATAGAACCATAGAATCCTTATGGCTGGAAAGGATTTCCAGGATCACCTCATCCCAACAGCTCCCCAACCCCCAGACCATGACCTTAAGGGCTCTAGCTACTCGCCTTTTAAACCCCTCCAGGGATGGGGACTCCACCACTTCCTTGTGCAGCCTGATCCAGTGCTCAACCACTCTCTCAGGAAAGAACTTCTTCCTAAGATCCAATCTAACCCTCCCCTGATGCAGCTTGAGGCCATTTCCCACTGTCCTATCATTAGGAATTTGGGAGAAGAGACCAGCAGCAGCCTCACTACAACCTCCTTTCAGGCAGTTGTAGACAGCTAGAAGGTCTCCTCTCAGCGTCCTCTTTAGATTAAACAACCCCAGTTCCCTCAGCCTCTCCTCCCAGGGCCTGTTTGCCAGCCCTCTCCCCAGCCTCACTGCCCTTCTCTGAGCGAAGGTGAAGTGCTCCTTGTCATCCCTCAGATGTCTGAAGTGCCTTTATGAACTAGTGGAGTGCAGCCTGTGGAGTGCATTAACATTTAGCTACTGATGGGATCTGCATGAATGTAGAAAACAAAGCCGAAAGCTGCTCTTCACTCTGAAAACAGAGGTAAAAAAGCTCTAGGAGAGGCATTGGAGTGGAATGCCAGGAATATTTCTGGGTTTGTGATCTCTATTCATATATATATATAGATATATAGATATATTTACCTGTTTCAGAAGGTAACGTTGCTGACGTTGCCTGCGTTTCAGCTTCTTTCTGTTCCTCTTTGCTTTGGGAAGGAACTGTTTGCTTGGTTTCACCACTTTTCTGTTACTCTTTACCCAGTGATGCTTAGCGAAGTTGTGTTTGGTTTGGTAGCTTCTGAGCAGAGGTACACAGCTGCTTCAAGCAGTCAATATGCACTCTGGCTGGACTTTCTGGTTCTTAGTGTGAGTACCTTTCACAAACTCAGGAGTGCCATGGGACTCATGAGTCTCAGGAGAGGCTGAGGGAGCTGGGGTTGTTTAGCCTGAAGTAGAGGAGACTTAGCGGGGGACCTTCTCCCTCTCTATAACTCCCTAAAGGGAAGTTGTAGACAGGTGGGAGTCAGGGTCTTCTCCCAGGCAACTGGTGATAGGATGAGAGGGCAGGGCCTGAAGCTGCAAGGGGATGGTTAGGTTGGATGTTAGGCAGCCCTTCCTCACAGAAAAGATGCTCAGAGCCTGGACTGGCATCCAGCCTGCTCAGGGAGATGGTGGAGTCCCTATTCCTAGAGGTGTTGAAGGACAGACCCAGCTGTGGGCCATAGTGCTCTGCTTTAGCTGATGTAGTGATGTCAGGTCAGAGGCTGGGCTGGATGATGTGAGAGGTCTTTTCCAGCCTCAACTAACACACCTGTGAGTGTTACTCCACTAAATTAATTTCTAATTAAAGCTCTTGGTATTTTTTGTCAATATTTGTAATTTCAAAGGATAGAGGGGTAGGAATGCCTTACATTTTCTCTAAAGTTTAAGATGCTGTAAAGTACATGAATTGCTAGTGCATCCAGATTTTGAGGGACATTGGGAATGGAGGTTGCTAAGTACTGAGCAGCTTTCATTAACAAGACAAATGATTCTGTTATCTCAGTATTAGCTAAAATGCTGTGAAAAGAAACAGTGGGAGGGAATTCATAGGCTGGAAATCACTTTCCAACAGGTGAATGGGATTGCATCCTTGCCTGCTGAGGTACCTGGGGTAGAGTGTGACAGCAATAGAATCAGAGTATCCCAGAATAATCCTGGTGGGAAAGGACATCCCAAATCACCCAGTCCAACCATCCCTACCCCAACAAACAATCTCAGTCCCTGAGAGATTGAAAAACACAACCTGACCCCCTCCCTGCTGCCACTCGAGCAGGGCGGGAAGCAGCATGGCTACAGGGTTCTTCAACACCTCCAGGCAGGGGGACTCCACCACCTCCCTGGGAAGGCCCTGCCAGTGCCCAACCACTCTGGCTGCAAAGAATCTCTGCCTCAGAGCCAGTCTGACCCTCCCCTGCCTCAGCTGCAGAGCAGTGCCCCTGCTGCTGTCAGCAGGCACCAAGGAGAAGAGGCCAACAGCCACCCCTCCACAACTACCCTTTAAGTAGTTGTAGAGGGCAGGGAGGTCCCCCCTCAGCCTCCTCTTGTCTAAAGTAATTCTTCCCAGCTCCCTCAGCCTCTCCTCACACAGCTGGTTTGCTAAACCCCTCATGGGCTAGCTGTGCTCTGGACCAGTTCCGGCACGTCTGTGTCTTTCCTATCATGAGGAGCCCAGGACTGTGCCACTGACATTTGCACCAGATCAGAGCCGTTTATGCTGCCACGGATTAATATTCCATTAGAGGCAGCTTTTGTCGGGAGAGGTAGTCTTTTATGAGATGAGATTTAACAGCTGGAATAAACCAGGGGTTCTGTCAGGGTTGCAGTGTCTTCAGCAGGCTTTTCCAAGAGACAGCACAGTCAAAGCAAAGGGAGAGCAGGGAACGAGAGAACATTCCCTGTTATTTCTAAAGAACCTTTTATCCTGGTGAAATGCGAGTGATGGAATGGTTTAGTAGGGTACTAGAGGATACCCTTCCCTCCTTTTCTTTTTAAAGCACTTGATTTACCTTTTCCAGGAGCAGTATTATTTGTTCCTCTCAAAATTCATCCAGTCACAAGTACAGTCTTCGAGACAGAATTGGAACCTTGAAATGCTCTCCCCGGCTGCCTCTCAGGATTTGCATGTCTGCAGCTTCTTTTCATCTTCTCTTGGCTGTCTGCCCAGCTTAGGGTATATTTGCTGTAACGTGCCATGATCTCACTCTCCTGGAGACAGAATGCTTTTGTGTCATGGCAGATACAGTCTGGCTGGCAACTCTTAACTGGGAAAAGAGATGCGTACGTGAGACAACTCCGGAGTGATTTGCATGGAGCGCTGCCGTTTGTTTACGTGTACGTGCCCACACACAGCCCTCAGCTTGCTGCAGTCGAGTGGGTATCTTACGTTTTATTACCTTATTTCTTAAAATCTCGGTGTCCTACCTAACAACACAGAAGTTGACCATCTGTAGGGAGCAGCGTTTGAAGGATGCTTTGTACAAAGCAGCACTGTGCTCTTATCAATTTGCAGGGACTCCTGCCTGTTGCAGAGGCTGATAAACAGCAGATGGCTGCTTAGCTTGGTGACCTACCTGGAACCAGAGTAGGACAGGTTTTGTTGTCATTAATACCGTGATCATGAGTAAGAGACAGTGCTCAAGTGCTGCGTCCTGCATTTCGGTCGCAACAGCCCCAGGCACTGCTACAGGCTGGGGGATGAGGGGCTCCAAAGCTGCCCAGCAGAACAGGACCGGAGACAGCCGGCTTCAGAGGAGCCAGCAGGGTGCCCAATTGGCCAAGAAGGCCAACAGCATCCTGGCCTGGATCAGGAATAGCATGGGCAGCAGAAGGGAAGGTCTTGTGCCCTTAGACTTGGCTCTTGTGGGGCCTCATCTTGAGTCCTGGGTTCAGTTCTGGGCCCCTCATGATAGGAAAGAC
>VZRI01004303.1:0-16988 GCA_013397515.1 Upupa epops | reverse complement strand
GGACTGGGTGATCTAGGAGCTCCTTTCCCACCAGGATTATTCTGGGAATTGTAGTTTTATATGTGTTGGACAAGGAGGGACTCGGTGGCATTACTCAGTGGCTGTTGACTGATTTTTTCAGTGTTGAGGAGGGATTTGGGGGCAAAGAAGACTTCCTGAGTTTATTTCCTACTTTGAGTTTTGCAGAAATAGCTGCCGTGATGATTTTACTCTACTGTCAATAGCAGCTAACACTCCTACAGCCTCTGAGAAGCCTCCTCATGTTATGTGCAAAGAAAACAAATCAGTGGGCAGTCTGTGCTCCTCTTCAGGACAAGCAGTTCCAAGTACTATCTTTCCCCATAAATTTAACATCCCCTTATTCGTTAAGCTCCCTCAAAGTGCCACTTCCTCGAGGAAAATGCCACGGCCACCCACGCACATTTTCAAAGCCCAAGCTGTGATGCTTGGCTGTGCTTTGCCAAGTGGATGATACCAGCCTGACAGCCCAGGGCTTTCCCTCAAGGATTTTGCTAATGCTGTGCGAGCCGAGTGTCTCTTGAGCTGAGCCCGTGACTGGTTTAAAGAGGGAAACATTTAGAATGAAAGGAAGATATTTGTTTAATTTCTCTTATTGGATGTCTGCCCTCTTGTATCGGGTTGAGTTGATGATGCTAACGGTGCCCCCGGCAGTAGCAGGCATGGCCAATGCGATTTTCTCCGGGCAGTTTGCAAAGAGAGCGTTTCATGAACCCACTAAAAATATTTAGAAGCAGTCTTTCTTTTCAAGTCTCACACGCTTCTCAAGACACACGTAGGGCTGACGTGTGCCGTGTCTACATCAGGAGGTTTTTGCAGTCCCTCTGCCAGTCTGTGTGATCTGAATTTGTCATCGTGCAGCGCTGAGTTTCTCTGTGCCCGGTTGTGACTGGTAACTAGAAGAATCAAAAGGGATCCCTGAAGAAAGAAGATAGAGAGCTGGAAGAGTTGGCCCAATCGCTGTCAGAAAAGTATGTGCAAGCTGCTTCCTTAGAACGATGTGAGCACCTGTGTCACCTAAACCATGTTAAATTAATGATCCTTTATATTCTAGACAGTGCAATCATACAATAGCTTAGGTAAGAAGGGACCTTAGAGATCATCTTGTTCCAACACTCCTTCCAATGCCAGGGGCATGTCTCACTACACCAGCCTGCCCGGAGCACCTTCCAACAAGGCTTTAAATGCTTACAGGGAGGGGCCTTCCACTGCTTGTCTGGGCAACTTGTTCCAGTGCCTCGCTGTCTTCATAGTGAGGAATTTCTTTCCAAGATCCAATCTACCCTCTTTTAGCTTGAAATCATTCTCTTCTCCCCATCCACTCTGCACTAGTGAGACTGCATCTGTCATCTTGTGTCCACTTCTGGGCTCCTCAGTTCAAGAAGGATGCAGAGCTGCTGGAGGGTGTAGAGCATACAGCAATGAAGATGATGAAGGAAGGAGAACAACTCCCTGATGAGGAAAGGNCAGAGCATTGGACCAGGCTGCCCAGAGGGGTTGTGGAGTCTCCTTCTCTGAAGCTGTTCCAGACCCACCTGGATCTGTTCTTAAGCAACTTGGTCTGGGTGATCCTGCTGTGGCAGGGGGATTGGACTGGATGATCTTTTGAGGTCCCTTCCAATCCTTTATGATTCTGTGATTCCAATAGAATCCCTTGTAAAAAGTCCTTCTTCACCTTTCCTTTAGCCCTCTTCAGGTGCTGGAAGGCTGCTGTAAGGTCTCCCCATAGCCTTCTCCTCTTCAGGCTGATCAGCTTCCAATTCCCTCAGCCTGTCTTCACTAGAGAGGCAGACCAGCCCACCAGTAACCCTACTTACCAGTGTAGCATCAAATAGTGATGTTTTCAAGGTTTTCTCTCCTTTTTAAGGTTGGGAATACTTTTTTGTGGTGACTTGAGCAGTAACAGCCTTTCTGTCACGTAGAAGCATGTGAGTTTATTTCACTAAGGTCATAGCATCCTGATAGTTGAAAGAGAGATGGCAATACAGTAGGAAATATTAAGGACAGCCTACACAAGAGCTAGTGCTACATCAGCAAATACGTGTACTTTAAAGTAATTATTAATTAAAAGTAAATGAAAACTACTCAGATGAGGTCATATATAGAGGTTCAGGCTGTTCATGGAGTGGGCTGGCTCTTGTTCTCGGGAATGACTCGTCTGATTCAGATGTAAGAAGAAATAACAGCAGTGCTCACAGCAGGGTGAAGCTAAGCCAAACTCCTGATCCATTTCCTGTAACACTTGTATGCATTACATTTTATCACCTATCGAAAAGGAAAGAGAAAAGCAGTACCTAACAGCTCATTTTATTTGCCAGTCAATCAAATGATTTCCTGCTCAGGTTTTGCTATAGCCCTTTGAGACGCATTACGAGAAACGGAGCCTCAGATGTGATTATATCTTTGGAAATATCCTGCATCTCTTCCCAGCGGATCATCCCCAGCTGAATAGCGAAATTTATGCGTAAAATAGGATCCAGCTGAGCTCTGATCACTTTATCCGGTGCTCTGCTGTAGTGCAGCTAGCGCTAGGAGTGATTTTAAGGAAGAACTTGAATGCCTTCTCTGAAAGACAGCAGAAAACATAGCAGAAATCATCTTTATGTATTGAGATGTCTTAATACCCAGTTTTTTCTCTCTTCCTTGGAGCCTTTTACTGTTATTTCATACAATCATTATGGCTGGAAAGGACCTCTAGGATCATGAAGTCCAGTCCTCATCCCAACACCTCTCTATCCCCTCAAGTGCTCTATCGCGGCTGGCTGGGTAGGCACTTCTCCCCACAAGGGTCTGTGTATCTCATGGTGGTTTTGCTCTAAGAGTTCAGCATATTCCAGCTTTCAGTCTGGCTCTGAGAATCACTGACGACCTTCACTGGAGGTATTCACACAGCTGAGCTGTGAGGAAGTAAAAGTTAATGACCTTACTAACATTAGTTAAGCCTCAGTGATTTGTGGTATCATGAAAGCCAACCGCATCCTGGGCTGCAGCAAGAGAAGCGTGAGCAGTAGGGTGAGGGAGGGGATCCTCCCCCTCTATTCTGCTCTCATGACACCTCATCTGGAGTACCACATCCAGTTCTGCAGCCCCCAACACAGGAAGGAGATTGAACTGTTGGAACGTGTCCAGAGGAGGGTCAAGAGGATAAGTGGAGGGCTGGAGCACCTCTCCTATGAGGACAGGCTGAGAGAGTTGGGGCTGTTCAGCCTGCACAAGAGGAGACTCCAGGGAGATCTTAGAGCAGCCTTCAAGTCCCTGAAGGGAGCTACAGGAAAGCTGGGGAGGGGCTGTTTCCAAGGGCTTGGGGATGTAGGAGCAGGGGAAATGGTTTCCAGCTGGAAGAGGGGAAGTTTAAACTGGAAGTCAGGAGGAAGTTCTTTGCAATGAGGGTGCTGAGACGCTGGACCAGGTCATCCAGGGAGGTTGTAGCTGCCCCCCAGCTCCCTGGAAGTGTTCAAGGCCAGATTGGCTGGGGCCTTGAGCACCCTGGTCTAGTGGGGAGTGTCCCTGCTTATGGCAGGGGGATTGGAACTGGAAGATCTTTCAACGTCCCTTCCAATCCTTAGCAGTCTGTGATTCTGTGAAACAGAATTTGCTTCCCAACATGTTTTTATAAAGATATATTTTAAAGTTAACTGTTTTGAATGGTTTCTAAACCCTATTTTACTGTTGCACTCCGTAAGCATCAAGTTGTGGAATGAGCTCTATTGTCAGGAGAGAAATAATCTTCAAGAACAGTAAGTACTTCAGCGATGCAAAACTTTCTTGATTAAGACATTGGTTTTGAACTCCAGCAATCCAGCTAATCCCCAGCCCCACCAGGGAGCTGCTGTATAACCTACAGGAGGATTCCTCCCTCATCACTGAGCTCCAGAGACTGCGTTACATGCCATGGCGTTACGTCCACGTCTTTTCACTGGCCGTCTGGCAGCGCAGCCACTGGGCAGGCTGGGTCACTCACTGCTGTCTTGTCAGCTCAGGCATACAAATGCAGTCTGAGTACAGTCCTCTCCCTTGTTTTGAAACAAAGCAAGTGATGCTTTTTGTTGTTTATCTGCCAACCTCTTAGGGTTCTCCAGGCAAAAAATGCCTTTTGCTCTGGTTCTTTGTTGGCCGTCTAGTTAGGTCGAGTCAGAAAGAAATCTGTCCAAGCTAATGTTGACATAGGAGGGGATGTATTTTAAAGGACAAGAAAGCACCTAGGGTTCCAGCAAGAAAGGAAGTGCTGATGCCAGAATCAGGGAGAGGCAATGATTTCCAGCTGGTGAGCACAGACCTAGAGAGAGAGACAAGGAACTGACTACTCTTTAGGAAACATATACAGGCTAGGAGAGACAACAGGTTGTACAGAGGCTTTCTTCAAAGAAAAGATGTCTGGTCTGCAGGACCAGAGTGACTGGAAGGTTCACTGCTGACCTGTGCAAGGGTTAGTTGATTTCCTTATTGTTTCGCCTCTGCTTAACTAAAATCCTGAGAAAAAAGTGTTGAAGGAAGGATGATCACTCTATATTCACCTAGCTCGGAACACGGAGACCAGCTGGCTTTCTGTAAAAGCTTCTCTGTCTGCCTCAAGTAAATGGAAAAGCCCATGTGTATGATTACTACCTCGCTGGGCTTTTGTTGCTGTTTAATTTTTCTGGTAGCTCTGGAAAGGGTGGGATGTAATTAGTCTTTCAGATGACTGATCAAGACAGAAGGAAAGGAAAACACAGGACTAAAGACTCTAAGGCTTAATGGGCTGAGAATCGTGGAAGTTCCAGCTGGTCAGAAAGCTTGTCGCTTTCAGTCACAACAGCCCCGGGCACTGCTACAGGCTGGGGGATGAGGGGCTCCAAAGCTGCCCAGCAGAACAGGACCTGGGGGTGCTGGGAGACAGCCGGCTTCATAGGAGACGGCAGGGTGCCCAGGTGGCCAAGAAGGCCAACAGCATCCTGGCCTGGATCAGGAAGAGTGTGGGCAGCAGGAGAAGGGAAGAACTTATGGCCTTAGACTCAGCTCTTATGAGGTCTCGTCTTGAGTCCTGGGTTCAGTTCTGGGCCCCTCATGATAGGAAAGACGGGGAGATGCTGTAAGGGGTCCAGAGCAGAACTAGCAAGCTCATGAGGGGTTAGAGAACCAGTCATGTGAGGAGAAGCTGAGGGAGCTGTGCAGGGTGAGTTTGGAGAAGAGGAGGCTGAGGGAGGACCTCACTGCCCTCTCCAACTCCCTGAAGGGAGGTTGTGGAGGGGTGGCTGTTGGCCTCTGCTCCTTGGTGCCTGCTGACAGAAGCAGAGGCACTGCTCTGCAGTTGAGGCAGGGGAAGGTTAGATGGGATCTGAGGCAGAGATTCTCTGCAGCCAGAGTGGTTGGGCACTGGCAGGGCCTTCCCAAGACAGTGGATGCCCTGTCCCTGTGTTCAAGGCCAGGTTGAGTAACCTGATGTAGTGAAGGTGTCCCCGTGGACGCAGAAGGATTGGCGTTAGATGATCTTTAAGGTCTCTTCCAGCCTTGGCCATTCTGTGATTCTATCAAAGTTGTTGCCACCTCTCTCCCTCATCCCCTTGCTGAACAGTCCGTAAAGGGAACAGTGCCCTCTGCATCAGTGTGACACTGGTACTGTGCACACGTGTGAGAACAATGAGAGTCTCATGGACCTGAGAGGTGAAGAATGCACATGTTCTGTTCAGCTTCCCATTGCTCTTCAGAGGATTTACAGGATGTGGAGGCTACGTGTGCTGGAGGAAGTTGTAGGATGCATTTGAGATGAGGCGGAATGCTACCCTATAGCCCTAGTGTTGCCATGGAAAAATGAGTGAAGTCATATGGTGAAAAGAAAATACATCTGCCTGGGAAATCTGCCACAGCGTGGGGAAGAAATAATACTTGACTTTAACCAAAACAAGATCCAGTAGGGAAGCTGTTTCAGCCAATTTCAGATGCCATAACTTGGCTGCTTTCGCTCTGGTACTGGCAAGTCTTTGTCACTTGACTATTCAAAATATTTGTGAGATCTCAGCTTGTAGAGTGGAGCCCTGGAGAACAGCCATAGGATCAGTGAGAAAGGACAGCAGCTCAAGAAAAAGAATCATGAGGTAGGGGATAGAGATGAAATGTGGCTCTCTGCCTGGCTGCTGTCCCTTTACAGGCAGAGCAATGGCATGGGATGTGTCAGTACCCTTGTTTTGTTTCTCCCAGGGAGTCACCAGCATTTTTCAGTTTGCATCACTCACTCCCAGGTAATGTGGTGGTGTGCAGTACTGAACTGATGATGACTGTGTCTCCTCGTGCTGTACATTGCTGTTGCACCTGGCTGTAGTTCTTAAAAATAAAGAACTCAGCCCATCCTCAAGACAAATCCTTCACCGTGGTGACAAACACTGTGTTCCAAAGGTCAAACCCCTCGTGTCATGGTGGGGAATGCTATCATTCAGTCTTTACCACTGAACACTTGGCCTTCCACCATCAGGCACAATCAAAGATAAAGGTTTTCTAGACGTGAGTTGTGTTGGGAAATTCATGAGTTGGGGGTGGAGGTTACTCTGCTTGCTCTAACACACAGACTGTTGGGTATTTTGTGCTAGTGAAAGCTTCTGGAAGCCTTTCAGTTCTTGTCCAGTGGCCTTTGAAGATCATAGTGCACCATCTCTGGGGAGACCTTATAGCATCCTTCCAGTACCTGAAGGGGGCTACGGGAAAGCTGGGGAGGGGCTGTTTGCAAGGGCTTGGAGTAGGGAGAATGGTTTCCAGGGGAATGGTTTCCAGCTGGAAGAGAGGAGGTTTAGACTGGAAGTCAGGAGGAAATTCTTCACGATGAGGGTGCTGAGACGCTGGACGAGGTCGCCCCGGGGAGGTTGTGACTGCTCCCTCCCTGGCAGTGTTCAAGGCGAGATTGTCCGTGGCCTTGAGCACCCTGGTTTAGTGGGGGGTGTCCCTGCTCATGGCAGGGGGGTTGGAACTGGATCTATAAGGTCCCCTCCAACCTGAACCATTCTGTGAATCTATGGATCTCTTATGGGGGACATGCCCATGTACAACATACTGCTCTCTACCAGAGGACTGAGAGAAAAGGGAAGTCTCTCTGGCAGAGGTAGCTACAATGGCAGACTTTCTGCCAAGACAGTGAGCAGGCTCTTCCCTGAAGATATGCATTGCGTTTCACTTCTATCTTTACAGCATTGAGTTTATTGCTGGACACATCCAGTCTCTGCCCTAGTTAGGAACAGGGAAAGCTAAGTTACAGTCTGAAGATGCAGTGAGGATTTTGGAAGTAGAAGTGCTTATTTCTTTCAAAATCCAATCTGAAGAGGTGTAGAAATAAAGGAATGAAGATGCTAACTGTCACCCCTTGTTTCTGTGCTGACAGATCCTGGTATCTTCTCCAACATGTTTGCAATACATCTTAGCCAGCTGATGAGAGGCTATATTAGATGGTGGATGAGACAGTTGACCTTTAAATCTGAGCCCTTAACAGGAGAGCTTTCCCTCCAACCTGAATGATGCTTTGAATTTATGATGCTTTCTTCACAGTGATTTCATTGTATGGAGCATGGGTTTGGGGTTGTTTTCTGTGGTAGAGGCTGCACAGCAGAATTGTGTCCAAAGGAATGGAGTTTAGTTGTGATGACACAAAACTGAACGTAAACAAAGCCATCTCATTCTAACCTGTAAGAGATAAGAAAGCGACCCAGTTGAACACGCAGTTGCTCCTCCTTTCTGTTTAAGCTCTTCAAATCAAGGACTGTTTTTAAGGCTGCCTATGTATCATTCCCTGGAGACCACAGACTTTAAAAATAGATATTTAAATATTTAATATTTAAAATAATAACGATATTAAAAATGTTTAGTGATTAAAATATGATCCATGAAGTTTACAGGACACAGTGCAGCCTTGGCAGCAGTTTTGTCTGCATGCAGACCTTTCATTCCTTATACATTCAGCTCTGTCCTCTGTCAATTTTGCTGGAGAAGAGAATTCACTGATGTTGCTGTTTGCTTTCTTGTGGCCTGAACTTATCCTGCAGAGTCACAGTGTGGGTTTGTTTTGTTTCTCTTTTCTCTTTTTTTTTTGTTTTCTCTTTGTCCTGACAGAAAGATTTCGGGATTTACTGCTTCTACATTCAAACCAAGACACAGAGATTCTGCCCATCTTTCAGCAGAGGCGCTATCCCAAGTAAGTAAGATTGTCTTCTTGGGAGGAATTAAACCTTTATCTCTTTGCAGCGAGGGAGAGTGGAGCGTTTCTAGCACGGTCCGTGCTCTTGGTGTGAAGTCCTCAGGCAGAGCCACGTTTGCACTGAGCTTTGCAGTCTTTCAGGGAGAAGCAGATGTGATTCCCAGTGCACCCAGCTGTCAGTGGGGAGGCAGAGGCCGAGTGCAGACGTTAAGTTGCCTGGATCAGTGGTGGAGCTTTGTTTCATGTTGACATAGGCAGCTGTTTTGTCAGGCTAATCCCTGCTCTTGTCTTGTAGGATTCCATCCTTTATGGTGACAGATTCCCTTGGATTTTATCAGGCGGGACCATTTCTAAGCCTGCAAGCACTGGAGGACAGCTTCCTCTGCACTTTTTAGGGCTGCATGTACAGGCAACCCAAAATAGTGTGTTCAAGGGGTCCTCCTGGGGGAAACCTCTTTTCCCAAGTGGCATTCCTGAGCCTTCTTGTTATATAGGTTACAAGAAACAGTTGTTTTCAAGTAGCTCGTGAAAAGAAGCAGGGAAGGGTTAAAACGAAGATAGAAAAGTAGTTCTCAGATAAAGCACGACCAGAGTGTGCAACGAAAGGATGGATACAGGGAGAGAAGGAAGACGTTCTGAAGCAAATCCAGCAGTAATGATGGTAATAAGTGAAGTTCTTTGCTTTGTTACTCTGGTTAGCAGGTTCCTGAGACACATGAAAAGTCCGTGAAGCTAAGAGTTAAAGACACCTCTTAAAATCTGAATGTACAGGGGGTTTTTTAAGAGCAAGAAATAGAGAGCCTGAGTGCTGAAAACCATTTGCCTCCTCACTGTGAATACTCAACAATTAAAAACACTCAAGGGTGAAATCATGATGCTGAAAACGGTGACGTTGTATGGGCTTCAAGGTAGATGAGATTTCATCCCCCTGAGTTTATTGTTTCTATTATTTACTGTCACTCTGTTCCTGCAGGAGCAGGAGCAATATATAAAATGATGCGAGGCACCTGGTGTGGATGAACTTTTTTTTTCCAGTAGGGTGCTTTTCTTGGCTTAGACATTTTCACTTGTGGAATGGGCACTGTCAGACTGGTCTGAGAGAGTGGTTCATCATCCTTCTTCAAAGAAGATGCTTACTCCCGTATAAATCATTCCTAAGATGCCTGACTTTCCATTTCCTTACATTCCATTTATTGCTAGCATTCTTGGCAAATACAGTCCACTAGCCAAACTGCACATTGTCAGGTTCATGGGTGAATGAGTGCCTGTTGTATTCTGTTCAGCTCTTTTTGCAAATAGCTTGTAGCACAGAGCTTGATTGCTATTTGAAGTTCGAGTGGTTTTGCATCACCAAGTGATGCGTGTTTTCAGCTACATCACTTGGCAAGGTGGACTGATTCCTCTAAGAGAGAAAATCAGCCAAACTTTGGCTCCTAACTGGAAGGGAACTTTGCATATGTTCTTAAAAGCAACAGATTTCTGTTTATAGCATTATTAATTTGCTTGCTTCTTAGGGAAATTTATCATTTGTATAGTTACTCTAGACACTGGTAGAAGACTATTGGCACATCCTGAGTTCCTTAGGGACTGTCTTCCAAGTGAAATACTGTTGTTCAGCAAGGGAGAAACCCCTCTCATCTACAAAACGTGCTTTGTCTTATGCCCGTGTCTGGTTTGTCCCTTCTCTGTGCTTGTTTTCATTGAAAGGTCAGGGAAGAGAAAATAAGGTAATGAACAGACAGATCTCATCAATAGGCAGAGGCCAATGGGATGAGGTTTAATGGGGCCAAGTGCAGGGTCCTCCATTTCATCCACAATAACCCCCTGTAGCTACAGACTGAGGGATGAGTGGCATCCCTCAGGATGAGGAGCAGCCTGGCAGAGAGGGACGTGGCAGGGCTGGTTGACAACTGGCTGAACAGGAGCCAGCAGGGTGCCCAGGGGGCACAAAAGGCCAATGCCATCCTGGGTTAAATCAGCACCAGGAGAGAGGCTGATGCTGCATGAAGCAGCTCTGGAGAGGGATGAGTGGTACTGGCAATACAGCTTCTTAGCAGTTAAATAGAGATGAGGTGAGAGTTCAGCTGTTCTTTATCTGATGAAGGTATTGCTGAAATCCTCAAAGACACAGGTAGGTTTTTAGAGGGATTATTTGCTTCTGGTTTTGGGGGTTATTTCTCCTTTATAAATATTCACAGACTTCATTCTTATCTTTTGTGGGTTTGGTGGAAAAGTTCCTGGATGATTCACACGTTAAGAACAGAAGGAGCTCCTATGTTCCAGCTAATCTAAGCCCCTTCTTAATATAAATCATAGAGCTGTACCCAATAATCTCTACAGAAAGCTTCTGCTTCGATGGAGCAGGAATTCAGAAAGACATCAAGTCTCTAAATTGAGATGTTTAAAACTGGAAAGTTCACACGCCTTCAATGTGCCCAGGTGGCACGGAAGACCACTGGCATCCTGGCTTGAACCAGCACTAGTGTGGCCAGCGAGACTAGGGAAATCATTCTGTCCCTGTTCTGGGCACTGAGGAGGCCTCCCCTTGAGTACTGGGGGTAGTTCTGGACTCCTTGCATCAAGAGATGCTGGAACAGATCCAGAGGAGAGCAATCCCCTTCCCTTCCGATCCCTAACATTCAGTGATTCTGTGAAATAACAGCACATCTTTGTAATCAAACGGGGAGGCAGTGTAAATTGAGCACTGATTATTTAAATAGTATGAAAAAATGCTGAATTTGGGGGAAAACACCTGCACATTGAAGCCAGCAGGGGCAATGAATTAACATTCCAAATGCATGTTCTCTCCATCAGTCAGAAACTTCCAAACCATTCTCCAGCACGTATTCCTCACAGAATATGTAGACTTCTTGTGTATTCATAGAGTCATAGAATCATAGCATGATTAGGAATCAGAANCTCAGCCTCCTCTTCTCCCAGCTACAGAGCCTCAGCTCCCTCAGCCTTTCCTCATCAGGGAGCTGCTCTCCTTCCTTCATCATCTTCATTGCTCTACGCTGGACAGTCTCCAGCAGCTCTGTGTCCTTCTGAACTGAGGGGCCCAGAGCTGGACACAATACTCCAGTATTCACAATACTAGCAATTATTTTCATATCTCACAGCCTAGAAACTACAGGCTCTTGGTTTCTATACGTACATGTGTATCCTCATTTGGAATGTTGGCTTTAAAAAAGCTCCAGAAACTTTCTGCTCGGACACAACCAAATGGCTTTAGTCAACTTTCATCACGTAGTCTAAAATAATAGCCGTCAGAAACTTGGTGCCCTAAACCATTGTGCCATCTGGTCCCCACTGTAATGATAATGGATGTGTAACTGGTCCATGCCAGTTTGCTGCAGCTTGAGATCGGAGCCAAGAAGCTGATAATAGTTCATGAAGAATAGCGGAGGAATTGAACTTGTGTCTCGTTTGTAACTGTCCTGAGATCAGAGTTTTTTCTTAGAGGGAAACAATTTCTGTCTAGCTAGAGAAAGGAGTGAGTTGTGGCTTCTGGAAGTGTTGATGCTCATTCAGACAGAGCATTTGCTATGTTCTCCTCTGAACAAGTATGAGAGGACTGTGTCCTAGAAACCCAATTCAGCTCACATTAAAGACGAAGGCAGCATCTTCCTTGGTGTTCACAAGGGGAAAATCATGACCTGTGTGCTGTCACTCCTTCTTCGTTGTAAAAGCAAAGAGATTTTTAATTTTAAAGAAGTATAAAAGTCTTCCATGGAGTGATTTTCTACAGAAGGCTTTCTGTGGAGTGCTTTACAGAAGATGTCACCTTATTATAGAGGAGAAACTGAGACCAGGCTCCCTGATGTGAGTTATCGGTGTCAACCAGGAACAATTCTCCTGGGAATGAAGCCAGAAACAGAAGTCAGGTCTCCACTAGTTGTTCTTTCATCTAAAATAACATCTCTCCTGCTTTCCACTGCGCAAACACGTGGTCTGCCCAGAGAGCTGAAATCAGATGGGAAAGTGCCAAGCGAAGGAGCCTTTCAGAAGTGCCCACACATGCACTTTAAATGCTTTCTGTAGCATTGTACTTTAAGCCTCAAAATTACTGGGTTTGAAGGGCTTCAAGATTGATTTCAAAATGCAGGCTGGAAGCTCCTTGATTCCCCAACAGCACCGAACCCTCAGAAAACCAGAGTCCTAGAGGATTTTATTTCCTGATAATAAAAAGAGACACCTGCTTAAGGGGTCTGTAATAGCAATGAAAACAAGCTCAGGGGATTTATGGAGGAGGATGCTTGGAGGAGTTTTGTTAGTGGCTTGAAAGCTTGTCTCTTGATTTTCATTCTTTTTATGTCACTTACAGTAACTGCCTGAAGGGAAGCTGGTGACAGGTGAGGGTTGGGCTCTTGTCCCAGGCAACTAGTGATAGGATGAGAGGGCAGGGCCTGAAGCTGTCTGGGGAGGGTTAGGTTGGATGTTAGGAAGCCCTTCCTCATGGTGATCAGACACTGGACTGCTCAGGGAGGTGGTGGAGTCTCCAACCCTGGAGGTGTTGAAGGACAGCCTGGCTGTGGCCCTTAGTGCCCTGGTCTGGCTGCTGTGGTGATGTCAGGTCACAGGCTGGGCTGGAGGAGCCCAGAGGGCTTTTCCAGCCTCAGTAATTCTGTGCTTCTATTTAATTTAGTTATCCCATAAAATTTGCAGAGCAGTGCTGGACTCCTTAACAAAATAACTCTAAGTAAAGGCCAGTGTCCTCTCCTTTGGGCACCTGATGATGAGCAGAGTGGCAATGGGGCAAAGTCAGGTAGCTGTCTATAAAATGTTAACAGGAGTAATGATCTAACTAAAATGGAAATCTTTGATCAAGATTTTGTTGAAACCATCATGAAAATGGGAATATGACAGGAATTCATAAGGCTCCCCACATGGGTCTCAGAAAAGGCATTTGTGGACAGATCCACATCACGTTACATAAGATCAAGTCACTAGCTTGAAATATTTGAGGACTGCACTTTAAGCACCAATGCGAGTTACAAATTACTGGAGACAAAGGCTGTGTTTGTTTAGACTATCAGTACAGTGCTCCACTAAGTACCAGTGCAAAATAAAGCCACTTCTGTGTTCAAAGTTGGAAAGTTCAACACAGTGAGCACCAGCCCCGCTAGAGTCCAGAGGAATTTTGCTGCTGACTTCAGCAGAGCACAGATCTGAAATGGAACAAACTCTGAAGAAGCATGTATGAATCTGTGAGATCTAGAGACTGCATCTGGAATCTTGTGTCCAGTCCTGGGCCCCTCAGTTCCAGAAGGACACAGCTCCTTGAGAGATGCTAGCACAGAGCCACAAGGATAATGAAGGGAGGGGAGCAGCTCCCTGATGAGGAAAGGCTGAGGGAGCTGGGTCTCTTGAGCTTGGAAAACAGGAGACTGAGGGGGGACCCTATGACTTTTGATCAGAATGGAAAGGCTGGTGTCAGGAGGAAGGAGCCAGGTTCTGCTAAGTGGCACCCAATGCTAGGTCAAGGGACACTGGGTGTCAGCTGGAACAGAGGAGGTTCTGCATTGAGATGAGAGGTCACCCTGGTGAGGGTGACAGAGCACTGGAAGGGGCTTCCCAGGGATGTTGTGGAGTCTCCTTCTCCGGAGACATTTCAAATCTGTCTGAACTGTTCCTATGCAACTGGATTTAGAGGATGCTGCTGTGAGAGAGGGATTGGACTGGATGATCTTTCAAGGTCTCTTCCAATCCCTAACACTCTGTGATTCTCTGATTGTGCAGCAACACACAGACAGTGAAACTGTGTGCAGATTTATTGTGTTTTAAGTACCAAGCAATGTGGAATGCACGTTTCACTTAGCTCTCTTTATCCTAGCATGTTTGTGGCTCATCCACAGCCACAAATTGCTTTATGGAAGATATTGCAGTGTTCCCAGTTGAGAAGGGGAAAATAAAAGATTCCTAAACTTTTCAAAGTGTTTGGGAGATGAAATCATTGCTTTGTTCAGAGTTAATGGTAGAAGACCAAGCATTACAGTTGGTTTTCATTCTGCTGCTTTAGGAGCATGAACATGGTTCTTGGTAAAGCCTGTTCACATTGGGATGGACTGCCCAGGGCAGTGCTGGAGTCCCCATCCCTGGAGGGGTTTGAGGACACACTGGATGTGGACTTGGTGCTGTGGTCTGGCCAGTGTGGTGATGTTAGGTGGTGGGCTGGATGATCTCAGAGGTGTTTTCCATCCCCAGCAGTTCTGTGTTTCTGTGATCTAATTTATATGTACCTGCTCACTACTGAGCAGCAGTGGGAGACTGCTGTGGCGAATAATCTACCAAGAGATGTCCTGAAGGACTTCTAACAAGAAAGTCTCAAGCAGAAGTTGAGTCATTTGATGCTGAAGTTAGTGAAGTTATTTGATTCGTTATGTAAGAAAGAGTTACAATGATCCTGGCTGGCTTTCTATCAAATGTTGTCATAGTTTTTAAAATAATGGCTTTTATTACTTTAAAAACCATTTCACATTACCATAGTTACAGAAATCCAAGCACCAGGCTCTTGAAATAGAAAAACAAGCGTGGAGGAATTTGGCGTTGTTGACAGTAGTGACTTCCTCGTTGACTCCAGAGGTGGAAGGGAAGAGCATCACTCATTCACTCCGATTCATTCACCTGCACATTAGTGGTGTCATTTTTGGCACCATGTTTTCAGTGAGGGACCCTGAAGGCAGGGGTTGGGGCTTTTTGGGTGTGATCTGTTAAAGGAGGCAGCGTCTTGTGATGGTATTTTGTTAGCAAGTCTTGCTTACATAGGAGAAACTTAAACATTCAGCTGTAAGAAAGGTAAACCCAGACAATATTATGCAGGGCTGCTGGAGGGTGTCCAGCACAGAGCAATGAAGATGATGAAGGAAGGAGAACAACTCCCTGATGAGGAGAGGCTGAGGGAGCTGGGGCTCTTGAGCTTGGAGAAGAGGAGGCTGAGGGGGGACCTCATTCCTGTCTTTAAGTCTGTGAGGGGTGGGTGTCGGGAGGATGGAGCCAGGCTCTTCTCCAGGTCATCTGGGGACAGGACAAGGGGCACTGGGTGCCAGAACATAGGAGGTTCCATATAAAGATCAGAAGAAACTTCTTCCCAGGGAGTCTCCCTCTCTGGAGACGTTCCAGACCCACCTAGATGTGTTCCTGTGTGACTTGGTCTAGGTGATCCTGCTGTGGCAGGGTGATTGGACTAGAATGTCTTTTGAGGTCCCTTCCAATCCCTTATGATTCTGTGACTAAACATGTGAAAGAAACTGGCAAGGAAAAAGGAGTTGCCTGCCATGTCATCCTTTATTTTTTATATAAGACAAGTGAAAACCGTGTTTGCAGGTCTCTAAGGAGGGCAGAAATAGAGTGAGGCTTATTGCTGTTCTAGCTATTCACCAGACCAAGTTTGAAGCAGCAGGTAAACAATTAAATAAGCAGCTCAGCTGTAGAAGTTCCTCTTCATGCTGTTTAATAAGGCAGAAAACAGCGTACACTGCTGCTGCCTCTGAGGTAGAAAGCCCTGTGTATGCTCTGCGTAAGAGCAGAGGGGAGCATGAACCTTCAAAGTGAATGAGACACTTGGAGTGTTCTGGTTTTGCATAGAGTGGGCAAGGATGAAAGGCTTTTTCTCATCAGAACATGAGCATCGATTTCAGTTGCAGGAATCTTTTGGGCAGGTGGCACTAGTGCAGGGATTCAGTTCTGAGTGTCGCTTCAGGTTTTTTCTCATGCAACACCTCATTGGTGTCTCTAAATCCGGGAGGGGTGGGTGTCAGGAGGATGGAGCCAGGCTCTTCTCAAGGTCATCTGGGGACAAGACAAGGGGCACTGGGTGCCAGCTGGAACAGAGGAGGTTCCATATCAATATCAGAAGGAACTTCTTCCCAGGGAGGGTCCTGGAGCACTGGACCAGGCTGCCCAGGGAGGTTGTGGAGTCTCCTTCTCTGGAGACGTTCCAGACCCAACTGCATATGTTCCTGTGTGACTTCTAGGTGATCCTGCTGTGGCAGGGGGATTGGACTGGATGATCTTTCGAGGTCCCTTGCAATCCCTAATGATTCTGTGATTCTAAGTCTTGAAGTAGTTGGTGTTCAGCAGAGGCAGCAGAAGACCCATCTTGATCCAACAGCAGTCCCAGTCCCCTCTCTCCTCTGAGAAATGCACAGGAGATGTAGGGTTTAAGATGCCAACTGGACCACCCTGAATTGAGTACCCCTACGTAAACGTGTGTCAACCCCACTTCTCAGAGGAATGAAGTCTCAGCAGTGCTCAGCGCAGAACTACCTACCGGGTTTTAAAAACTGGCAGTGGTAGCAAATCTGTCTCGTCCTATCCGATGTTATTCCAGATGTTAATTATTCTCAATCAGGGAGATGAGAACTGGCTGTGGGAGACGTGCGTATGGCCAAGCCTAGCCACAAGGCAAGTTCTTTTACAACCACGTCAAGCGGTTTGCAAGGATCCCAAATGCTTTTGAAGGGTCAGACAGCTAGCAGCTGGAAAACATCATTAGCAGCTGCACAACAGCAACAGCCCGTTACACTAGCTGCCAAATTTTTTCTGAGTGTTGCCTAATCAGCTAGCCGAGCCTGCTCGTGAGCCCAATTTGAGACTAAAGTAGGTATGTCCTAACACAAAAGCTGTTTGAACAGAAGGCAGGTACTGAGCCATTGGATGGTGAAGAGAAATGAGGTGATGTTCAGAGCTCCTGGGGGTTGCTTTCTAATAAGAGAATTTTGTGTTATAGATTTGTCAGAAAACTGCCAGGCTAAGTATCTGCACCTGAAGTGAGGCACTGCGTGTTGGGTGAGGTGTCCAGTCTGGGCCCCTCAGT
>VZRI01004302.1:158451-180381 GCA_013397515.1 Upupa epops | reverse complement strand
CAGGATGGTTCTGTGATTCTGTGTTGGATGAAGAATATTTTTAAGCTGTGGATGAATGTTAAGCTACAGCTTCACATACAGCTCTCTGGGGAAACTGGAGAGTTGAACTACACGTCACACTATTGTACCCATACATAGAAGGAAATCCTGCTTCCATGGGAATTCCATCCTAATTTGAACTTTGCAGGGTTTGAACTTGTTTTCAATTTAACCCTACAGTGGACACATCGGCTTGTATCACGTCTGTGCACAGAATTGATAGAAGTTCCTTTATTATCCTGTAATTACTGACATTGACCGCTGTGTTTTAAATCGCTGAACCATGAAAATGTTTTCCTCGATGTCTCTCTCAGTCAGGGAAAGAATTACAGAGCAGTGTATGATGGAGAATGAGTGCATTCAGGAGCTGGGTCTCTTTAGCTTGGAGAAGAGGAGCCTCAGGGGGGACCTCATTCATGTCTATAAATAAATGAGGGGTGGGTATCAGGAGGATGGAGCCAGGCTCTTCTCAAGGTGGTCTGGTGATAGGAGAAGGGGCAGTGGGTGCCAGCTGGAGCACGGGAGGTTCCATATCAATATCAGCAGGAACTTCTTCCCAGGGAGGGTACCAGAGCACTGGAACAGGCTGCCCAGGGGGGTTGTGGAGTTTCCTTCTCTGGAAATATTCCAGACCCGCCTGGATGTGTTCCTGTGCAACTTGGTCCAAGTGATCCTGCTGTGGCATGAGGATTGGACTGGATGATCTTTTAAGGTCCATTCCAATCCCTAGTGATTCTATGATTCTATGATTACCAGTATTTCTTCCTTTGGGCAGGAAATACTTGGCAAGAGCTTGAGAATTCATAGGACAGACTTACTGATTGGTAACACAGACCTTAACGTGGACTTCAATTAGCAAAATTAGATGCTAGGGAATGAAGAAGATGCTCAAGAACTCTGCGATGTTGTGCAATAAGCGTATTTAAAATTAATTTCATGATGGGAATGACTGAGGCATTGATTGAGTGGGATTCGGCTGCCATTTGTCTGAATCTGCAGAGAGGTCTGGACAGGCTGGAGCAATGGGTAGAGGCCAATGGGATGAAGTTAAATAGGGCCAAGGGCAGGGTCCTACACTTTGGCCACAGGAACCCCCAGCAGAGCTACTGACTATGGGATGAGTGGCTGGAGAGCAGCCTGGCAGAGAAGGACCTGGCAGGACTGGGTGACAACCAGCTGACCAGGAGTCAGCAGGGTGCCCAGATGGCATCAAAGGCCAATGGTATCCTGGCTTGGATCAGCACTAGTGTGGCCAGCAAAATTAGGATGTCATTCTCCCCTTATAGTAGTCACTGGGGAGGGTTAGGTTGGATGTTAGGAAGCCCTTCTTTATGGAAGGGCTCAGAGCCTGGACTGGACTGCCCAGGATAGTGGGGGAGTCCCCGTGTCTGCAGGTGTTGAAGGACAACCTGGCTGTGGCCCTGAGTGCCCTGGTGTGTGCCCACTGGGGTGATGTTAGGTACTGGGCTGGGTTGGATGAGCTCAGAGCCCTTTGGTAGCCTTAGCCACTCTGGGATTTTGTGAATTTATTAAAAGATGCAGCATTACAGAATCCCAGAATCACTCTGTTTGGGAAAGACTCTTGGGATTATCAAGCATAACCATCAACTCTTCTGAACAAAGTTCACCCTTAAATCAGATCCCTCAACAATCTTGAAACACCTCTTGGGATGGGAACACCAAAATAGCTCTGTTTTAACCTACTTAGTGGGATTTATATGACTACATGAGGAAAGAAATGCTATGGAATGAGCACTGTGTTATTGTGTTGAGAGGCTGAGGACTGTGCTGGCTGTGCTGCTGTAGCTCCAGATGATGGGGATAGTTCGTAAAGGTGATGTTTTGTTGTGCCTGATGTCTCCTGTTCTTGCTTCACTTGTTGGTGGCCTGAGCTTAATTACCTGTGGGATCATAGAAAGTGACAGTGTTGCCTCTCTTTAATCCCATCTATCTGCAGAGGCACTTCAGCAGGATTTATAAATCCTTCACGGAGCACTGAGTGACCCTCAGCAAAAAACCTTGTTCATAAAGCACTCTGTGTTGAGCAGTATACTGGAGCTGGCCAAATGGGATTCTTCTTGTGGCTGTCCTCCCTGTTTCACTTACATCTGTTTTTACAGCTGGGAGGAGGGGCTGACACCCCAGAGGGCTGGGTTGCCATTCAACAGGGCCTGGAGAGGCTGAAGAGCTGGGCAGGGAGGAATTGGATGAAATTCAGCCAGGGCAGTGTAGAGTCTGGCGTCTGGGCAACAGCAAGCTCAGGGACCAAGACAGGGTGAGGACTGACCTGTTGGAGAGCAGCTCAGGAGAAAGGGACCTGGGGATGCTGGTGGCCAGCAGGACGACCAGAAGCCAGCAATTGGCCCTGGTGGGCAAGGAGACCAATGGCATCCTGGGGTGGATTAGAAGATGGGCGGTTAGGAGATTGAGAGAGGTTCTTCTCCCACTTTACTCTGCCCTGGTGAGACCACATCTGAAGTCTTCTGTCCAGTTCTGGGCCCCTCAGTTCCAGAAGGACACAGAGTTGCTTGAGAGAATCCAGCACAGAGCCACAGAGATGATGAGAGGGGAGCATCTCCCTGATGAGGAAAGGCTGAGGGAGCTGGGCTTCTTCAGCTGGAAAAAGGAGCTTGAGGGGGGACACCATGACTGTTGATCAATATGGAAAAGGTGGGTGTCAGGAGGAAGGAGCCAGGCTCTGCACCCAATACTATGACAGGGGACACCGGGTGTCAGCTGGAACAGAGGAGGTGCTACATCAAGAGGAGAAGCAACTTCTTCCCGATGAGGGTGCCAGAGCCCTGGAAAGGGGTGCCCATGGGGGTTGTGGAGTCTCCATCTCCAGAGATGTTTCAAACCCATATGCACTGTTCCTGTGCCACTGGTTCTAGGGGATTGAACTGTAAGATCTTTCAAGGTTCCTTTCAATCCTTGACACTGTGATGCTGTGAATATATAAGAAATACATACTCTGTCTAAAAAATACTCTGGTAGTATAAAGCAAATGAATTCTTGAGTAGCAGTTAGAATCCAAGTTGCCTTTGTTTTAGGGAAAGGCAGGCAGTAGGGTAGGAGAAAGCAGAGTTGTTCTTAAAATAGGGGAGCATATTCAGAGTGTAGTAATTGTTAGCTCTGCATGCATAGGGTGGTGACTCACTGAGGGTGGAAGGAATAACATGCTGTTGAGATAGGAAGATGTGATAGTGCTCAAGGTATTGTGCAGCTCGAACTGGATTATTCCTGGGCCCCTCAGTTCCAGAAGGATGCAGAGCTGCTGGAGGGTGTCCAGCATATAGCAATGAAGATGATGAAGGAAGTAGAGCACCTCCCTGGTGAGGAAAGGCTGAGGGAGCTGGGTCTCTTGAGCTTGAAGAAGAGGAGGCTCAGGGGTGACCTCATTAATGTCTACAAATATGTGAGGGGTGGGTATAAGGCTCTTCTGAAGGTCATCTGGTGCTAGGACAAGGGGCAATGGGTGCCAGCTGGAACAGAGGAGGTTCCATATCAATATCAGCAGGAACTTCTTCACAGGGAGGGGAACGGAGCCCTGGAAGTGGCTGCCCTGGGGGATTGTGGAGTCTCCTTCTCTGGAGACATTCCAGACCTGCCTGGATGTGTTCTTGTGTGACTTGGTCTGGGTGATCCTGCTGTGGCAGGGTAATTGGATTGCATGATCTTTTGAGGTCCCTTCCAATCCCTAAGGATTCTATGATTTGCAGAATTGTTTAGGTTTCACTTGTTAGGGTTTTCAAGTGGTACAGACTGGGAGTTCCCAGACAAGCTGGCTCTCTATTGGGTGCTGTTGTTGTCTGTAAGGTGTTGGAATGTGTGTGTGCATGCATGAGTATCCATACTTCCTAAGAGCCACTTAGATATACAAACCACATTTATAAATGACTGGTTTGACCTAATGACCATTTTAATCTGTGCTGGTAACTCTGCTCTCGACTCCTGTTGTCTGTGGAGAACTCTCATCCTCCCTTCCATCTCCCCATGTGCAGCTTTAATGCTTCTTGCTTAGGCAGCTTCTTCTAAACATCAGTGATAAGGGCATTGGTCTGACCTCCTTAATGACTCTGTAGTGTAGGATTAACTAACAGCTCTACAGCCACCTGAAAGGAGGTTGTAGAGAGGCTGCTGCTGGTCTCTTCTCTCAACTTCCTAGTGCTAGGACAAGGGAAATGCCATCAAGCTGCATCAGGAGAGGGTTAGATTAGATGCTCTGGTGGTGATGGTGATGGTCAGCTAAACAGGAGCTAGCAAGGTGCCCAGGTGGCCAAGAAGGCCAACAGCATCCTGGCCTGGATCAGGAACGGGGTCACCAGCAGGAGGAGGGAGGTGATGGTGCCCCTTACTCTGCACTCCTGAGACTGAACCTTGAGGACTGGGTCGAGTATTGGGCACCACAGGATCAGAAGGACATTGAGAAGCTGGAGCGGGGCCAGAGAAGGGCAATGAGGCTGGGGAGAGGGCTGGAGAACAGGCCCTGTGAGGAGTAGCTGAGGGGACTGTGGTTGTTTAGTCTAGAGAAGAGGAGGCTGAGAGGAGACCTTCATGCTCTCTACAGCTACCTGAAAGGAGGTTGTAGCGAGGCTGCTGCTGGTCTCCTCTCTCAGATTCCTAATGCTAGGATGAGGGGAATGGCCTCAAGCTATGTCAGGGGAGGGTTAGATTGGATCTGAGGAAGAAGTTCTTTGTTGAGACAGTGGTTGGGCACTGTCACAGGCTGCCCAGAGAGGTGGTGGAGTCCCCATCCCTGGAGGTGTTTAAAGACAAAGTAGCTAGAGCACTTGAGGCCATGGTCTGGGGTTTGGGGAGCTGTTGGGATGAGGGCTGGGCTTTATGATCCTGGAGGTCCTTTCCAGCTGCGATGATTTGATGATGCTATGCATATGTATACTGTATATAGTATTTTGAAGCAGTATTTATTTAAGAGCAAACCGTGCATTAGTTTCTCTAAGATACTCTGCTATGGTTCTATTCACTCTGCTGGTTCCTCTCAATGCTATGACTCCAAGTGGTTGTTGTTCATGTTGAGAAGTATTTTAGTTGCTGGTTTCAGCCACACTGGAGTTGAGTGCTGCCCCAGATAAAGAAGGCGCTGTCATGTGAGATCCACGAGTTGCTTTTGGTCCTCAGCACTCAGAGTGACTCCTTGGAACTAGCTGTGGTAATGGGGATGGGAAACATGGTGACCTCATCTGATGCTGTTAGAAGGGCAACAAAGCTGTTGAAGGGCCTGGAGGGTAGGTCTGATGAGGAGCAGCTGAGGAAGCTGGCGTGGTTTAGCCTGGAGAAGAGGAGGCTGAGGAGAGACCTTATTAATGTTGATCAATATGAGAAGGGTGGGTGTCAGGAGGAAGGAGCCAGGCTCTGCTCAAGGGTGTCCAGTGATAGAACAAAGGGCAGAGGGGACAAGCTGGAGCAGTGGAGGTTCTGCATAAACATCAGGAAAAGATTTTCACTGTAAGAGCCTTGGCCCAGGCTGTTCAGAGAGGGTGTGCAGTCTCCTGCTGCTCAAAACCCACCTGGATGCAGCCCTGTGTGACCTGTCCTAGGGGATCCTGCTCTGGCAGGGAGGTTGGCCTGGTTGATCTCTGGAGGTCCCTTCCCACCTCTGACATTGTGTTGGTCTTGCTGTGCTTCCCAAAACCCAGTGAGCAAACACTGAACACCAGGTGGCAGGTGCAGCCTCTTATGCAGAAGGCTGAAGGACACGGCTGCTCATTCTCCTCATGGTATTTGGTTCTCTCCCTGTCGTGTACAGCTCTGAACTTGAAATACTCCAAAGAGCAGTACAGGACTAAGACAGAAACATACGTTACGTGCTCCTTGCACACCATTCTAAGCGAGCTCACAATGGAAATGATTTCCGTTTGGGGTTGTTGGGTTTTCCCTCGCGTGACTCCTCACCTTAGCTTCTTCGAGGCTAGAGCAGTCACAGTGGATGCTGCTTTTGGGCAGCAGAGATGAGAGCATGTGCTTTGTGCTCGTGAATAGTCCTCTTGAATTAAGATCAAAGTGACTAGTGAAGTTGCCCTGAGTCAAATGCCTGCTTCTGAGTTTGCTCTGTTGCCACTTGGCAAGTCCAGGGCATGCAGCATATCTTTGACTTGAGGAGCCATGCTGAAACCAGTCGGCTCCAAGCATTCAGCTGGTTGTCCACAGCCAAACAAAGATCAGAAAGCTTGCTGCTCCTCAGTGTGTTTCATCGCTACTGCCCTATCTCCTGTCACTTCCTATTTAGACTGGAGGAGGGCAGTGAAGCTGGTGAAGGGCCTGGAGGATAAATCTTACAAGGAGTGATTAAAGGAGCTGGGACTGGTTAGTTTGATGAAGAGGAGGCTGAGAGGAGACCTCATCACTCTCTACAACTACCTGATGTAGTGGAGAGGTTGGTGCTGGTCTCTCCTCACAATAAATTAATGATAGAACAAGAGGGAAGTGGTTCTAACTACAACAAGGGAAGGTTAGGCTGGGCATTAGGAACAATTTTTCACACCAAGAGTAGTCAGGAGTTGGCACAGCCTGCACAGGAAGGGCCTTGAATCACCATCCCTGGAAGGGTTTAAAGTTGTTTAGCTGTGGTGCTGAGGGGTCTGGTTTAAGCGTGAACTTTGCAGAGTAGGGTTGATGGTTGGATTTGATGATCCCAGGGGTCTTTAACAAGCAGAGTGATACTGTGATTTCCTTCTAGGATAGCAAAAGATGAAACTCCTTGTTGTTCACATAAAACACTGCAGTTGTTGCCTTAAACCCAGTTTGGTTTCATTTTCCAACACCCAGCAAAGCAGAAGCAGTTAGTAGGGTTCTTAGGAAGTGCTGTTGTGTTGATGATAAATGTGGTGGTTCCTGTTGTGGAGATGTTTGCAGGGCACTATGAAAGATTGAACGTGTTGGGCTGAGTGCAAGACTCGATGTGCTCCTCCCTACAGAGTTAGTGTTCCGCTGGGATTCAGGCATTTACTCCTGTCTCACATGGAAGGCTCACCAAGTATTGTGAGGGAATCTTAGGTCATTTAGGTGAGATCTGAGGAAGCAGCTCTTTGTTGAGAGAGTGGTTGGGCATGGCACAGCTGCCCAGGGAGGTGGTGAAGTCCCCAATCCCAGAGGGGTTTAAAAACTGAGTAGCTAGAGCACTTGAGGCCATGGTTTAGGAGTTGGGGAGCTGTTGGGATGAGGGCTGGGCTTGATGCTCCTGGAGGGTTTTTTTCAGCAAGAGCATTCTATGACTCTATGGTTTGTGCATGAATCTTAGCGTCAAGGGTTTCCACTGGCTAATAAAGCTGGGTTGATTCAATTCCAAAGGACTGTAGTTTTAGGCATTGCAAAAGCGATGCTTGGTCTCTGACTGTCTATCCTACCTGTACACTCTGTGTTGATCTGAAGAACAGCTCGAATCCTGATGAAAAATAGCTGTAGTGGCCTGAATACCAGTCTGGACTGTTCAGTTTCGTGCTAATTCAAAGTTAGAGATGGCAGAGGGAAGTAGCAGAGACAACTATAGCTCATGCCCTACTCAGAGTGCATCTTCTCTTTCTGCTGTCTCATCAGCAGTGGGAGCATAATGAGATCTGTCTGCAGGCAGCATCGTGGCTCTGCATTAGAGTGCTGCTGCTGCTGCTAACTGGCTGTTCATTGTTCATTGGAATATGAAGATCAGCTCTAGCTCTGGGCTGACTGAAGCCTTTCAGGATGATTAGTGTCTGGTTCCTGGGTTTAGCCCCTCTTTAAGGTAAAACATTAGCAATTGTTTAAAAAGGGGCCAGGTTTACTTCCACTGAGGTAGAAGGAGGAAATCCTTTCAGGTGCGTTAAGGTAGAAAATGCCAGCCAGTCCAAAGAAGGCTGACTTGGGTGTCCGGTTGTCACCAGCAGCCTGAAAGCCAAGGTTCTTTGACAGCCTGGAGAAGGGGAGACTCAGGGGGGACCTTCTCCATCTCTCCAGCACCCTGAAAGGAGGTTGCAGTCAGGTGGGGGTCAGGCTCTTCTCTCAGGCACACAGCGCCAGTATAAGAGGGTAGGGTGTAAAGCTGCCAGGGGAGGGTTAGGTTGGATGTCCGGAAGCCCTTCCTCCCAGAAAGGGTGCTCAGAGCCTGGACTGGACTGCCCAGGGCAGTGGGGGAATCCCCATGTCTGGAGGTGTTGAAGGACAGTTTGGCTGTGGCCCTTAGTGCCCTGGTGTGGCCGCTGGGGTGATGTTGGGTGCTGGGCTGGGCTGGCTGAGCTCAGAGGGCTTTGCCAGCCTTAGTGATTCTGTGATAAACAGGCTTCAACCAGGCAAACAGCCGTGAAATCATTTGGTAGAAGGTCTTACCTCCTCTTGTCACTGGCTGATTGCTTTTCTCATGACCTATGCTGATACTTCTAGTATCTTCATGCTCAATGAGCTCTAGCTTTCATTTCTACCCAGGGAGAGGATAACACTGGGTGGGACATCCTTACATATCCCCTCCATACAGAGCATCCCCTGATCAGAGCTGAAATGAAAAACTCAATCAGCAGAGTTTTTAAGAATTATTGAAGGGCATCCCAGAATTTAGAGGGTTACTTGGAAATGCTCCCATTACCTCCCAGTGGGATCCCACCTTCTTGGGAAGAGAAGAGGAGGCTGAGAGGATACCTTAGTGCTCTCTGCAGCTCCCTAACATGAGGTTGTAGCAGGGCTGCTACTGATCTCCTCCTAAATCCTAATGTTAGGATGAGGGAAATGGCCTCATGCTGTGTCAGGGAAGGGTTAAATTGAATCTGAGGAATAAGTTCTTTGCCGAGAGTGGTTGGACACTGGCACAGGCTGCCCAGGGAGGTGGAGGAGTCCCCATCCCTGCAAGGGT
Source organism: Upupa epops (assembly GCA_013397515.1). NCBI lineage: Eukaryota > Metazoa > Chordata > Aves > Bucerotiformes > Upupidae > Upupa > Upupa epops. Next base: position 171,509 of record VZRI01004302.1, on the reverse strand, counting down.
TTAAGAACTGAGTAGCTAGAGCACTTGAGGCCATGGTCTAGGAGTTGGGGAGCTGTTGGGATGGGGGATGGGCTTTGTGATCCTGGAGGTCCTATCCAGCCATGAGGGTTTTATGATTCTGTATTATTTGGCTCAAAGTATAACAGACAGCTGGGGTTTTGCCCATCCCTATGGTACTTTGTCAACTTCAGAGGCTGAATCCAGAGCAGTGCTCGGTTTGGGGTTTGTTTTAGGGTTTTATTCTATGTGACATTGCTGCCACGAACCATTCTGCAGGGAACCTTGGTTTTGAAACTTCATTCACTTCATACCCACCTTCATTCCATCGGAACCTCACAGCAAGAAGCTAAAGGGGTTTGGCTTAAGGGTTATTGCTTCTATTCTGCATCTGGAATCTTGTGTCCAGTTCCGGGTTCCTCAGTTCAAGAAGTACACAGAGCTGCTTCAGAGAGTCCAGCGCAGAGCTACACAGATGAGGAAGGGAGGAGAGCATCTCCCTGATGAGGAATGGCTGAGGGAGTTGGGGCTGGGAGCTGGGATGTTATCTTGCCCCTGTATTCGGCACAGGTTAGACTGCACCTGGAGTATTGTGTTCAGTTCTGGGCCCCTCAGTTTAAGAAAGATGTCGAAGTGCTGGAACAAGTCCAGAGAAGGGCAACTAGAATGGTAAAGGGGCTGGAAGGTCAGCCCTGTGAGGAGAGGCTGATGGAGCAGGGCTTGTTCAGCCTGGAAAAGAGGAGGCTCAGGGGTGACCTTATTGTTGTCTTTCTAAAAGGTGGTTGTAGTCAGGCAGGGGTTGGTCTTTTCTCCCTGGACACTGGAGACAGGACAAGGGGTCACAGTCTTAAGCTTCATCAGGGGAGTTTTAGACTTGATATTAGGAAAAGGGTTTTTACTGAAAGAGTGATCTGGTTTTGGAATGGGCTGCCCATGGAGGTGATTGAGTCATCATCCCTGGAGGTGTACAAGGTTAGTCTGGATGAAGTGCTGAGTGGCAAGATCTAGATGTTAGATGTTAGGTTTACTTGGTTTATTTGGATTTAGGTTGGACTGGATGATCTTTAAGGTCTTTTCCAACCTTATCATTACTGTGATACTGTGATCTTGAGCTCGGAAAAAAGGAGCCTGAGGGGTGATCCCATGACTGTTGATCAAGATGAGAAGGGCAGAGGTCAGGAGGAAGGAACCAGGCTCTGCTCAGGGGCATCCAATGCTAGGACAAAGGGCAATGGGTGTCAGCTGGAACAGAGGAGGTTCCCCATCAAGAGGAGAAGCAACTTCTTCCCGATGAGGGTGCCAGAGCCCTGGCAGGGGCTGCCCAGGGGGACTCTGGAGTCTCCTTCTCTGAAGACATTTCAAACCTGCCTGGTCTGTTCCTGTGCCCCTGGACCTAGGGGCTCCTGCTGTGGCAGGGGGACTGGACTGGATGATCTTTGAGGTCCCTTCCCATCCCTGACACTCTGTGGTTCTGTGATTCTATGTTTAGTTGTTCTGTGCTGGGCTGAAATATCTTCTGTTTGCAGCGATTTGATGACCTCTATGAATGAAAAAAACCCTGCTAAACCCCAACTTGTCAGCTGCATTATGGAGCCCCCATTGTTTTCTTAATGCTCTGGTAGAGGGTGATGTGTGCCATCACTGCTTTGAATGCTTATTGCTGTGTGTCTGCCTCAGATTGTAATGATGCTTTTTCTGCTCCACCTATAGCTTCCTGCAGATTTCACAAAGCTGCACCTTACTGACAGTCTCCACCCACAGGTGACCCAAGTTTCCTCCAGTCACTCAGGATGTAGCATCACTAGCGATTCAGGAAGCAGCAGCCTTTCTGATATCTACCAGGTAAGACTGGAGCAGATGCTCATGGGGAGGTGCCAATGGTTTTGAGCTTGAGAGCGTAACTGGTGCTGCTGTGTGGTGTCAGTTTCTGTTGGCAGAAGCACTCAATAGAGTCATAAGAAAACCCTACTTTGTGTTTGATTTCCAAGAATTCCAGAGTCTTAGCTGTTACTTGCACACTCAGCAAGGGGTCTGCAGCACAGCTTCCCGGGAGTCAGCAACACACTGCTGTACAGTGATTCAGGATTGTTCTTCCGTGTGTAGTCTGTGATTCTGAGGGAGGAAGTCTTCCTGTGGCAGGAAGTGGCTGCTCCAGCAGATGTCTGTGTTGGGATGTAGGTGGTAAAGGGGTTCCATTCCTCACTACAGCTCTTAACCTCAGATTTCTAACTGCAGCTGTGATGTTTACTGATCAGAATGTGGAAGCTATAGATTTGGGATCTTAAAACGTGATGAGGGGGTTTTCTTCTAGATGCTGGATGTTCAACTGCTGAGGTGCCTTGGCATTGCAGAGTGACAGTTGGCTTCAAAATCTAGAGCATGCTCAGTGGGTTGAAGCTCACAGCGAGCAACGTGTGCTGTCCAGACTAGGTATGTTCCAGTTTCCCCATCCTGTAGGGCACTGGTGCCAGCCTGCTGTAGTGCCTTGTTTCCTGGCTCTTCTGGGCCTCTCAGTTCAAGAAGGAAGTAGAGCACCTCCCTAATGAGGAAAGGCTGAGGTTGCTGGGTCTCTTGCGCTTGGAGAAGAGGAGGCTCAGGGGTGACACCATGAATGTCTATAAATATGGGAGAGGTGGGTGTCAAGAGGATGGAGCCAGGCTCCTCTCAAGGTCACTTGGTGACAGGACAATGGGCAATGGGTGCCAGCTGGAACAGAGGAGGTTCCATATCAATATCAGCAGGAACTTCTTCCCAGGGAGGGTACTGGAGCACTGGAACAGGGGGGTTGTGGAGTCTCCTTCTCTGGAGATGTTCCAGACCTGCCTGGATGTGTTCCTGTGTGACTTGGTCTAGGTGATGCTTCTGTGGCAGGGGGATTGGACTGGATGATCTTTCAAGGTTCCTTCCAATCCCTGAGAATTCTATGGCTCTATGATTCTTCTGGGAAAGATGAGGAGCTTGAACTGGGGACTCCTTTAAGTTGTTTACTTTTTAGATTGCTCTCTGTCATAAAGCTCTGTGCTCTTCATCTGGAGCAGCATGAGTTTGGAGAGACTGACTGCAACTGATGCAGAGGGTCCTTTGAGGACTTGGTTGTACGTATACATCCTCCACTTACAAACTGGGAAAATAAAGTGAGGAAGTCTACAATCGTCACTCAATGTTTACAGTTCCTGAACGTCAGAGGAGGAGTTGTCCTTGCAGGAAAGTGCAGCGGTTAAGTGCTGTGAGAAAAGAGACCTCAAATCTCATTCAAATGTTCTGTCAAAATGATAATAAAAATCCTGAGACCAATTCCACGTGAAACGAGGGCTCGTGTTTGCAAACTTGGAGTCATGTTTGCTTCTGAAAATCAATGCAGCCTCATCAAGGCAAAAAGCATCATCTCTACAAGTCAACCACCTTCGTGAGCTGACTTGTAGCATGTAGCCTGCTTCACGTAGATAAGCTCGTGGGTTTTTCAGTGGGAGAAGAAAAGTTCCCAGTTCAGTCTGGACAATCTTCTTAGAAGAATCAAGGTAGCAGAAGACTTCAGACACAACCATCCAATATGTTTGATAAGATTCACATTTATACTGGGAGGGAAGAAGACATAAAATCAGCTTTTCTGGATTTTCCTGCCTTTTATTCCAGTGTAAAAATAGCCAGGAGCTCCAGTGACTTGGTTGTAGGTGGCATGTAGTTACAGTCATCTTGTTACTCTCTAGGCAAGTGAGGAGCACAGTTGGGCTGGGATTTGTATGACAGTTTCCCTCCCTGTGAGAAGGATCATTGAATTAATGCACATTCCAAACGAACCACACTGTAAGAGCAAGACGCTCATGGAAATTCTGCTTCAGGGACTTGCTACCTGCTCAGTGACCCTGCTAGGTTTGACTGAGATGCTGGACCAGGTCCAGAGGAGAGCTACCAAGTTCAGGAGGGGTAGAGAGAACCAGTTGTGTGAGCAGAGGCTGAGGGAGCTGAGCAGGGTTAGTGTGCAGAAGAGGGGGCTGAGGGGGTCCTCATTGCCCTCTGCAACTGCCTGAAGGGAGGCTGTGGAGGGGTGGCTGTTGGACTCTTCTCCTTGGTGACTGCAATGCAAGGGCAGTGGTCTGAAGCTGAAGCAGGAGAAGGGTGAGAATGGATCTGAGGAAGAGATTATTTGCAGACAGAATGGATGGGCACTGTCAGGGCCTTCCCAGGGAGGTGGAGGAGTCCCCATGCCTGGAGGTGTTGAAGAACCGTGTAGCCATGGTGCTTCACTCCCTGCTTGAGTGGCAGCATGGAGGGGGTCAGGTTGTGTTTGTCAGTCTCTCAGGGATTGAGGCTTTTTGTTGGATTAGGGATGGTTAGACTTGGGGATCTGGTAGCAACTTTCCAACCAGGATTATCCTGTGATGCAGGGATTTGCAGTAATGGAAATAATTGAATGTTTGGTGTTCAGAGCCAGTTAACAGCTTTCGGAGAAATCTATGTAGAGAAGATACACTTTGTAAACAGTTTAGATTTTGATTGTACAGTATTTTTTTGTAATCTTTAAAACATGAGTCTTTAATTTAGATGAACTTGAGTAATTTTGATGAATTTGATTCATTTTTGATGAATTCAAGCCATTTTTATGAATTCGAGCCATTTTTGGTGAATTTAAATAATTTGAGATTAATCTGTCTCATTTTAGACTGAGTAATTTTAGATTCAATAGAGTAATTATGCCTTAATCCAATTTCATTTCAGATTAATTAGAGTAACCGTAGATTACTCTTAGAGTCACCTTGAAGTTACTGCACAGTTAGCACCCAATTTAAAGATTTCTTGGCGTTTTGATTGATTTCTTGATATTAATTCTATGGTATCAATGTAATCAATAAAATAATTCTATTAGGAAATTAAGAAACAGGTTTCTATGGTGGAGCTAACCCCAAGTTTTCCTGCTAATACCCAGACAACACTGATTAAGAGAAGTAAGCGATACATTCAGCCATGAAAACTCCTCTTCCATTCAGTTCAATTTAGAGCTTTAGGTTCTTAGCTCTTGTTTTCCCGAATGATTTCTTTCTCATCCTGTGGTTAATCATTCTCTGACTTCAGGTTGAGACATAAATTCATAAAGCAGCATTGAGTTAGGCTAATACCATACACACACACACACACACACACACACACACACACACACACACACACACACACACACACAGAAGAAATTGGCTGTAATTTGAATTTTCTAGGGTCAAGTAAAGGATTAAATAAAAAAGAATTGGTTTGGAAGCTAAGGAGGTTGGATCAGCCTTTCTCTCTCACTTGCATGGCCTTTTAATCACAGAATCATAACATTCTCATAGCTGGAAAGGACCCCCAGGATCACCAAGTCCAGTCCTTCATCCCAGCAGCTCCCCAATCCCTCCAGGGATGGGGACTCCACCACCTCCCTGGGCAGCCTGTGCCAGTGCCCAGCTACTCTCTCAGCAAAGAACTTCTTCCTCAGATCCTGTCTAACCCTCCCTTGATGCAGCTTGAGGCCATTTCCTCTTGTCCGTTGAATTGTTCTGTTGCTGTTGAGCAGCTCTTCATTGCAGGTGGGTAGAAAGCAGAGCTTTAGAAGTTCATGAAGGAAATCTTCTGTTTTGAAACTGAAGACTACATAGATTCATCCAATGGTTCAGGTTGGAAGAGATCTTCAAGATCACACAGTTCCACCCCTCCTGCCATGAGCAGGGACACCCCCCCACCAGAGCTGGGTGCTAAAGGCCCCAGCCAGTGTGGCCTTGAACACTTCCAGGGAGGGGGCAGCCACAACCTCCCTGGGAAACCTGGTGCACGATCTCAGAACCATCCTGGTGAAGAACTGCCTCCTGACTTCCAGTCTGAACCTCCCCTCTTCCAGCTGGAAACCATTCCCCCTGCTCCTAACACTCCAAGCTCTTGAAACGGCGCCTCCTCAGCTTTCCTGTAGCCCCCTTCAGGGACTGGAAGACTGCTCTAATATCTCCCTGGAGCCTTCTCTTCTCCAGGATGAACAGCCCCAACTCTCTCAGCCTGTCGCCATAGGAGAGGTGCCCCAGCCCTCCTCTCATCCCCGTGGCCCTCCTCTGGATGCGTTCCAACAGCTCAATCTCCTTGCTGTGCTACGGGCTCCATAACTGGATGCAGTCCTGCAGATGGGGTCTCAAAAGAACAAAATAGAGGGAGGGGATCCCTTCCCTTGCCCTCCTGGTCAGGCTTCTCTTACTGCAGCTCAGGATGCAATTGAGTTCTTAGCTGCAAGCAGACATTGCTGGCTCAGGTTGAGTTAGGTTCTTGCTGTTAAAATCTGAGGTAATGCTCTGTTTCATCCCCAAAAGTTTTAGTTCTGCAGCTGAACAGCAGCTGTTTGCAGGGCAAAGATGTTCACAGATGGCCTCTTAAGGCTGGTTGTCTTAATAAATCATGAAGCTGAATCTTGAAATGCTTTCAGCGTTGAGCGGCGAAGGTTTCTTTTGAAATATTAATGCTGGAACTAAATTTGTCTGAGGTTCTGCATGAAAGAACGTCCCAAAGTAAAAGAACCAAATCCTTTGGGTTTACCCCACCCCAGTCTCAAAAGTTATCCTGGTGCCACAAAACAGGATCCTTCAATGTTACTTTAGTTTATGAAATAACTTCATGCAGTGCCTGTGCGATGCTTCTGGAGAGGAAGGGCGTGCTGAGTGGTACTGGGCTGTACGGTGGCTCCTGTTTGCTAAGAACAACAGTTGATTTCTGCCTATATCATAGAATCATGGAATCCTTAGGGATCAGAAGGGACCTTGAAAGATTATCCAGTCCAATCCCCCTGCCACAGCAGGATCACCTAGACCAAGTGCCACAGGAACACATCCAAGTGAGTTTGAGATGTCTCCAGAGCAGGAGACTCCACAACCCCCCATGGGCAGCCTGTTCCAATGCTCCTAGTACCCTCCCTGGGAAGAAGTTCCTGCTGATATTGATATGGAACCTCCTCTGTTCCAGCTGGCACCCATTGCCCCTTGTCCTATCACCAGATGACCTTGAGAAGAGCTTGGCTCCATCCTCCTGACACTCGCCCCTCACATCTTTATAGTTATGAATGAGGTCCCCCCTCAGCCTCCTCTTCTCCAAGCACAAGAGACCCAGCTCCCTCAGCCTTTCCTCTTCAGGGAGCTCTTCTACTTCCTTCATCATCTTTGTTGCTCTATGCTGGACACCCTGCAGCAGCTATATGTCCTTCTGGAACTGAGGGGCCCAGAACTGGACAGAGTACTCCACATGCAGTCTCACTCTATCTGCTAACCACCCTCCTTCTGATCCCCCATCTTGACCACAAGAGCACACTGCTGGCTCAGAGTCATCCTGCTGGCCATTAGGACCCCCAGGTCCCGTTCTCCTCCACTGCTCTCCAGCAGGTATTGGTTTGGCAAAACAAATAACCCCCTGCTGCTTTTCATGTGCCTACTCTCAGTATCACAGTATCACACTAATGATAAGGCTGGAAAAGACCTTAAAGATCATCCAATCCAACCTAAAACCAGCCAAGTAAAACTAAACATCTGACATCTANCCTTCCAGATCCTTTACCATTCTAGTTGCTCTTCTCTGGACTCATTCCAGTACCTCAACATCCTTCCTAAACTGAGGGGCCCAGAACTGAACACAATACTCCAGGTGCGGTCTAACCAGTGGCGAATACAGGGGGAGGATAACCTCCCTCTCCCTGCTGGCCACCCCATTCCTGATACAGGCCAGGATGCCATTAGCCCTCTTGGCCACCTGGGCACAATGCTGCCTCATGCTAAGTTTACTGTCCACCTGTACCCTCAAGTCTCTTTCTACCTGAGTACTCTCCAAGATCTCCATTCCCAGCCTATAGTTCTGCCTGGGGTTGTTATAACCAAAATGCAGAACCTGCCACTTAGACTTGTTAAAACTCATCCTATTAGAGTCTGTCCATCTCTCCACTCTGTCCAAGTCCCTCTGCAGGGCCCTCCAACGGTTCAACATGGGCTCTAATCTTGGTGTCATCCACAAATTTGCTCATGATGGATTCCAAGCCATCATCAATATCATCAATGCAGATGTTAAACAGGACCGGACCTAACACCGACCCTTGGGGGACACTACTAGTAACTGGTCGCCAACTAGATGCGACACCATTTACCACCACTCTCAGGGCTCATCCATCCAACCAGTTCCTGTCCCAGGACAGTATATTCCTGTCAAAGCCCCTTGCTGCCACTTTCGGCAGGAGTATATCATGGGAGACTGTGTCTAATGCCTTAATCCACATTCACAGCATTCCTCTCATCAGTGCTTGGTTAGGTGTAGTTACTGCTTCCTACATGGGAGACTATACCTGTTCTGTAGTCCTCTAAATGCTTCTCATCCCTCTCACACCTCACATGCTGATCCTGGTTGATTGGAACCTGCAGATGCCTGTTGTTCCTCCTCGATCATTTGGGAAGGCGTTGGTTTGTTGGCCCAGCTCCTTCCTTTGCCAGCCTTTCTTTACTGTATCCTGTCCTCACCCCTGTGGCTTCCTGCTGGCCTTCTGGTGTCTGCCAGATTCCCTCAGTGCTCCAGGAAACCAGGAACATCCTTTTCCAGACCCTCCCAGGATGTTTTCTTGTGAGGCTGAGAGCATCCCCCTTCCTGAGTTTTTCTGAGTCCAGACCTTCACCTCCCAAACCAGAGTGTCTGTGCAGCCTGCCCATGGGTAGCTGTATGCAGAAGAAGAGAGCTTTTACATCAGTCTCCCAGTCTTTGCAGTCCAGAGCTCTGAGGATCACAGGGAAGTCTGAAGCAGTCAGGTGAAGCAGGTCCTAGAGACCTCCCACCACACAGCTTCACCTTAGTCCCATGCACACAGTATTTAAGCTGTTCTGCTGAGCTCAGGTCCTCTGATGCCTCCTGGGCTGCATCAGAAGTGTGGTCAACAGATCAAGAGAGGGGATTCTGCCCCCCTTCTCTGCCCTGGTGAGACTGCACCTGGAGTCTCAGGTCCAGCTCTGGAGCCCCCAACACAAGAAGGACATGGACCTGTTGGAGTTGCTCCAGAGGAGGCCAGCAAATGGCTCAGAGGGCTGGAGCCCCTCTTTTCTGGGGACAGGCTGAGAGAGTGGGGGTTGTTCAGCCTGGAGAGGAGAAGGCTCTTGGGGAACCTTATAGCAGCCTTCTAGTCTCTGAGAGGGTCGGTCGGAAGACTGAGGAAGACTGTTCCCAAGGGCAGGGAATGGTAGGATGAGAGGTCCTGGTTTGAAGCTGGAAAAGGGCAGAGTGAGGCTGGACAGGAGTAAGAAGATCTGGGATCTGAGGATGGGGGATCCCTGGACCAGGCTGCCCAGAGAGGGGGTGGAGGCCCCATCCCTGGAGCCATTCAAGGTCAGGCTTGAATGGAAAGGCTGAGGCTCTGGGCAGCCTGGGCTGGTGAATGCTGGCCCTGCTTAGTGCAGGGAGTTGTGACTGGATGCCCTTCCATCCTTGTGGTTCAGTGATTCTGTGATCTGATCTGTAGTTTGAGGACTAGGAGTAGCTTTAAGTCCTAGTCCCATGTGCCTGTTTCAGTCGGTTGGCCATAAGGTAGGACAGCATTCTTGGTGGGTACTCTCTGGAATAGGGCAGGTTTTCAGCTCTGAGGAGGACTAGTGCTCACACTGACTCCTGAGACAGATGTGTACGGCTGTGCTGGGAATTTTCTAGGAGGTAAAGCAGAAGTATCAATAGAGAGGTCAAAGTCATACACTGAAGGAGTTTCAGGGTGTTTCATGGCCATTTGCACTGATGTTAGAGCATGTTTATTACCTAGGTTTAGGGTTATCTCTGTTTATATGTTATAGATAGGAAATCTCCATCCCTGGAAGCGTTCAAGGCCAGGCTGAATGGGGCTCTAGGCAACTTGGTCTGGTGACTGGTGCCCATGGTAGGGGGTTGACACTGGGGGAGATCTGAGCTCCCTCCCAACCCAACTTGGTCTGTGACTCTATAAAAAGAATTCTTTAGCAAACAAATAACAAGGGTTGAATTTCATAACCATTTATTTACACAGTAACCTTGCCTAGTGATGTAAAAAAAAGCCCCTCAGGTTTTGGGGGGAGTTCTGTGCCCCTCACTTGAAGAAAGAGATGGGGCAGGTCCAGAGGAGCAATGAGGCTGGGGAAGGGACTGGAGGGAATGGCTGATGAGGAGAGGTTGAGGGAACTGAGGGGGTTTAGCCTGGAGAAAAGGAGACTCAGGGGGCATACTCTCCTTCTCCCCAACTCCCTGAAGAGAGGTTGCAGTCAGGTGGGGGTCAGGCTCTTCTCCCAGGCACCCAGTGCCAGGACAAGAGGGCAGGGCCTGAAGCTGCCAGGGGAGAGTTAGGTTGGATGTCCGGAAGCCCTTCCTCTCGGAATGGGTGCTCAGAGCCTGGACTGGACTGCCCAGGGCAGTGGGGGATTCCCCGTGTCTAGAGGTGTTGAAGGACAGCCTGGCTGTGGCCCTTAGTGCTCTGCTGTGGCTGCTGGGGTGATGATAGGTGCTGGGCTGGGCTGGGGGAGGTCAGAGGGCTTTGTCAGCTTCAGTCACTGTGAATTTTTTAATTTGTTAAATCAATTTGTTGCATTAATAGCTAGTTAAATTAATAACCTGTATTAGTACTCATGTCTTTCAGTAACTGTGGTATTGGACTTTGTTAGCAGTTGGAACAGCTGCTCTGTAACGACTGTAGCAGTGGATGTGAAGGCTGAATTGGCTTCCTTGGGGAGTCGAGGGGTTGGGGAGACAATGTTTTGGAGTTCAAGCTGTTGCCAGCATTTTTCTTACAGGCAGTCTCTTTGAATTTATTCACGTGAGGCTAATGCGAGGTGATTGCTGCTCAGCTAAGGGCTCCTGCTTGATTTTTCTAACATAGGACAGGCTACAGGAGGCTGAGGGGAGACCTCACTGCTCTCTGCATCTACCTGAGGAAGGTTGGATTGAGGCTGGGGTTGGCCTCTTCTCCATAGGGACTGGCAGAAAGAGAGAGGAACTGGGGTCAGGCTGTGCCATGGGAGGGTGAGGTTGGATCTGAGGACAAACTTCTCCCCAGAAAGAGTGGGGAGGCCTTGGCACAGGCTGCCCAGGGAAGGGGTGCAGGCACTGTCCCTGGAGGGGTTCCACAACCGGGCAGCCAGGGTGTTTGAGGAGCTGGGGTAATGTTTGGGGGTTTTAGGGTGGGTGGTTGCACTTGATGGTCTTGAAGACTGCTTGGAATCCTAACAGTTCTCTGATTCTAGGATGAATGTGATGCTAGATTTAATGTCTCTAAATATGAGGAGTAGGTGTCAGGAGGATGGAGCCAGGTTCTTCTGAAGGTCATCTGGGGATAGGAGATGGGGCCATGGGTGCCAGCTGGATCAGAGGAGGTTCCATATCAATATCAGCAGAAACTTCTTCCCAGGGAGGGTACCGGACCGCTGGAACAGGCTGCCCAGGGAGGCTGTGAAATCTCCTTCTCTGGATGTGTTCCTGTGTGACTTGGTCTGGGTGATCCTGCTGTGGCAGGGGGATTGGACTGGATGATCTTTCAAGGCCCATTCGAATCCCTAATGATTGTATGATTTCTCAAGCTACGGCTTACAGCTTGCTCAGTAGAAGCTTGAATCTCTTCTCAGGTTGTCATAGCTGAGCGCTGACAGCTGCTGAGACGTTAAAGCAGGGGCTGCAAAAAGCTGAGCAAGGCAGAATTTTGTGGGAAGTATTAAGTGTTTCGTCTTAAAACTGAATGATTACAGTATCTTGAGCTCTAGGTGCTGGACTGATGACCTCAGGCTGCGTACGGACCGTGTTTTCCTTTTAATGCGATGGAGCTGGTGTTCGCTTGGGCAGATGTTCTGCGCAGGCCCTCTGCGGTGTTTTTGCAGTGATTTCATGTTTGTTTCTGCATTTATGCCTCCTGATTCAGCTTCTCAGCACACGAGAGCCACACAGAGCCATGCTCCAGTGGAACTGTAAAGGAAAAGCACAGTCTGAGATGGGAGGTCCCAGAACTCCTGTAGCATTTCAGTGCTCTCCTTACTTCTCCATCTACTTAAAATCACCTTTAATTCTGAAAAGTAAAGCTGGGGCTGGAACAGAAACAGTTTTGAATGATTTATTTAAAGAGATCCAGCTCTTGTTCTAACAAACCATTCCTTGAAATGCATCATCTGAGACAAGATCCCCTCTGATAGAGTCCTGTTCACGTGCAGTGACAGAAACAAGTGTTAAAAGCCCTGGCTTTGGGGTGAATTGTAGTTATTGGAGAAAAAGAATGAAAGGAAAGAACAGGATGCACACCTTGGAGAGGTCTGGTTGTCTCTTAAGTGATGGAGTTTGTTTGGGTGCTTTTAACTAGCAGCGAAAAGCACTCAAGTGTTTTCGTTCTATTTTAATTGTTTCTATGTGACATCAGGCTACAGAGAGCGAGGCTGGTGATATGGATCTCAGTGGGTTGCCTGAGACAGCCGTGGATTCAGAGGATGATGATGATGAAGAAGACATTGAAAGAGCATCGGATCCCTTGATGAGTAGGGATATTGTTCGAGACTGCCTGGAGAAAGACCCAATAGACAGGACAGATGATGACATTGGTAAGTACTGCAATGCAGGGAAATGCTGTGCAGTGTGTTCTCCTTCACCAACAGCTTGAACCAAACCTGCTCACCTTCATTTGTTCTCCTTGCCCCCTCTCTGGAAACATTTGTGGCCAGGTTGGATGGGGCTCTGGGCAAGCTGGTCGGCAGAGAGGTGTCACTGCCCATGGCAGGGGAGGGGGTGGGGCTGGATGATCTCTGAGCTCCCTTCCAACCTGAACCATTCTATGAAAGACAAATTACTTAATGAGCTTGAGGTTTTCCTCACATCTTTGTAGACATGAATGAGGACACCCATCAGCCTCCTCCAAGCTCAAGAGACCCAGCTCCCTCAGCCTTTCCTCATCAGGACCTGTTCTACTTCCTTCATCATCTTTGTTGCTCTATGCTGGACACGCTCCAGCAGCTCTGTGTCCTTCTTGACCTGATGTGGCCCAGAACTGGACACAATACTCCAGATGAGGTCTCACCAGTGCAGAGTAGAGGGAGAGAAGAACCTTT
>VZRI01004302.1:118823-152791 GCA_013397515.1 Upupa epops | reverse complement strand
TATCTGGAAAAAATGAAGGAAGAATAATTTTACTCTATTTTATTCAATGATGACTGTGCTCAGGAGAGGTGAAGTAGCTACGTTGTCCCTTGCTGTCGTTTTACAACATAACTGAATTGCTTGAGAGTAGAGGGGAAGATTTAATGTTAAATATTATGTCTATATATTAAATTAAATTAAATACATTTTATTTATATCTATTTATATCTATGTCTATATATTAAATTATATATATTAATTAAATTATATTACATTTCTGTAAGTATATATTATTAATATTGGGTTAAATGATTCTACTGAATAATTGTAGTGAATAAGTTTATTTAATATTCTATCTGAAATCAATTACAGCTGAAATATAATTTCTGTATAAATACGTTTAACAACATTTGTTAATTATCTTATAATAATTATAAGATAATTATATTATAAATACAATTATATAACTGCTTTTTACAGCTACCTGAAAGGAGGGTGGAGAGAGTTGGTCTCTTTTCCCCAGTCACCAATGATTAGACAATAGGAAACGGTCTCAAGTGGTGCCAGGGGATGGTTAGGTTGGCCATCAAGAGAAATCTCTTCCCTGACAGAGTGCTCAGGGCTTGGAACAGTTGCTGTCCGTGGAGGGGTTCGAACACCAAGTAGCTGTGGCCCTGGGGATCAGTGTTTATGGGGCAGGATGGGGTTGGGGTGATGGTTGGAGTGGATGAGCTTGGAGATCTCTTTCAAGCTTGATGCAAATGAGTTCTCTCATTGAATACTTTTCAGGTGACACGGGTTGTTTTGTTGTGGGTGAACAATCACTTCAATGATTTTGAAGGAGATCCTGCTATGACTCGATTTCTGGAAGAATTCGAGAACAATTTGGAGAGGGAGGTAAGAATGGAGCAGGGGGTGGAGAATCAGGATGGCAGGGAGCATCCAACAATATGTAGGAAAGCAACGAGGCTGGGGAAGGGACTGGAGGGAAAGGCTGAGGAAGAGAGGCTGAGGGAGCTGGGAGTGTTTAGCCTGCAGAAGAGGAGACTCAGAGGAACTTCTCCCTTTCTCCAGCTCCGTGAAGGGAGGTTGCAGTCAGGGGGTGTCAGGCTCTTCTTCCAGGCACCTAGTACCAGGATGAGAGGGCAGGGCCTGAAGCTGCCAGGAGAGAGTTAGGTAGGATATTAGGAAGCCCTTCCTTAGGGAATGGATGCTCAGAGTCTGAACTGGACTGCCCAGGGCAGTGGTGGAGTCCCCGTGTCTGGAGGTGTTGAAGAACAGCCTAGTTGTGGCCCTTAGTGCCCTGGTGTGGGTGTTGGGGTGATGTTAGGTGCTGGGCTGGACTGGAGGAGCTCAGAAGACTTTGCCAGCTTCCATCACTGTGTGATAACTCACTGTCCTTTTCTCTTGTAGAAAATGGGTGGACACTTGAGGCTGTTAAACATTGCTTGCGCTGCTAAAGCCAAACGGAGATTGATAACCTTAATGAAACCTTCTCGAGAAGCCCCTTTGCCTTTTGTCTTGCTGGGAGGGTCGGAAAAGGGGTTTGGAATATTTGTAGACAGTGTGGATTTTGGTAGCAAAGCTACAGAAGCCGGCTTGAAACGAGGAGACCAGGTAGGGAATTCAGCTGTCTCCCCACCTCCTGTTTTTGTTTGCTTTGTCTTGGCTGGATGAGACCAAAGCGACCTCTTGGTGGTTTCAGATCCTGGAAGTGAACGGTCAGAACTTTGAAAACATTCAGCTGTCTAAAGCCATGGAAATCCTGAGGAATAACACCCACCTGGCTATCACTGTGAAAACCAACCTGTTTGGTAAGGTCGATGATTGTCATGGTTTCATTTGGGCTCTAATTCTGATGGAGTCTGCAGGGATTAGTTGTTACGTGAGAGAGCTGGGGCTGTTCAGCCTGGAGAAGAGGATACTCTGGGGGGATCTCAGAGTGGCCTTTCAGTCCCTGAAGGGAGCTACCGGAAAGCTGGGGAGGGGCTGTTTCCAAGGGCTTGGAGTGGTAGGAGCAGGGGGAATGGTTTCTACCTGGAAGAGGGGAGGTTTAGACTGGAAGTCAGGAGGAAGTTCTTCACCAGAAGGGTGCTGAGACACTGGACCAGATTGCCCAGGGAGGTTGTCGTTGCCCCCTCCTTGGAAATGTTCAAGGCCAGATTGGCCGGAGCCATGAGCACCCTGATCTGGTGGGGGTATCCCTGCTCATGGCAGGGGAGTTGGAACTGGGTGATCTTGAAGGTCCTTTCCAACCTCAGCCCTTCTATCAATCTGTGAAGAGAAGAAGGAAGGTTGCAGGCTCTAAAGTCATTGGTTCATAATTGCAGCACAGGACCTCAGGCTGTCCAGCAGCATCATTAATAATTAGTTTCATTTCATTTTTCCCCCAATACTTTAATTACAGGGTTGATAGATCTTCTAGAAGTTAAACAAGTTATAAAATTTATAAAATTATTCTTATTTCTGTATTTTCTGGAATCTCTGCAATTGTATAGAAACTCAAGACTTTCTATAATCTACATGATTGATATAATTCAAATAATTTATGAAATCAATACAATTTATAGAATTTAAATACTATAATCTATACAATTTATATAATTAAAGACTTCCTGTAATCTGTATGATTTATTTAATTTATAGAATCTATATAATTGATGTAAACTGTACAATTTATATAGTTACTTTCTATAATCTATCCAATGTATATTGTCTCAAGACTTTCTATAATGTGCATGATTTATATAATCTATAAAATTTCTATAGATTAAAGAATGTATATACCATTCTTGAGTAACTTTCTATAATCAATTCATATACATTAAGGACTTTCTATAATCTCTATGATTTGTAGAGTTTAAATAATATCTGGAATCTATATGAATGATATGATTTAAATAATGTATATAATGTATACATTTCTATGAGGATTTAGTATAATCTATACATTTCATAGAATATAAAGGCTTTCTGTAATCTCTCTTTTTTATATCATTCAAATAATGTGATAATCTATCAAATTGATAGAATTTAACTACTTTCCATAATATGTATGATTGATACAATCAAACCAATTTATAAAATTAATGAAATGTATACAATTTAAATCCTTGCTATAATCTGTGGTTTATATAATTCAAAGACTTTCTGTAACCTGCATGATTTAAAAAATTTAATTCATATTGCCTATCAAATTTATATAGTTTAAATAATTGATATAATCTATAAAATTTGTATCATTTAAGTACTTTATGTGATCTATACCTTTTATTGAATTTAAATGCTTTCTCTAATCTATACACTTTATAGAATCTATAAGCTTTCTAAAATCTATATGATTTATAGAGTTTAAATTAATTCTAGAATCTGTATGATGTAGAGTTTAAATTATTTCTAGAATTATGATTTTTTAGAATTTAAATGATTTCTGGAATCTATATAATTTGTAGAATTTAAATAATTTCTGGAATCTATATGATTTATAGAGTTTAAGAGAGTTCTAGAATCTATATGATTTAGAGTTTAAAAGAATTCTAAAATCTATATGATTTAGAGTTTAAATGATTTCTAGAATCTTTATAATTTATAGAGTTTAAATAATGTCTGGAATTTATATGATTGATTTAATTTAAATAATGTGTATAATCTATACATTTATATAAATATTTTATATAATCTATACAATTTATAGAATCTAAAGGTTTTCTATAATCTATCTGATTGATATCATTCAGATGCTGTATATAATCTATAAATTTTATAGAATTTAAGTATTTTCTGTAATCTATATGATTGATGTAATTGAAATAATTTATAAAATCTATCTGAAGGAGCCAGGCTCTTCTCAGGGGTACCCAATGCTAGGACAAGGAGCACTGAGTGTCAGCTGGAACAAAGGAGGTGCCACATCAAGAGAAGAAGCAACTTCTTCCTGGTGAGGGTGCCAGAGCCCTGGAAGGGGTTGCCCAGGGGGGTTGTGGAGTCTCCTTCTCTGGAGACGTTCCAGACCCACCTGGATGTGTTCCTGTGTGACTGGATCTAGGGACTCCTTCTGTGGCAGGGGCTTTGGACTGGATGATCTTTTGAGGTCCCTTCCAATCCCTGACTCTCTGTGATTCTATTTAAAACCTTCCCTCTCAGTGGTTTCCTTTCTTGTTTGTTTCTGGCCTACCTCTGAATTAATTTCATATTTCACTTGAGTCAATACCCAAATCAGCTTCTTGTGATGATTCCTGTTAAACCTTTCCCAGAGCCACTACAGCACCGGTGTAGAGCTTGCTCTGACCTCCTCACTGCTTTTCTTCCCTCCTTATTTCTGTTTAATGCAGTTTTCAAAGAACTCCTAACGCGGCTGTCGGAGGAAAAGCGAAACGGAGCTCCCCACCTGCCCAAGATCGGCGACATTAAGAAGGCCAGTCGGTACTCCATCCCTGACCTCGCTGTCGATGTGGAGCAAGTGATTGGCTTAGAAAAAGTAAACAAGAAAAGCAAAGCCAACACTGTTGGGGGAAGGAACAAGTTGAAGAAGATACTGGACAAGACTCGCATCAGCATTCTGCCTCAGAAACCATACAAGTGAGCTCTTGATTTCCTCTGAAATCCTTGCTCTCTGGAAACTTATGATAAGTTTTGGGATTATTTGTAGGATGCTGTTTGTGTCACTCCAGTGGTTTGCAGTTTAATAATAATCCTGCTTTTTCTAAACAAAGAGACGAGTGAACTCAATCACTTTGCACAGAGATCCCCCTGCAACCCCTTTCAGTTGTGAAGCCAGGCGCTGTGTCCATGTAACAAAAATTTGTCTTCAATGCCTCTGTGTCCTGGCTGCCCAGAGTTCTGTTCAGTTGGTGTCGCTGAGAGAAGTGGTGCAAGTGAGTGCTGGGCAGAGCAATGCACTGGTGAGCACAGTAGGGTGGCTGTAACCCCTCACCAGGGATCATTATCAGCTGCTTCAGTGGTTCTCTTGAGGTTTTCTGAGGGTGGGTAGAGCACTGGGCACAGGCTGAAGTACCTACAGTTAGGGTACAAAAGGCCATTTGTGTGGGATCATTTCATTTAGCAGCCAGGCTTTGGAGTTGCGGCAGTTGGCAACTAAATCTGAGATCTGTTTTGTCCTTGAGTTGCAGAAACAGAGGTGTTGATGGGCTTAGAGTTTCCAAAGGCTTTGCCCCTGGTAGTTAAATTACTCATTGTTTTCATTGCTTCTAATTGCTGTTCAGCATCTTAAACCCTCAGACTGTGTTATTGAAGGTTTGATTTAGATAGTGATTTAGGTATTGCAATGGCAATTCAGAGCATGACATACAGTGATGTAGGCGTCACTGCATCCCTCTAGCGTCACCTGGGGTTTGAGTGTCTGCACATGCTGATGTTGTGTCTTTCTGAACACAGTGACATTGGAATTGGCCAGTCTCAGGATGACAGCATTGTGGGGCTGAGGCAAACGAAGCACATTCCTCCTGCTCTACCTGTAAGTGGAACACTATCATCCAGCAATCCTGATCTTCTGCAGTCACATCACCGCATCTTAGACTTCAGTACTACTCCAGGTAAGGACCCTACATCATTCTACTTCTTGACCTCATCATTGCCTTCATAGAACCATTTTTTTTCTGGCCTTGTGGAGTCTGGAGATGGGTGTGGGGGTTGTTCATTAACGCTACAGTGTCACACAAAAAATAGCCAAGTACTCAGAGAACCACTGAATGTCAGGGGTTGGAAGGGGTCTCTAGAGATCATAGAGTCCTGCCAGAGCGGACCCCCTAGGACAGTTCACACAGGGCTGCATCCAGAGGGGTTTGGAAGTATCTAGAACAGGAGACTCCACAGCCTCTCTGGGCAGCCTGGGCCAGGTCTCTGTCACCCTCACAGGGAAGAAGTCTCTCATTGTGTTGAGCTGGAACTTCCAGTATTCCAGCCTATCCACATTATTCCCTGTCCTGTTACGAGAACCACTAAGACTGTTCCCTTCCTCTTGACACCCTTGATAACCCTTAAGGGCTGTAGGGATGGTTGCATTGTAAAAGAGTTGAACTAAACTTACCTACTTACAGACTTCAGGAAATAACCAGGAAAATATGCAGTTTTAATTGACTTGAGCTAAACTAAGGATAGAGATGGAGGCAGCTTGCAAGACAGTCATTACCTTGAATCATAGAATCCTTAGGGATCAGAAGGGGCCTTGAGAGATCATCCAGTCCAATCCCCCTGCCACAGCAAGATCAAATCCTGCTGGTCTGGGACCTCACCCAGACCAAATCACACAGGAACACATCCAGTCTGGTCTGGAACATCTCCAGAGAAGGAGACTCCACAACCCCCGTGGGCAGCCTGTTCCAATGCTCCAGTACCCTCCCTGGGAAGCAGGTCCTGCTGATATTGATATGGACCCTCCCCTGTTCCAGCCGGCACCCACTGCCCCTTGTCCTATCACCAGGTGACCTTGAGAAGAGCCTGGCTCCATCCTCCTGATACCCCCCCCTCACATATTTATAGTCATAAATGAGGTTCCCCCTGAGCCTCTTCTTCTCCAAGCTCAAGAGACCCAGGTCCCTCAGGCCTTCCTCATTAGGGAGCTGTTCTACTTTCTTCATCATCTTCATTGCTCTACACTGGACACCCTCCAGCAGCTCTGTGTCCTTCTGGAACTGAGGGGCTCAGAACTGGACACAATACTCCAGATGCAGTTTGACTAGTTCAGAATAGAGGGGGAGAAGAACCTCTCTAGATCTGCTAAGCATTCCCCTTCTGATTCCCCCCAAGATGCTGTTGGCACTCTTGGCCACAAGAGCACATTGCTGGCTCAGAGTAACCCTGCTGGTCACTGGGACACCAAGGTCCCTTTCTTCTCCACTGCTCTCCAACAGGTCAGTCCCCAACCTATCCTGGTCTCTGGGGTTGAAGTAGGAGAATCGTGGTAGAACAGCTGTGCTCTGGGGATAGACCTCTCGGTAGAAAACAAAACCCCTTTCTGTTTGGGAAGGACAGTCTTTGAACTGCTCAGGAACCTGTAGTTTTTCTTCCGACTTGCTCAAACTTTTTCAGATCCACCTGCAAGCTCCCTCTGAGCTTCTCCAGCCCAGCCCAGCACCTAACACCACCCCAGCGGCCACCCCAGGGCACTCAGGCCCACAGCCAGGGTGTCCTTCAACACCTCCAGACACGGGGACCCCCCACTGCTCTGGGCAGTCCAGTCCAGGCTCTGAGCACCCTTTCCAGGGGAAGGGCTTCCTAACATCCAACCTAACCTTGTCCTGGTGCAGCTTCAGGCCCTGCCCTCTCATCCTGGCACTGGGTGCCTGGGAGAAGAGCCTGACCCCCCGTCTGGCTGCGACCTCCCCTCAGGGAGTTGGAGAGAGGGAGAAGGTCTCCCCTGAGTCTTCTTGTTTCCAGGCTAAACACTCCGAGCTCCCTCAGCCTCTCTTCCTCAGCCTTTCCCTCCAGTCTCTCCCCCAGCCTCATTGCTCCTCTGCACCCACTCCAGCCCCTCCATCTCTCTCTTGAAGTTAGGGACCAGAACTGCTCCGAGGTCCCTCTCTGCCAGGCTGCTCTTCAGCCACCCATCCCCCAGTCTGTATCAGGTGTCATCCAGTTCTAGAGAATGGTCTTGTTTTCAGTTGCATCTCTGGAAACCTGCGTCTTTGACATCTCCCTTCCTTGCCACGCACAGCACTGTTGAGTCAATTTCAGGCGCCTCTCTGTGTCAGTCTATAAAAAGTTATAGAATATGAGGGGTGAGCATGGACTTCTAGAGATCATAGAGTCATAGAATCATTACGAATTGGAAGGGACCTCAAAAGATCATCCAGTCCAACCCCCTGGCAGGCTATGTGTTAGTATATTCAGTAGACTAATAGCTAATGCAACAATACTAATCAAATTTTAGAAAACAGGAGCTGATTGTAGTGGAAGAATGGAACTTCAGCTGGGGGTTGTGTCTTGATGTAGCTTATAGTAAAATACCCAATCCTCCACTTGGAGTTCAGCTAGGAATGTACCAGATCTCCTAGAAACAGTTGCTTTGTAGGTGTTCACTGTGAATCGTCTGTCATCAGTCATATATTTAGAACTGGAAAAATATGTGATGGCTTTCTATCTCTGGCTGCTTCAGTTCTCAGTCTTCAGCTGCAGTTTGCTTGAGAGAGTCCAGCCCAGAGCCACAGGGATGATGAAGGGAGGGAAGCATCTCCCTGAGGAGGAAAGGCTGAGGGAGCTGGGACTCTTGAGCTGGGAAAAAAGGAACCTGATGGGGGACCCCGTGACTGTTGATCAAGATGGAAAGGAGTTTTTTCCTGTTTCTTCGTAGACCTCATTATTTTATAATGAAACCGAAACCAAACCAACCCACCAAGGAAAAACAACCCAGTCCACCCCCCATCCCCTGAAAACCCAACCCCCACTTGTTCCATAAGAGTCGGTGAAACCATGATACTGAAGTGATAACTGACAGCACCAGTAGTAACTGGACTTGATGTAACTGATGGTGTTGCTTGTTCTTAATCTAAATCTAAATCACGTCTCGCCCTCTTTCCCCAGACCTACCTGATCAAGTCCTGCGGGTGTTCAAGGCAGACCAGCAGAGCCGCTACATCATGATCAGTAAGGACACAACAGCAAAAGAAGTGGTTGTCCAGGCTATCCGGGAGTTTGCTCTCACGGCAGCCCCAGATGCCTACTCACTGTGTGAAGTCTCTGTCACACCGGAGGGTGTTATCAAGCAGAGGAGGCTTCCCGATCAGTTATCAAAGCTTGCGGACAGGATACAGCTGAGTGGCAGGTGAGACTGGATTTATAGATTTACAGAGTGGCCAGGGCTGGAAGGGACCTTAAAGATCATGCAGTCCCCACCCCCCTGCACAGGCAGGAACACTGTCACTAGAGCAGGTTACTCGGGGCCCCAGCCAACCTGGCCTTCAGCACTGCCAAGGATGGGGCAGCCACAACTGCCTTGGGTAATCTGTTCCAGCATCTCAGCACCCTCACAGGAAAGGATTGGTTCCTCATGGCCAACCTTAGTCTCCTCTCTTCAAGGCTGGAAACCTTTCCCCTTGTCCTCTCGCTACCACCTGTGTGAAAAGCCCTCCCCCAGCTCTCGAAGCTGCCTGAAGGTCCCCTGGGAGCCTCCTCTTCTCCAGACTGAACAACCCCATCTTGCTCAGCCTGTCCCCAGAGTGGAGGTGCTCCAGCCCTCTGAGCATTTGAGTTGTTCTTCTCTGGGCACCTTCCAGGAGCTCTGTGTCCTTTTTATGCTGGGGACTCCAGAACTGGACATAGTGATCCCAGTGCAGTCTCACAATTGCAGAATAACCAACTGTTTCTTTTTATGCTGCAGCCCAGCACACAGATGGTTCTCTAGGCTACCCGTGCTTACTGACAGCTCCTGTTCAACTTCTGCACCATCCGCAAGTCCTTCTCCTCAGGGCTATCCCCAGTCCTTTCCCCTCCCAATCTGTATTCGAACATGGGATTGCCTCAACCCAGGTACAGAGTATTGCCCTTGCTCATGCAGTTTGCACAGCCCAATGCTCACACCTGGCAAGGTCATGCAACTTCTGCTTTATCTGTGCCTAGTGGAGTTCATAGAATCCTAGAATCCTTAGGGATCGGAAGGGACCTTGAAAGATCATCCAGTTCAATCCCTGTGCCACAGCAGGATCACCTAGATCAATCACATTCAATTCATTCTGTGAATCCCACTGTACCTTGCACTGAGTGTGTTAGTCTGACGTGGTTTAAAACTCTTTCCACAGGTATTACCTGAAGAACAACATGGAGACAGAAACTCTTTGTTCAGATGAAGATGCTCAAGAGTTACTAAGGGAAAGTCAGATTTCCCTCCTGCAGCTCAGTACTGTCGAGGTGGCTACCCAGCTCTCCATGAGGAACTTCGAGCTGTTCCGGAACATCGAACCCACAGAATACATAGACGACTTGTTTAAACTCAAATCCAAGACTGGTTGCACTAACCTGAAGAAGTTTGAAGAGGTGATAAATCAAGAAACGTTCTGGGTGGCTTCAGAGATTCTGCGAGAAACCAACCAACTCAAGAGGATGAAGATCATTAAGCATTTCATTAAGATAGCGCTGCACTGCAGGGAATGCAAAAACTTCAACTCCATGTTTGCCATCATCAGGTACTGCCCCTTCATGATTTTACTTCTGAGTAGAAAGCAGAGTCTCACTGTGCTTGTTGAGCAACAAAGACCAAAAGAAACCGTGGTTGTATGAAGAGAAATTAGGGTGTTGTCATCAACAAATGGGTTCATTTACCCTGAGTTTGTCTTGAGGTCATGGTAAGTTGCCTTTGGTTTTCACTGTGTCAGCAGTTTCGTGGGTGGAACTGTGATAATAGTCAACAGCAGACTACAATCACATCAGTGTAGACTGTTCCAGGCTGAAAGGGACCTCCAGAGGGCATCCAGTCTGCCCTCCCTACATGAGCAGAGACAGCTCTACCGAGAGCAGGTTGCTCAGAGCCTCAGCAAACCCGACCTTCAGTGACTCCAGGGATGGGGCCCCCAGCTCCTCAGCTGTGTGATAGGCTGTAAATAAACATCTAATAATTTTAGAAGTACTAAAACTTTTAGAAAACCTTTCTTAGCTTTCAGAATGGAAAGGAGGAGAGGGAAACCCTTGATGTGTGGGTTATAGACGTTACTGAAAGCATTCACACAGAATCCCAGAGTGATTGAGGCTGGCAAAGACCTCTGAGCTCAGCCAGCCCAGCCCCTAACATCACCCCAGCACCCACACCAGGACACTCAGGGCCACAGCCAGGCTGTCCTTCAACACCTCCAGACATGGGGACTCTCCCACTGCCCTGGGCAGTCCAGTCCAGGCTCTGAGCACCCTTTCCCTGAGGAAGGGCTTCCTAATATCCAACCTCACCCTCCTCTGCCAGCTTCAGGCCCTGCCCTTTCATTCTGTTTCATTTAAAACCTCAAGTTAGGCATTCAGAACCGAACAAAATAACCCAACCCTTAACATCCTGTCATGTGAAAAACGTGAGTGGGTTCCATTAAAATAAGATGGATTTTACTCCAGTTGGGTAATCTGGCAGGACGTGGCGATGCTGAAGCGCTCATGGACTATGAAGTTGTTATCAAATTGAGGTCCTTCCAAAGTACGAAATACCATACACATTCTCTGTAAGGTGTCATCACTTCTAGAAGTAACGCAATTCACTTACTGTTCTACTACTCTGTTACTTGTACAAGTAACTAATCTAACGGCTGGAAGTCCTCATTCATGTCTATGACTATGTCAGGAGGATGGAGACAGGCTCTTCTCAAGGTCGTCTAGGGATAGGACAGTGGGTACCAGCTGGAACAGAGAAGGTTCCACATCAATAACAGCAAGAACTTCTTCCCAGGGAGGGTACTGGAGCACTGGAACAGGCTGCCCAGGGGGGTTGTGGAGTCTCCTTCTCTGGAGATGTTCCAGACCTGCCTGGATGTGTTTCTGTGTGACTTGGTCTAGATGATTCTGCTGTGGCAAGGGGATTGGACTGGATGATCTTTTGAGGTCCTGTCTGATCTCTAGTGATTCTAAGATTCTGTGATTCTATAAGTGACTTCCACCTTGACAGGAGGAAGAATTTCTTTGCTTTGAGGGTCACAGAGCACTGGAAGGGGCTGCCCAGGGAGGTTGTGGAGTCTCCTTCTCTGGAGACATTCCAGACCTGCCCTAGGTTCTGTGGTCCTACTGGAGTAGAGGTGTTGGACTACATGACCCCTGCACTTCCCTTCCAACTCCTAATGATCACAGAATCCTCATGGCTGTACAGGACCTCCAGGCTCCCCAACCACCAGAGCATGGCCTCCAGTGCTCTAGCTACTCGTTTCTTAAACCACTCCAGGGATGGGGACTCCATCACTTCCCTGAGCAGCCTGTGCCAGAGCCCAACCATTCTCTCAGCAAAGAGCTGCTTCCTCAGATCCAATCCAAATGATGTGTGGATCTGTCTACAGTTACATCATGCAGCTACCTCCATGTTTTTACAGCTGCTGTAAAATTACCTGAGCTGTTCTGTGCTCTGTGGTGCCCAAAGGATGTTCCCACCTGCTGTTGCTTTATTTCCAGGATTATTTCTCTCTTTCTGCTACTTTTGACCTTTTTTGCCCTTTTTCTCTTTGTTTCAAGTGGCCTGAATTTGGCACCAGTTGCCAGGCTCCGAACGACTTGGGAAAAGCTTCCCAGCAAGTATGAGAAGCTGTTTCAAGATCTACAGGACCTGTTTGATCCATCTAGGAACATGGCCAAGTACCGCAATGTCCTCAACAGCCAGAACTTGCAGCCCCCCATCATCCCCCTGTTTCCTGTTATCAAAAAAGACCTCACGTTCCTCCATGAAGGTAAACACGCTGCTCTGTCTTCTTCTCCCAGGTCAGAAGAACTTAACATTGCTACTGACTAAACAATGCTGTTGATTGTAGGAAACGATTCCAAAGTAGAGGGCTTGGTCAATTTTGAGAAGCTGAGGATGATCGCGAAGGAGATCCGCCACGTGGGTCGCATGGCCTCGGTCAACATGGATCCTGCACTCATGTTTAGGACGAGGTAGGTGTGTGCTGCTAGGCTGAACTTTCCACAGACTCATTCGGGTTGGAAAAGCCCCTTGAGATCATCTAGTCCAACCAATAACCCTGCTGCACCCAGCTCAGCACTGCATATGAACTGTCTTTAAGCACCTCCAGGGATGGGGGCTCAGTCCCCACTGTGGTCAGAAGGCTGGGTGCCAGCAGGAGGTGCTTTGCAAGTGTTGAGTCAGAGCAGCATGAGGTCTCTTTTCTTGAGACTAGCAATTTGCCACAGTTACCTGCTGTTCTAAAGCTGGAGACATGATTATGTTGTCTGTTTATCAAGAGAGAAGTTAATGCTAATAGTCTTGTGCACTCACACTTTTATCAATGGAAGGACTCAGTCCTGCCCTGCTGAGTCAGCAATGGGCCATTGACTTCTTGGGGAGGGTTAGAAGGGTGATGGTTAGTAGATGGAGAGAGGCTCTCCTGCTCCTCTGCTCTGCCCTGGTGAGACCCCATCTGGAATCTTGTGTCCAGTTATGGGCCCCTCAGTTCCAGAAGGACACAGAGCTGCTTGAGAGAGTCTAGCACAGAGCCACAGGGATGATGAAGGGAGGGGAGCATCTCCTTGCTAAGGAAAGGCTGAGGGAGCTGAGGTTTTGAGCTGGAAAAAAAGGAGCCTGAGAGGGGACCCCATGACTGTTGATCAAGATGGAAAGGGAGGGTGTCAGAAGGAAGGAGCCAGGCTCTGCTCAGGGGCACCCAGTGCTATGACAAGGGGCGCTGGGTGTCAGCTGGAACAGAGGAGGTGCAACATCAACAGGAGAAGCAACTTCTTCCCGATGAGGGTGCCAGAGCCCTGGAAGGGGGTGCCCAGGGCTGTTGTGGAGTCTCCTTCTCTGGAGATGTTTCAAACCCACTTGGATGTGTTCCTGTGCCCCTGAATCTAGGGGTTCCTGCTGTGGCAGGGGGATTGGACTAGATGATCCTTCCAGGTCCCTTCTAGTCCCTGACATTCTGTGAGTCTATGTGTGAGATGTTAAACAGCTGTCTGTACACCTTAGCTGCCAGTTACTGCATAAAAATGAGGTTGCAGTAGTGGCAGGGAGGTGGGAGGTACTGTCTCAGACAGTGGTGTGCTAGTCTGCTGTTTTAAATGAACAGAAGTGGGAATGTACCTGGAATGGGACAGTTGGAAAACACGGAGTGAGTGCACTTTGGCAGCTCACTGCACACTCTGTCTTAACTGGACCTATAAGAGTGTGCAGGATCTGACCATATGCCCCAGTTCAGCCTCTTGTTAATGTTTGTGGGCTTCCAGAACTGCTTGGCCTGAGGTCTGGTCCTTTTTCTTTCTAAGCTTGTGATCTTTCTCTGTCTCTTCTTAAACCCGTGCTTTACTCTTCCTGGCTCTCACTTACAGGAAGAAGAAGTGGAGGAGTTTGGGGTAAGTGGTTGGAGACAACACACGCAGCTGTTCCTTTTCCCTGTGCCATGTGCATTGTTTCCTCTCCGCTGTCTTTAATTTCCTGCCGCTTTCTCCTGTTGTTTTCCTTTTGTTAACCCTTTGTTAACGGCAGTGCTTTCTCATCCAGGAGCGGTTCATGCTGTTGAGGTTAGAAGTTTGGAGGTTAGGAGGGAGGGTATTCATTGCCCTCCCCTCCAGTGGGAACATCCAAAGGAGCAAAGACCCAGCAGCACAGGTAGAGCAGCTGAAAATGACTGTGGATGCGCTTAGGCTTCAGGGAGCCGTTACCACTATCAGAAGGGTGAACAGATAGAGCATCTGCTAAACTGATTGATTACTTGGTAATCTTTGTCATTAGATTTATTTAGTCATTTATTTCAATATTTAGCTATTTATTTAGGTATTTATTTAATTATTTATTTAGGTATTTAGGTATTTGTTTAGATATTTATTTAGGTATTTAGATATTTATTTAGATATTTAGGTATTTACATAGATATTTAGATATTTATATCAATATTTATTAAGGTATTTAGGAATTTATTTAGGTATCTAACAATTTATTTAACTGTTTATTTGGATATTTAGCTAATTATTTAGGTATCTAGCTATTTATCTAGGTATTTAGCAATTTACTTAGCTATTTAGGTATTTATTTAGATATTTCTGTATTTATAGAGATATTTAGATATTTATATCAATATTTATTAAGGTATTTAGGAATTTATTTAGGTATCTAGCTATTTATCTAGGTATTTAGCAATTTACTTAGCTATTTAGGTATTTATTTAGATATTTCTGTATTTATAGAGATATTTAGATATTTATATAGATATTTAATAAGGTATTTAGGAATTTAAGTATTCAGCAATTTATTTAGGTAACTAACAATTTTTTTAGCTGTTCATTTAGCTATTCAGCTATTTATTAGGTATCAAACTATTTATTTAGATATTTAACAATTTAACTAGGTATTTATTTAGGTATTTATGTAGATATTTATATAGATATTTATTAATTTATAAATTAATGTATTAATTTAGCTATTTAGTATTTATTTAGCTATTTTAGGTATTTATAGAGACATTTAGATAATCATTATAGAGACATTGAGATATTTATATAGAATAGCAATTTATTTAGCTATTTAGCAATTTATTTAGGTATTTACCTATACATTCAGGTGTTTATTTAGATAAGGTATTTATTTAGGAATGTAGCTATTTATTTAGACATTTATTAGGTATTTATTTAGATATTTAGGTGCTTATTTAGATATTTAGCTATATATTTAGCTATTGATTTAGACATTAAGGTGGTCATTTAGGCATTTATTTAGGTATTATTAGGCTATTGAGGTATTTATTAGGTTATTTAGGTATTTATTTAGATATTTATTGAAGTATTTATTTATTTCATATCATTTAGTTATTCTTTTATTATTTTCACTAGTTTCATCAGTATTTTAGCCAGTTCAGCCATCATTTCACTCTTACTTGAGGAGCAGCACACAGCTCTCCTACAGACACACCGACACGCGCGTGACAGTTGTTTCCTCACGAACCAAAAGCTGGATGCATGCTAGCAAGCTCTGAGGGAGCTCTGTTCTGTGGAACCGAGCTGTATGTGTGACAGACAGTCTGATCTCCAAAAGCTTTAGAGAGCTTTCCAAACACCTCCCATATACGAAGCGAAACATGAATCTCAGCTGGAGTCTCCTGTCAGCATCGCCTTACTGCATGAGCTTTTCCTAATGCTCTAGTCTCCTCAGTTGCTGGCTTTCGTGAGAGAGCTGGCTTGGATGCTTTCCTACGTGTGTGAAGTGATCCTGCCTAGTTGGAGCAGAATAGGTTAGAACATTTGTGTCATTTCAAGTAGTTGCCTGTAACCAAGTAAAAAGTTTTCCTGACCTCCATCTCTCTGTCTGTTATAGCTGTTTGACTGACTTACTGGAATGAGGCATGTGAGCTTTGACCGTAGACTGACATCCATGCAATCCTTTGCACGTTCCATGTTCATCAAGCGATGCTGGCTTTGGGCTAAGTCATACTCATTTTTTCCTCCCCCTCCTGCTCCCTCTCTACTCCAGGTCTCTCAGCCAGGGCAGTACGAACACAGCAGTGTTGGATGTCGCGCAGACAGGGGGGCATAAAAAGCGGGTCCGGCGCAGCTCTTTCCTCAATGCCAAAAAACTCTATGAAGATGCTCAGATGGCCCGCAAGGTAAAGCAGTATCTCTCAAACTTGGATCTGGAAATGGATGAAGAGAGCCTTCAGACACTGTCTCTGCAGTGTGAGCCAGCCACCAACACGTGTAAGCATCAGTATTTCATGGAATCATAGAATTGTTGGGTTGGAAGGGACCTCCAAAGGGCGCCCAGTCCAACCCCCTGCCCAAGCAAGGCCAGCACTCACCAGCCCAGGTTGCACAGAGCCACAGCTAGCCTGACCTTGAATGGCTCCTCAGATGGGGTCTCTATCCCCTCTCTAGGCAGACTGGTCCAAGCATCCCCCACCCTCAGATTCAAGAACCTTTACCTCCTGTCTAACCAAAGCTTCTCTGCAATTCTGATGTGCTCAGGCAAATGGTGTGCATAGTGTTGGTCGTCTTGGGTGTCTTGTCTTTGGGACAGAGAAGGGGATTTCCTTGTATATAGGTGTTTCGGAGACACCTGGAGGGCTGTACCTGACTGCAGCAGAAGGGATCTTATGCTGGTTGCCCAGTTTCATTTTGATTTGATGCTCTATCTTACGCCTTTCCCTTCCATTGGGCTAGGGAGAAGAGTACTTTTAGATCTATTCTAAACCAGTTGTTTTCCTTATGACCTCAGAATAGCTTCTAGTCCTGGGTTTTGTAACTCTAACAGTAGTCATCTCTCTCTCACAAGGGATCATTCAGGTTGGAAATGACCTCTAAGATCATCCAGTCTAACCCTCAACCCAACCCTCCATGACCACCAGACCCAAGTCCCACAGTGCCACATGCACTGCATTCTGAACCGCTCCAGGGATGGGGACTCCCCCACTGCCCTAGGCAGCCTATTCCAGGGTTGAACTGTCCTTTCACTACAGATACTGTCCCTGATTTCCAGTCTGAGCCTCCCCTGGAGCAAACTGTGGCCATTTCCTCTGCTCCTGGTAGCAATTATCTGGGAGAAGAGGCTAACAACGGCCTCCCCCCAACCTCCATTGATGGGAGTTATTTTGAGGAAGAGAATAAACACTCTTCGATAACTCAGATATTTCACATGGACTTGAGTCTCTCCATGTCCCTCTTAACTTTTTCTCTCTGAAGTTATCAGAGAAAAATGAACTACATTAATTGCCCAACGATTGAAGCTCCTTTTCATGAAGAACTGGAGGACTTTGCACTGCTCGGGTTAACAGTGCTGCGATATTTGCAGTTAGTAATCATCCCATGCTTTCTTCCTTTCCTTTCCAAGTGCCAAAGAACACAGGAGACAAGCGATCAGGAAAATCAGAGACATCGCCGGTGGCTCCGCGTGCTGGCATCCAGCAAAAAGTGCAGCAGCAGCAGCACAAAGCAAATCAAGCGCTACAGGTCCCTGCCGTCTCCCTGTATCCCTCTCGCAAGAAAGTGCCAGTCAAAGACCTCCCCCCCTTTGGTGAGTTGGACAGTGAAGTGATGGGTTTAATACTCTGAAGGTTAATTGCTTGTGTCTTTGTGGCCAAGAGGGCAAATGGTCCCCTGGGGTGCATCAAGAAAACGGTGTCCAGCAGGTGTAGGGAGGGTCTCTACTTTGCCCTGGTGAGACTGCTCCTGCAGTGCTGTGTCCAATTCTGGGCTCCCAGGGTCAAGAGAGATGGGGATCTACTGGAGAGAGTCCAACAGAAAGCTACGAGGATGGTGAAGGAACTTGAATATCCCTGCAATAAGGAAAGGCTGAGAGAGCTGGGACTGCTTAGTCTGGAGAAGAGAAGGCTGAGAGGGAGCTCATTAATGGCTGTGAATATCTGAGGGGTGGGGGTCAAGAGGAAGGGACCAGTCTTTTTCTGATGGTGCCCAGTAACAGGATGAGGAATAATGGGGATAAGTTGGAAGATGGGAAGTTACACCTCAACATGAGAAGAAACCTCTTTCCTGTAAGGGTGACAGACCCCTGGCCCAGGCTGCCCAGAGAGGATGTGGAGTCTCCTGCTCTGGAGACTCTCAAACCCCACCTGGACGCAGCTCTGTGTGACCTCTCCTAGGGGATCCTGCACTGGCAGGGGGGTTGGACTGGATGAGCTCTGGAGGTCCCTTCCCATCTCTGTGATTCCATGTAAGAGGGACACTCTGCTCAAGCAGGTAATCCTGTCAGAAACACAGACCCGCAGTTACAACCGACTCTGCTCCCTGTAACTGCTGTTACCCAGTCACTGCTGCCTGCGTGTCGCTCAGAAAGACACCAGGCTACAGGAGTGTCTTCTGGGGCGATTCCCAGAGCCATGTCCATACACGAATGCATGATGGGCAAGAAACAAACCCAGACTCGTGGGTTCCTGTTGGGGTTGCCATTACATTTTCATCCTGCTCTGATCTGAAGAGCCAGGGACTGTGCTTTTGTTCACAGTGAGAAAGTTTATGCAGCCTCGCTGGGTGATGTTGGCGAAGCAGCGGTAAATTATTGAGAGCAGCAATAACCTCCTCCCCCAAGCACTGGCAACACTGTCAGAGAAGCTCTATCTTCAGTTCAGACCTGACCCGGGTTGGGGGGTTTGCGAGGGGAAAGGAAGGGAAAGATGGATAAACATTGCCTGAGCAAAGCAACTCTCGATGCCCTAGATGAGACTGCAGCTTCAGGATGTTTTTGCTCTTGAGTTTCCCAAAATAAACTGCTGCAGAGACACTTCTCAACAGTGAAAGGGAGAAAGGCAGCTGCAGGATGGCCTTGTTTTCATGAGCCTGGGCTTATTCATCTTTTTCCAGCTTTCTTTGCCCTTCTAGGCTACTTTGAACAGCAATGAACAGGATAACGGGTTCAATTCCTACTCTAGAAACAGAAGTAGCTGTAGAAGTTTCTGTTTGGTTGAAGCTGGTGTCAGAAACTCCGCAAAACAAACTGCTCCTGCTTGTTGCAGGGGAGGTTGGGCTGGATGACCTTTGGAGGTCCCTTCTGTGACTCTATGGAAGGAGTGTCTGCTCTGTCAGTGCATGGT
Source organism: Upupa epops (assembly GCA_013397515.1). Lineage (NCBI taxonomy): Eukaryota > Metazoa > Chordata > Aves > Bucerotiformes > Upupidae > Upupa > Upupa epops. The sequence goes on along the minus strand of VZRI01004302.1, from coordinate 133,661 downwards.
GAGACAGAAAGGAGTTCTCACACTGGCCTTTCCATCACTTGCATTCATTCTCATTTAAAGGCATTAATTCCCCGCAAGCTTTAAAGAAAATCCTCTCGTTATCTGAAGAAGGAAGCTTGGACCGTCACAAGAAACAGTCTGAAGACACAGTCTCGAGTGCATCTTCCCAGCTGTCTTCTCCTCCCACATCACCGCAGAGCTCTCCAAGGAAAGGTATTAGCTGCACAGTATTGCTTGTATAGCAGATAGACTGAGAGAGAATGCAGATGGACACTCAGGAGAAACTCCTGCTGCTCCTGTTTTGTCCCATATGGTCAGCGAGAGGTGTAGTGCTGGGTGGGATACTTGGAATTCTACCCTAGATCCTGGTGGCAGGGGTGCCTGAGAGCCCTCTGCTTAGCCAGCAAAACTCTGGTAGAGGATTTGATGCAGTAGGTCACTCTCACTGCAGCTGCTTCTGACAAAAATATTCCCAGCACAAGAGCTTCCTGCTTGGACAGACTGAAACCTCAAATCCTTATCCAGCATTCAGCAGCCTGAGAGGAGTTGTCACTCAGTCACACATGAGGATGGGGTACAACCTGTGGATAGAGACAGGGTTAAGGTGTCTGGGATCCTAGTCACTGACAGACAAGGTTCTGCAGCTGGGTTGAGGCAGTCCCACGTGGAAAGACAGGCTGGGTGGGGAACAGACTGAGAGCAGCCTTGAGGAGGACTGGGGAGTGTTGATCAAGGAGAAACTCAGCAGGAGGTGGCAACGTTTTTTGCAGCTCAGAAAGCCATCTGCATCCTACCTCTCTATTCTGCTCTCGTGATACCAAATCTGCAGTCCTGCGTCCAGTTCTGGAGCTCGCAGCACAGCAAGGAGATTGAGCTGTTGGAACACATCCAGAGGAGGGCCAAGAGGATGAGGGGAGGGCTGGAGCACCTCTCCTATGGGGACAGGCTGAGAGAGTTGGGGCTGTTCAACCTAGAGAAGAGGAGACTCCAGGGAGATCTTAGAGTGGTCTTCCAGTACCTGAAGGGGGCTACAGGAAAGCTGAGTAAAACCAAGCCTGAAAGCTGCAGTTACTCGTGACTGTGTGTGGGTTCATGGTCTTGAACTCAGCTGCTGAGAGCATTCTCTACATCTGCACTATGTGCACTTCTGTGCTCTTCGATGCAAGAAAGGGATTGGCTGGAGGCTAGAGCGGGTCTGGAGGAGCAATGAGGCTGGGGAAGGGACTGGAGGGAAAGGCTGATGAGGAGAGGCTGAGGGAGCTGGGGCTGTTTAGCCTGGAGAAGAGGAGACTCAGGGGAGACCTTCTCCTTCTCTCCAACTCCCTGAAGGGAGGTCGCAGTCAGCTGGGGGTCAGGCTCATCTCCCAGGCAACCAGTGCCAGGATGAGAGGGCAGAGCCTGAAGCTGCCATGGGAGGGGTAAGTTGGATGTTAGGAAGCCCTTCCTCACAGAAAGGGTGCTCAGAGCTTGGACTGGACTGCCCAGGGCAGTGGTGGAGTCCTTGTGTCTGGAGGGGTTGAAGGACAGCCTGGCTGTGGCTCTGAGTTGCCTTGGTGTGGGTGCTGGGGTGATGTTAGGGACTGGACTGGACTGGACTGGAGGAGCTCAGAGGGCTTTGCCAGCCTCAGTCATTCTGTGATAACTGAAACAAAAGCTGAATGGGATGGATTTGCCTCTGTGACACCATTTGCAGATTTGATCTGCATGTGGTGGTGTCAGAGCCATGTCCAAAGGCAGCACAGTTGCGGTGAGGTGTTCTCTTTGAGATGATTAACCAGCTACAGCACAGACAACCCAAAAATGTGGCTCCTCTCTGCCAAGATGTGTAGGAAGTGGTCAGGCCAGACCACTTCATGTGGGCTTCATGTTCTATCTCCTGTTCATCTCTGAAGCCTAGCTTTGCAGAACAGCCATCTGTCCGAGAGGTTCTCCTTGGTCACTCTCTGCAGTAACCTTGCCCAGGCCATCTCCTTCACTCCAGTCTGGTCACCAGTGTTTCTGTACAGGCAGTGTTATGAGGATACTTTATTTCATCATGGGGGGGATACAGGTGTGACTGCAATTCTTGGAGGGGTAGAGAAGGTGAGCTGAGACGTTGGTTTCTGGATGAGCAGAGCATCCCCCCCCAGCTTCTTAAACCAATTCCTAAGAGACAGAGTCCATGGTGTCACCCTGTTCTACTGCCTGTCTTTACCTGCTCCTGTGTAAATGTAGTTGGAGTTGTGAGTTGCTGTGGTAGCAGCTGCCTGGCACTACCTGAGCAGCCTTCCTGGAGAGGCTGATGAACGTCATGTTCCCTTTGCAGGCTACACCTTGGCTCCTAGCGGCACGGTGGACAACCTATCAGACTCTGGGCACAGCGAAATCTCCTCCAGATCAAGTATCGTCAGCAATTCCTCTTTTGACTGCATGCCAGTGGCCCTGCACGACGAGAGGAGGCAGCGGCATTCTGTCAGCATTGTGGAGACCAATCTTGGCATGGGAAGGATTGATAGAAGAATCATGATTGAACCAGATCAATACAGCTTAGGGTAAGAGTTCTGTTTGTGTTTTACTTCCCTGCCACAGCCATGAAAGGGTATGTGTAGTGATGTCACTGTTCCTGGTGTCTCTCTCAAATACAGGGCAGGGGGGGTTCTCCCCTCTTCTTAAAAACTGCTATTCCAGTGTTCTCCGCTAAAGATGTATTTCATGACAAAGAAGCTTCTGCACTTCTGAGTGCACAAAGAGGTCTAGGGCAGTAAGAGTCTCCCTTATCATCAGAACAATTAGCAGGGCTGTAGATGATCCTCTTTGCAGCAGACCGGTATACTGGCTGGATTTCTGGATGGGGAATTAACTGAATTAGCTGAGAAATTATTCATACAATTATTCAGCAACCAAGTTGAGAGCAGAAAGAGCTGGTAATTTTCCAGTCCGTTTCATAGAGAAGAGTGAATTTACCTCACTCAGAAATGTTTTACCCCAAATACAGCTTCTAGGCAACATTCCCTGGAAGCTGAAATTCACAGGAGGCTGCTGGATTTCTGAGTAATTTTCTTGGTGATTAACTTGTGTGATGGTGGGGAAGCCAGTGCTGTGAGGAGATCTCTCAGTCCCTAGCAGCCATATGGTTGGAGCTCTGGCTCCTACTTGAAAGAGCAGGTTCCAGTCTGCATAACAAGCTGTCCTGGCAGGATAAATCCCAGAGGCCTAGAAGCTGTTGCCCACAGGAGACACTGGGCCATTTTCTGCTGCTGTGTGAGGGATAGCGTCAGGGTTCCTTACTGAAAGGCAGTAGACTCTACAAATGGCCCTACTTGCTCTACGAATGAGTTGTGTTTCCAAGCTCAAGGTTAAAACACATTTCCATTTCAAGAGGTGTTGAAAAGTTGTCTTTCAGGAGAAAAACCACACAGAGCTGGAACCTGAGTTTTAGCAGCCACCTCCTGCTCAAACTTGGTTACTAACTCCTGATTCTTTCCCCTCTAGACTAGTGAGACCTCATCTGGACTACTGTGTCCAGTTCTGGGCCCCTCAGTTCCAGAAGGACACAGAGCTGCTGGAGGGTGTCCAGTGTAGAGCAATGAAGATGATGAAGGAAGTAGAACAGCTCCCTGATGAGGAAAGGCTGAGGGAGCTTGGTCTCTTGAGCTTGGAGAAGAGGAGGCGGGGGGGACCTCATTCATGTCTATAAATATGTGAGGTGTGGGTGTCAGGAGGATGGAGCCAGGCTCTTCTCAAGGTTATCTGGTGACAGGACAAGGGGCAATGGGTGCCAGCTGGAACAGGGGAGGTTCCATACCAATATCAGCAGGACAGGGAGGGTACTGGAGCACTGGAACAGGCTGCCCAGGGGGCTTGTGGAGTCTCCTTCTCTGGAGACATTTCAGACCTGCCTGGATGTGTTCCTGTGTGACTTGGTCTAAGTGGTCCTACTGTGGCAGGGGGATTGGACTGGATGATCTTTCGAGGTCCCTTCCAGTCCTTAGTGATTCTATGATTCTTGGCTTCAAGTGGCTGAAAAAGCAGTCGGATCCCTGTTTTATCACTGTTTCCCTTTCAAAAAGGTTTTACCTTTGGAAATCACTCCCCTGAAGTGTTCAATTCTCAAAACTTGTTAACATGAAGACTATAAATAGAATAATAGAACTAAAACAGTACAAATGAACATGGATCATTAAGACAACAAATGTAATAAAACCCCTCAGTCTCAGAAGGCTTTTGATTGGAAGGGACCTTGCAGATGTTGTCTGGTCTAACGCTCCCACATGTTCTCTTCTCTTGCTTGTTCTCTGTGTGTGTCTTGCAAATGATGGTCAATTCCAACCCTTGATTGATTCTTATTTTCTCCCTTGTCAATGTGCATCTAGCTCGTATGCACCCCTGTCAGAGACCAGAGGCCTGTATGCTGGAGCAACTGTGCTTTCTTCTCCCAGTACAGAAGAGCTGTCACAAGATCAAGGGGACAGAGCTTCCCTTGATGCAGCTGACAGCGGCCGTGGCAGCTGGACTTCTTGTTCGAGTGGTTCTCATGACAACATACAAACAATCCAGCACCAAAGGAGCTGGGAGACTCTGCCTTTCGGACACGGTCATTTTGATAGTTCAGCTGATGGGCCGGGACTGTGGTCCTCAGGCAGCCACATGGACCAGCTGATGTTCCCTGATCCCGGCACAAAGTATGGCAGGCAAAGTCAAGGGAGGGAAGGACTTGATCAAGCACAGTCTCGAGCCAGCTGGGCATCCTCAACAGGATACTGGGGAGAGGACTCAGAAGGTGACACAGGTACCATCAAGCGCAGGGGTGGGAAGGATGTGTCGACTGAAGCTGAAGCCAGCAGCATAGCATCTGGACCAGCAGAGGAGCCCAAGGCAGCTCCTATGCCCACCCATATAGTATCATCAAGTAGCACCAAGGGGCTTATTGGTAAGTTCGGTTCTATTTGCCACTAGCTACCTCAACTCTTTAAGCTTCTTTGTATTTTTCTGAAACTGCATTTCATTCTGGTGGCTTTTTGAATGAAACTGTTGATTTTGAAGTCTTTCTCAAGTTTTTCCCTTTGATTTTCATGGGAGCTAACACTTACTGTTCACCCTCAGTTCTGGCAGCACCTCTGTGTTCCAAGAGAGCCTACCATCCATCAGAAAAACTCCAGTGCAGCTGCTGGGCACTGTTTGGAGAGGCTGATGTATTTAGATGTGTGTTCTCACTGTGAATTTGTCTTCACAGCAAGGCTCCAGAGTCTATAGTTAGACATTTTAATAAGGGTGACCTGATTTGCTTGTAGGCATTTATCTATCTGCGTGGCTTCTCTGATAACTGTGCCTATCCCTTGCTTCTGAAAAGCTCTGAACACCGGCTGAGAGGTTCCTTGGGGCTGCTAAATCTGAAGAGCTTGCTAAGTACTTGGGGCTATCATTCAATCATCATACAAAGGAATAGGTAGAATCAGAGAATGAGAGCAATGTGCTCTTGAGGCCAAGAGGGCCAACAGCATCCTGGGGGGATCAGAAGGGAGTTGCTTAGCAGATCCAGAGAGGTTCTTCTCCCCATCTACTCTGTGCTAGTGAGACCGCATCTGCAGTATTGTGTCAAGTTCTGGGCCCCTCAGTTCAAGGGCACAGCTTAACCATTTCCTCATGCTGTTCTTCTGCATATCCCAGTCCTTGGGCCATCCAGAACGCATTCCCTCTGCATTCCCCTTCCTTGCATTGCCCTTCACTTGGCCTTCCTTCAGGTGAATATGAAGAGCTGTCTAAAAGCCGTTTTCTGCTGACACAGCTGAAAACCTCTGCCAGATGGAGGTCATGCTGAGAGAAGCTTCTGCTCTGTTTTCTGCCCTAGCGTATTGCTTAGCAAGAGACAGCCAGCCTGAGTCGGAGTCCATCTCTTGCAGCACTCCAGTCCAGTTTATCTGCAGTTTCTTCTCACTTGAAGGTGGATTTTGGGAATCTTTGAAGGAAATGTCTTCAGGCTGCTTTGCTCACATAAGACCATTCATTCCAGAGAAATACTTGTGTAGGATTGGAATCGCTTCCGGTTTCTATTCAAACTGAGCGTTGCATCTAGGAAAACTCATGGCCACATAGTACCAATCCATTTATACAATCATCAAGACTGGAGAAGACCTTTAAGATCATCAAGTCCATCCTCAATACAACCCCCAACCACAACCTCAGCTCCTCAAACACCCTGGCTGCCTAGTTGTTGAACCCCTCCAGGGACAGCACCTCCACCCCCCTCCCTGGGCAGTCTGTGCCAAGGCCTCCCCACTCTGTATGGGAAGAGGTTTTTCAGTTGCTTCCATAGTGCTTGATGTGATGTTGTCACTGCTATTCGTTCAGGAACACAGAGTGATGAACAGTGGAGAGGACACTGTCAGTGCTTCTCCTGCTTCTCCTTCTTGTGTCTTCAGTGGCTTGGTACTGTGAGTGAAGTCAGCACGTGTTACAGGGCTCTTGTGTGCAGAGCCTCTCTTGATCATTAGGATTCTCACCTGTCTGGGGAGATGGTTGCCACTTCGGGGGTCTCTTCAGTCCTCCTTGTTGCTTTGTTTGAAGAAATTCCCTGTGTCATTTGGTGACTCTACTCGGCTGATGTTTCACTGCCCAAAGAACAGCTTAAGACCCCTATGTGCTGTGTATTCTCCACATGGTTTAGTTTTCAAGGGTTTGTTGTACTCTACATTTGTGAGACTGCACCTTAAGTCCTGGGTACAGTTTTGGGCACCACAGGATCAGAAGGACATTGAAGGGCTGGAGAGGGACCAGGGAAGGGCAACAAGGCTGGGGAGAGGGCTGGAGAACAGACCCTGTGAGGGCTGGCTGAGTGAACTGGAGTTGTTCAGTCTAGTAAAGAGGAGGCTGAGAGGAGTCCTTCGTGCTCTCTACAGCTACCTGTAAGGAGGTTGTAGCGAGGCTTCTGCTGGTCTCTTCTCCCAAATTCCTAATGCTAGGATGAGAGAAAATGGCCTCAAGCTGCATCAGGGGATGGTTAGACTGGATCTGAGGAAGAAGCTCTTTGCTGAGAGAGTGGCTGGGCACTGGACCAGTCTGCCCAGGGAGGTGGTGGAGTCCCCATCCCTGGAGGGGTTTAAAAACCGAGTAGCTAGAGCACTTGAGGCTATGATCTAGGGGTTGGGTAGCTGTTGGGATGAGGGCTGAGCTTGATGATCCTGGAGGTCCTGTCCAACCAGGAGGATTCTATGATTCTATACTATTCTGCTCTACAGATTCTCCTGCAGGACTGCTGCATTTGATGTTTATTTAACCTTTTCTTTTCCTTCAAGCAGTTTTCCTTTTGCTGTCACTTACCCCATTCTGTTGTTTCTCCTACAGCACGGAAGGAGGGTCGATACCGAGAACCACCTCCCACTCCTCCAGGTTACATAGGAATCCCTATCGCAGAGTTTGCAGAAGGTGGTTCCCACCCAACCAGGAAGCCTCCAGATTACAACATAGCACTTCAGAGGTCTCGGATGGTGGCACGGACATGTGAGACTCACGGGACGACATCATCCTCTCCGCAGCAGCCACACAGCCACTCAACCAGCCGGCCTTTGAGCAAACCTCAGTGGCATAAACCAAACGAGTCAGATCCACGTCTTGCTCACTATCCATCCCCAGGCTTTTCCACAGAGGAAGAGGGTAAATGTCTAACCGCTCAATTCTCAGTGTGCAAAACTGCTCACTGCTTTCAGAGACACCTCGCCAATGGCAGTCCTCACCCTGACCTGAGCTCTCTTCCAATTTGTTCTTTGTTACCTTTCCGGAAGGGAAGAGATCCAGTTCATCCCAAACAGAATCTAACATTTGGAATGTAGATCCATCTGGATCTTGGGCAACCAAGCAGTTTGTTTAGGGAACTGCTTCAAGGTGCCTCTAGCAGGTACTGCCCTGCCTGCCTTCCACTGCACCTCATGTTTGGCACTTCCCACATGTTTTAGTGGTCAGAGAGGTGTCTGTGTCTGATTCAGAATGCTGCCAGCCCTCCCAGAGACCATCACTGGTCGGATTCCTTTGGGTAGTCACTCACACTCCCCCTGAAACTCTTAGGCTATGCATGTTGAGTCTTCCACACCAACTGCTTCATGTAATGAGCTCACTGCTTTCTTGCTGTCTTGTTTGCCCAAGTATCTGCATCTGCACGCTGTAGCTCAGCTGCAGTGACAGGATCACAGGGAGTTTGGACTGGATGATCTTTCAAGGTCTCTTCCAATCCCTAACTGTCTGTGATTCTGTGAAAGTCATCTAGGGTGGAAAAGACCTTTTAAAGTAATCAAGAAAGTCCACGTCGACACTGTATGTCTGTTTTCCTAGCTGGATTGCACCTGCAGGGCTGTGTGCTGGACATTTATATGGGGTAGTGCCCAAATCACATGTTAGCTTGCTTTCCCATAATGATCAAAGGGCTGACATTCCCAGTCCTTCCTGCTTCCTCTGGTTCCTAAGGCTTTAGGTGCAGGAAGAACTCTGTGGTTGAATGTGCTGGAAAAAGTCTGCTGTAAGCAAATTGCCTCAAGCTTTGTGGATTTGCACTGGGCACTGGTGAGGCCTCCCCTCCAGTACTGGGGGCCCCTCCCTTCCAGAAAGAGATGGTGGGGCTGGAGTGGATCCAGAGGAGCAGTGCGGCTGGGGAAGGGACTGGAGGGAAAGGCTAATGAGGAGAGGCTGAGGGAGCTGGGAGTGTTTAGCCTGGAGAAGAAGAGACTCAGGGGGGACCTTCTCCCTCTCTCCCAAATCCCTGAAGGGAGGTCACAGTCAGACAGGGGTCAGACTCTTCTCCCAGGCACCCAGAGCCAGGACGAGAGGGCAGGGCCTGAAGCTGCCAGGGGAGGGTTAGGTTAGATATTAGAAAGCCCTTCCTCACAGAAAGGGTGCTCAGAGCCTGGACTGGACTGCCTGGTTGGTGATGGAGTCCCCATCCCTGGAGGGGTTGAAGGACAGCCTGGCTGTGGCCCTTAGTGCCCTGGTGTGAGTGCTGGAGTGATGTTAGGTGCTGGGCTGGGCTGGATGAGCTCAGAGAGCTTTGCCAGCCTCAATCACTCTGTGGTTGTGTGATTCTTCTGGTTACAAAGTTTTTAGGTGCAGGATAAACTCTGCAGTTGAACAAGATGGAAAAAAGTCTGCTGTAAGCAAATTGCCTCAGACTTCATGAATGACCATGACAGAGAAGTTGTTCCGTGTCTACCAGTGGTGGCTAAAGAGATTTTATCCACTCTTAAATTAAGTAAATTATGGATATATTGATGAGAAACTGCAGAGGGCTCCATGAAGCTGTAGGATATCTAGGAGTAGCTATTGTGTTCATAGAATCACAGAAGCCTTCAGCTTGGAGAAAACCCCTTCAGCCTGGAGAAGACCTCCAGCTGCCCCATCCCATGCCAAACCCTGTCCCTGAGCTCCAGATCTCCCCGACTGTGAAACATGGCCAGGGATGGCAATTCAACCCCCTCCCTGGGCAGCCTGTGCCAATGCCTGAGAATCCTTTCCAAGGGGAATGTTTTCCCAACCTTCTCCTGGGGCAGCTTGAGGCTGTTTCCTCTTGTCCTATCACTTGGTACTAGTGAGAAGAGACCAACCCCCCAGAATCCAGCACACCTAGCTCAGTGACAGCAGCTGTCTTGCTTCCTTTGAGAGCCAAGTCATGAAGAGACCCTTCTTGTGAGACCCTAACTGGCCAGGTATTTTGATCCTTTTAGGATAGCTTGCTAATAAAGCACCAGAATGAAGGGCTGAGCACAGTGTGGGGCAGCACTCTTGTTCTGTATGAACTCAGTTCTTACTGTCTTCTCTCCCGTTGTGTTTGCAGAAGATGAACAAGTCTCTGCTGTCTAAGAGTCTGGGCTGTTTCTGGATCCAGAGTGAGCCACCTTAAAGGAGAGCACAAGAAGACATCTCGAGAATAGGAGCCTTGGAACTCTAAGTTAAAGGATGGTGGACCCGTTTACCTCCTTCCCTGCCTTAAAAGCAGCATGGGGCTTCTTCCTCCGCCCCTCCCCGTTCTGTCCCCTCTCCCCTTGCATGTGAAATACTGTGAAGAAATCGCCCTGGCACTTTTAAAACTGCATTGCTTGAAATGCACAGTGCAGCAATCTCCCAGCTCCCACCACCATCACTGTCTGCTGCATCACACAGTACCGTTCCAGACTTGGAGAGCATTGCATCAGGATGATGAACTCTGGCTGCAGCTCCCAGCACCTGCAGGGGGCTGGTGGGTTGGTTGCTGGTTTATTATTTTCCAAATCGTGTTCCTTTCAGCTTTTAATTGCAGACCTGGCACTCGGTCTCGTTGGGACAATGAGATAAGCTAGCTGTCACGTTATGTTTGGCCTTTTACCCTAAAGAACCTCGTCAGAAGCCCTCGCGGAGGCAGCACTCGTTGGCTTTTGTTTGCGATGCCTTTGTTGTTCCAAGTTTGTGTTTTGGAGATGGAATAACCACGGGATCAATTTCACATACCCCTCGGCAGGTTGCCAGCCTGAGCTCCCGGGAGGAATCTTGCTGTCACAGGGCAGGAGGGAAGGCAGAGGTTATGGGATGCAGCCTTGCTTTGACCTTCTCGCTTCATTCTTGTGTCCCACCCTGGCATCTTCAGAAGCTGGGAAATGCTGGCACCCCCGGGCAGCTCTGAGTGGGAGTGAGGAGCCGCATGCTGCCAACTGGCCGGGGATGGAAGGGGGAGGGCACTGTGTGTCTCATACCTGTGCCTTGTGGAATACAGACTGGTGTGCTGGCAAGGATGAGTATCCCGTCGTAACGAGATGGACAGCAACCCCACCTTTAACTTAGTGGTAATTTTGCTTTGACTGTCTCGTAGCTGTATCAGAACCAACAGTTAACTGGACAACAGCACAGTGAAGGCACGATGGGGTTGCACAGCTCATGCTGGCTGACCTAACCCACCCCTCCCCCCCTTTTCAGATCTGCCAGCCATTGCAGTGCAGAACTAGTTGCCCCTGTTACCGGCATCGTGGAACTCTGCATGTGTAGAGAAGGCCAGGATGTAGTACCCACCTGCTCACAGCTGCTATTAACCCTATAAGGACTGAAATGCCCCTCCCCTCTATTTTTGTGTTGGTTTTGCACAGACTCCGGAGAAGTGAAGGCTGCCAATGCGAGTAGTACTCAGATGTGAGGAACTGCTGGTCTTGGATTGAGTCGTTGATTGTTTTGTCTTTGTTTTTCCATTGAACTCAGCTGATCATATTGATCAGTAGATAAACGTAAAGAGCTTCAACTTCTAAAGATCAAATCGCAGTGGTTTTTTCACTGTTATCAAACAGCTGTCAGTGCTTTATTTAATTCTCTCTCTCCTGGATTCTGTCCGTTCACTTCTCTCTCTCATCTGTAATTTAACACCTAACCCCTCTGGATTTCTTCTCAAGGCTCTGGAGCTCCCGTGCATCTAGAAGTACAGACCCCTCCCCCGGCTCTGCCGTGAGTTGCACAACTGTTAGATAAAGCATCGAGTAACCGTAGACCCATAGGACTGCTCCTCTCAGTTCGCTCTATGATGTCAAGTGCAGAATGTCCAACTAACTGGTGATTTCCTCCTCCTTTTGATACTACTTGTACCTGTATGTCTTTTAGAAAGACATTGGTGGAGTCTGTATCCCTTTTGTATTTTTAATACAGCAATTGTACATATCGGTTCTATTTTTGTTGAAAATGGTAGAAATGTACTACATTTATGCTTCGACATCCACTTTGTACGAAGCCGGAGAAGAAAGAAATAAATATAAGGCCAATGACCTCCGCGCCGCTTCCCCCGTGCGTTTTACCTGCTCTGAAGGCTCCGATGCCTTTCTGAGAAGCAGCCACACAAGCGTAAAGGAAGGGAGTCCTCTCTCTCTGTCTCCATGGTAAATGGGGTGTTGCCAAGCACTGCTGTGGAGTTATTCTTAACAGGTGCTGCTGGTAACTCTTGATGGGTTTGGTGACTGTGGCTCCCTGGCTGGGAACGCCAGAGGGGTTCCCAGAGGGTTATGATTTGTGGTGTGCAGTCCAGCTGGCAGCCAGTCACAGGTGGTGCCTTCAGGGCTCAGTGCTGGGGATGCTCTGGTTTAAGATCTTTCTTGGTGACCTGGGCATGGGCATTGAGAGCAGCCCCAGTCAGTTGGCAGGTGATACCCAATGGTGTGGGAGTGTTGATCTGCTCAAGGGCAGGAAGGCTCTGCAGAGGGACTGGGACAGGTTGGATCAAGGGGCCAAGGCCAATTGTCTGACGGACAAGAAGGCCAAGGGATGGCTCCTGCATCTCAGTCACAACAGCCCTAGGCACCACTACTGGCTGGGGGATGAGGAGCTTGAGAGCTGCCCAACAGAACAGGACCTGGGGGTGCTGGCAGACAGCCAGCTTCATAGGAGGCAGCAGGGTGCCCAGGTGGCCAAGAAGGCCAACAGCATCCTGGCCTGGATCAGGAAGAGCGTGGACAGCAGGAGAAGGGGAGTTCTTGTGCCCTTGGACTCAGCCCTTGGGAGGCCTCCTCTCGAGTCTTGGGTTCATTCTGGGTCCCTTCTGACAGGAAAGACGTGATGATGCTGGAATGGGGCCAGAGCAGAGCTACCAAACTCAGGAGGGGTTGAGAGAGACAGTCATCTGAGGAGAGGCTGAGAGAGCTGGGCAGGTTGAGTTTGGAGAAGAGGAGGCTGAGAGGTGGGGGACCTCACTGCCCTCTCCAACTCCCTGAAAGGAGGTTGTGGAGGGGTGGCTGTTGGCCTCTTCTCCTTGGTGACTGCTGACAGAAGCAGGGGCAATGGTCTGAAGCTGAGGCAGGGGAGGGTTAGATTGGATCTGAAGAAGAGATTCTTTGCAGGCAGAGTGGTTGGGGACTGGCAGGGCCTTCCCAGGGAGGTGGTGGAGTCCCCATGCCTGGAGGTGTTGAAGAACCATGTAGCCATGGTGCTTCACGCCCTGCTTGAGTGGCAGCATGGAGGGGGTCAGGTTGTGTTTGTCAGTCTCTCATGGTCTGAGGGGTTTTGTTGGGGTGGGGATGGTTGGACTGGGGGATCTGGGAGCTCCTTTCCAACCAGGGTTGTTCTGTTTGATTCTGAATGTGGGCTTCAGTGCCTGTGGGATTGAAGCAGTTTGAAAGTGAAACCTGTGCTGATTGTGCGGTGTGAGAGAGAGGAAAACATGTTTGAGTGTGTAGGGGAGATATGCAGAGCCATCCATCAGGGTTTTAACCAAAGGATGCATTTCATGAGGCTTTGTTTTCTTGTGTCTTGCTCTGTGTGAAGCTCATCTGTGTATGTTGGTGCAAAGCTCGTAGCAAAGGCTTTGCTGAAATTCAGAGAGGTCAGAGACCCACAGAATGAAGGACACAGCTCCTGGAAGGGGTCCAGAGGACAGCAGCCCAAATGCTCAGAGGGCTGGAGCACCTCCACTCTGAAGACAGGCTGAGCAAGTTGGGGTTGTTGAGTCTGGAGAAGAAGAGGCTCCCAGGTGACCTCAGAGCAGCTTTCCAGTCTCTGAAGGGGGCTACAAGAGAGCTGGGGGAGGGCTCTTCACACGGGTGGTAGCGAGAGGACAAGGAAAAAGGATTCCAGCCTTCAGGAGTGGAGACTGAGGTTGGCCATGAGGAACCAATTATTTGTTGTGAGGGTGCTGAGATGCTGGAACAGGTTGTCCAAGGCAGTGTTGAAGGCCAGGTTGGCTGGGACCCTGAGTAACCTGCTCTAGTGAAGGTGTCTCTGCCTGTGCAGGGGGATTGGGACTGGATCTTCAAGGTCCCTTCCAACCCTGTTCATTGTAGGATTCTCTGAATTCATAGAGTTCATGGCATTGCTCCTGACTAGGTTTCAAAAAATGGATGCTGTGAGTGTTTTGTTGACTGGGAAAGGTTGTTCTTAGCTGCTTCTCTTCTCCCCAGCGTCTACGTGCTCTTCCTTCTTCTCACGGCTCATTGTTGTTCTTTGGATGCACAGCTCTTCCTCTCTGGTGACTGCTTCCTGTTGATTCTGTTAGCTGCTTTCTCAACCAGTTTCTCTCTGCTCCTTTTAGAGGGTGGCACCATCCATTTCCTTCCTCCCCCTCTTCCCAAACAGTGGAAGGAGGCAGTACTTGATGCTCAGGAAACCCAGCAGGGCTGTACCCAGGCGAGTGAAGCCAGTCCAGAGCCCTTGGTCAGCCCTCTCTCTGCTCAGCAGTTTCCTGAAAGCCAGCCTGCTCAACACAGGACTTGGATTTTAATTGCTGAAGGCTTTGTCAGATAGAAACAGAGTCTTGGGGAGGAGAGGAAGTGAAGGGAGGAGAGGTGGGGGGGGGGTCTGCCCAGACTTCACACATCCAAACAAAACAGAGGGCTCTGCTGTGCAATGAAAACTGCCCATCTGTCACTTTTACTCCCAGTGCTGCTGCTTCTGACTGCTCTGAGCCCTTCTCTGCCGATGTCTTTGTGAATGATCCTCTATAAAACCATGCTCCACTTCCAAAACGATGGTGGGGATCTGTCGCAGGACTGACTGCTGTCTGTTACAGCATGGTGGGGATGTCTGCTCTGCAGCACCTGTTTGCCACAGTGTTGACCAGAGGATTGGATTCCTCTGTTGCTTTCAGTGTAGGTCTGTTTCACTCTTCCTAGGGGAACTGTCTTGTCACAGCTTCACCACAGAAAGAAGGGGTTGGCAGGGACCTTGAAAGACCATCTAGTCCAACCGCAGTGCTTGTGAATGTTTCACATTGCTCAGGTCTCCATGGATCAGTAATTCAGTGAAGAGTGATTCCAGTTCTTGGGTGCTAATGCTGAGTAGTTACCTGGGTTAAGGAGTTGACTGAATGCACAGAATCCTTAGGGATTGGAAGGGACCTTGAACACCCAGTCCAATCCCCCTGCCACAGCACGATCACCCATG
>VZRI01004302.1:75685-109729 GCA_013397515.1 Upupa epops | reverse complement strand
AGGAGCTGTTCCTACTTCCTTCATCATCTTCATTGCTCTACGTTGGACACCCTCCAGCATCCTGTGTCCTTCTGGAACTGAGGGGCCCAGAACTGGGCACAATACTCCAGAGGCAGAGTCCATGGTGGAAAGGTGTTACTGAATTCTTCCTGTCAGTGAGTTGGATCCTTTTAGAATCACAGAATCTAAGGGTTGGAAGAGACCTTCAAAGGTCATCCAGTCCAACCCCCCTGCAGTAAGCAGGTACATCCTCCACTAGATCAGGTTGCCCAGAGCCTTGTCCAGCCTCCCCTTGAGCATCTCCAGGATCCCTGGGCAATCTGTTCCAGCGTTCAACCCCCCTCTTGCTCAAGAACTTCTTCCTATGACCCGCCTGGATGTGGTCCTGTGTGACTTGGTCTGGGTGATCCTGCTGTGGCAGGGGGATTGGACTGGATGATTTTTTGAGGTCCCTTCCAATGCCTAAGGATTCTATGATTCTAAGATCCAGTTTCAATCTGCCCTTCTCTAATTTGAACTCCAGGTTTACTCCGATGCAGCCTTTTTCTGCTTTAACAGAGGTGCCAGCTCTTTTGCCGCTGTTGGCCAGCTCAAGATTAGTTTTTGGGATGGAAGTGCTAGATCCAACTTGATAAGAGTAAGGCGATGGAAAGGATAACTTGTAATGGTGTAAACACCGATGTCTTTGCTTTTCAGCCAGGCAAGATGATTCAGCAGCAAAAGGAAGGCGAGGCGAGTAAGCGTTAAGCGTCGTGGGAGAGCTCACAGAGGTTGGTACAAAATGCCTGTCTGCATCTGTAACTGTTAATTAGCTCTGCCTCTGGTTCAGCAACCACAGCCAAGTTATGTGTGAGCTCACTGGTGTGGCATCTGGGCAATTATCTTTGGGATAATGATCCCCTTCTTGCACAGCGCAGCAACCGGCATCTCACTCTGCTTGGGGAAGATCAGAGCCAATCTGCAGCTCATCAGGGTGCCTGTCATTCTCTTTGTACAGAACCTTCTTGCAAACCTAACCCTTCCCAGCCCAAATGAATTCTTTTTGGATTAAAATTCCATCTGATTAGATTGAAAATAAATACAATCCATTTCAACATTAATTAATGACTTGGTTTTGAGCAGTGTGAGGTGTCAGATAATAAGCAAAAACTGTCATCATAGAATCCTTAGGGATCGGAAGGGACAGCAAAAGATCATACAGTCCAATCCCCCTGCCACAGCAGGATCACCCAGACTAGGTCCAGGTGGGTTTCAAACATTTCCAGAGAAGCAGACTCCACAACCCCCCCAGGCAGCCCCTCCAGTGCCCCGTCACCTTGACTGGGAAGAAGTCATAGAATCCCCCTGCCACAGCAGGATCACCCAGACTAAGTCGCACAGGAACACATTCAGGTGGGTCTGGAACGTCTCCAGAGAAGGGGACTCCACAACCTTTTCCAGTGCTCTGGTACCCTCCGTGGGAAGAAGTTCCTGCTGATATTGATACGGAACCTCCTCCAACCATTCCAGGTTGGAACTGGATGATCTTGAAGATCCCTTCCAACCTGAAGCATTCTATGAATCATATGAATCTAGGAATCTTCGGCTCCTTTATGTGGCTCTCTGAAATGTGCTTGATCATCCAGCTCCAACTCTGTGCTTTGAATTGTTCCTTTCATGACTCATTTCTCTCCCCTTTGGCTCAAACTGATCAAGTACAGTAATTAATTTCCACTGTAAGCTGCAAACCTTTCATTATCACACTGTGAAGCTGAGAAACGAAGAGACTGACGTGATAACTGATTAAGAAAGCCAGGAGGAAAACGTTATGCTTTTTGGTATAAAATATGTACAACTCAAACTTATGGCTTAAAAATTGCTCTGAATGTCACCTCCTCAACCTTCCTGACTGCAAGAAGCTGAACAACTCGTTAAGGAGTTTAAATTACACATGGAATGAAAAGGTGAGATGTTGAGAGTCTGCTCCACCAGCCCAGCACAGACTGGTGTCTCGCTGTGCCTCACTGGTTAGTGCTGCTGCTGTCTGATGGCTCTCTTGTGTTAGAAACTGCCCCCTTTCATCTTGGGCACCTGTTGAAAGCAGCTTCCAGGCGCAGCCATCGCTCTGCACTGATTGCCCTCTGTGCGGTTCCTCTGTTGATCCGCTCCTCTGTTCTCTGCCGTTTCCAGTGCTGCCACTGCTTTGATGAAAGCAAAAATAAACGAAGGCTCCTGTTACCTGCTAATGCTTCTCCTTTTCAGTTAGAGAGGTATTGAATCTGCTCTGTTGCCCTTCAATTTCCCCTTATTTATCTTGTTTTATTTTAGTGGGCATCCTGGAGTTGGGTTGATGGTTGGACTTGTTACCAAGACCTGCCTGAATCTGTTCCTGCGTGTCTTGGTCTAGGGGATCCTGCTGTGGCACGGGAATTGGACTAGATGATCTTTCGAGGTCTCTTCTGATCCCTGAGGATTCTATGAAATTCAGTGTTGTCTTGCAACTTCCCTGGGTATTTGCGACTCCTGAAAGATATCTCCCAGTCTTTGTTTTGGTCTCTTCTTGGTGAGGCTCACAGCCTAACACCGTCCTGGATTGAGCTGCTCATCAACAGCTCTCCAACTACCAGTCAGTGCCTTCCTGCTGCAAGACAGTTTCAGCATTAGGGCTTCAGTACGTGCCCTCCACGCATCCATCTGCAGGCAGGGAAATCATGGAATCATAGAATCACAGAGTTACTGAGGCTGGCAAAACTCTCTGAGGTCATTCAGCCCAGCCCAGCACTTAACATCACCCCAGCAGCCACACCAGAGCACTCAGAGCCACAGCCAGGCTGTCCTTCAACACCTCCAGATCTCGAGGTCCCTTCCAATCCCTAAGGATTCTATGATTCTAAGATTTTGTAGGTTTCTTCCAACCTTACTGATTTGATTAATGAGACATCACAACCATGCAGCTGGCTGACTTAAAATTTGAGCAGAGACCATTCGAAAGTCTCTCTATCTCCTTTTATGTGAATAGGCTGCCCAGGGAGGGGGTTGAGTCCCCTGGCTGTGGGGGGGACTTGAACACAGCTGAACTGGCTGTGTTCAAGACACTACTTAGCTGTGGTGTTAAGGGATAGAGTTTAGGGGTGAATGTGTAGAGTAGGGTTAATGGTTGGACGCGACGATCCAGAGGGTCTTTTCGAAGCTGAATGACTGTGATCTTTGCTATGTTGCTTTGCTATGTGTGCTTTGCTACGGTGACCATGGAAATTGTCACCTGCAATGGCTTGCAGAAGAAATTCTGTGATTCAATGAAAATGTGGTCCAGGCTTTTTGGAGTAACAGCAGGGTTCTTTACTCTGTGACCCTGCCCTTGGCCCTGTTCAACCTCATGCTGTTGGCCTCTGCCCATTGCCTCAGCCTGTCCAGATCTCTCTGCAGCACCCTCCTCCTCTCCAGCAGATCAACACCCCCCCCCCCCCCAACTTGGTGTCATCTGGGAATTTACTAAGGGAAGATTCGATGCCCTCATCCAGGTCATCAATAAAGATGTTGAATAGAGCTGGGCCCAACGCTGATCCCTGGGGGACCCCTGCTCACCAGATACCAACTATTTGGGGGCACCACTCAAAACTGNATTCTGTGATTCAATGAAAATGTGGTCCAGGCTTTTTGGAGTAACAGCAGGGTTCTTTACTCTGTGACCCTGCCCTTGGCCCTGTTCAACCTCATGCTGTTGGCCTCTGCCCATTGCCTCAGCCTGTCCAGATCTCTCTGCAGCACCCTCCTCCTCTCCAGCAGATCAACACCCCCCCCCCCCCCAACTTGGTGTCATCTGGGAATTTACTAAGGGAAGATTCGATGCCCTCATCCAGGTCATCAATAAAGATGTTGAATAGAGCTGGGCCCAACGCTGATCCCTGGGGGACCCCTGCTCCCCAGATACCAACTATTTGGGGGCACCACTCAAAACTGCTCTCTGTGCCCGCTTATCCAGCCAGTTTTTAACCCAGCAGAGGGTGCACTCATCCCAGCCATGGGCTGTCAGCTTTGTGTGGAGGATGCTGTGGGAGACTGTGTCAAAGACTGCTGAAGTCCAGGTAGACCCCATGCTTCTTTAGGAAATTCAAGCTCGTTGCCTTCAAGGCAATGAGATGTCAGAGAGCACCCTTTCCATCCCCCACTCCCTTATTCCTTTCTATTGCGTCATTCCTGATGCTCTTTGCTCCTTTTACAGCCCGTGTGGGTGTCTCTGCAATAAATATAAATCTCCTTAGCAATTGCCATCTTTTTTTCTTTCTTTTATTTTCTAGTTCTTTGCCGATAAAACATCATTTGCTCTTTTTTTGCCCCTAGCTCTAGTTAAGTACATCCCATGCATGTGTATAAATCCTAAGAGACACGCATTAGCCTAGAGCTTCCTATTTATTTCTCCCTTTAAACAATCCTCTGCTCTGGTGGCATCACAGAAGAAGAAATGATGACTGGTGCTAACAGGGAGACTTGCAGAATGCCAATGACAGCAGTGTGTTCCTAGGTCTGCTGCCTGCTTGTTCTCAGATCTCTGGGGTGCACTGTCTGTGCATCATTCAAGGGCCCTTCCTGTCTCTAAGGATTTTATGATTCTAACAGACCCGTATCGTTCCTATAGATCTAATGCAGGGTGGGAGGACATGCCTTACGGTGCCAGTTGTGGGAACCATACCATTGCATTCCTCTGTCTGGAGAGTGTTAAAGCATGTTTGATGTTCATAGTCACACTGGTATTAATATCATAGAATCACAGAATCATTAGGGATTGGAAAGAAGCTTGAAAGATCATCCAGTCCAATCTCCCTGCCACAGTAGGACCACCTAAACCAAGTAGCACAGGAACACATCCAGGCAGGTCTGGAATGTCTCCAGAGAAAGAGACTCCACAACCCCCCCTGGGCAGCCTGTTCCAATGTTCTGGTACCCTCCCTGGGAAGAAATTCCTCCTGATATTGATATGGAACCTCCTCTCTTCCAGCTGGCACCCATTGTCCCTTGTCCTATCACCAGGTGACCTTGAGAAGAACCTGGCTCCATCCTCCTGACACCCACAGCTCACATATTTATAGACATGAATGAAGTCACCCCTCAGCCTCCTCTTCTCCAAGCTCAAGAGACCCAGCTCCCTCAGCCTTTCTTCATCAGGGAGGTGCTCTACTTCCTTCGTCTTCTTTGTTGCTCTATGTTGGACACCCTCCAGCAGCTCTGTGTCCTTCTGGAACTGAGGGGCCCAGAACTGGACACAGTACTCCAGATGTGGTCTCACTAGTGCAGAGTAGAGGGGGAGAAGAACCTCTCTCGATCTGCTAACCACCCTCCTTCTGATCCCCCCCAGGATGCTGTTGGCCCTCTTGGCCACAAGGGCACAGTGCTGGCTCAGAGTCACCCTGCTGTCCACTAGGACCCCCAGGTCCCTTTCTCCTCCACTGCTGTCCAACAGATCAGCCCCCACCCTATCCTGGTCCCTGGGGTTGTTTTTGCCCAGATGCAGGACTCTGCACTTATCATGCAGTGCAGCGGGCAGCTTTGGTGGCACTCACTTGCTCTTCTATCGTCTTTGCTTTTGAAGGAATAAAGAGAACTCGTAGTTTCTTTTTAGCATCCGCTGATTGATGGGATTAACCAACCCAGCTGTACTGAGATAAAATAACCCTCTGTTTTTTGTTTAGCAGGCACAGAGGGAGGAGAGGAGAAGGCAAGACATCTATTCACCCATGGGCTTTGTTTTCCCCAGTGGGAAGGCAGAAGCTTCTCAATAGAACAACTGGTGCCTGCAGGTAGAGAACGTTAAAACATGAGTGCTGAATGTTAAAGAATCATAGAATCCTTAGAGATTGGGGAAGAGGGAAGGGAAGGAAAGGGAAGAGACAAAGGATGAGGGGAAATAGAAAAGAAAGGGGAGAGAAAGATAAAGAAAGAAAAAGGGGGGAGAAAAAAAGAAGAGAGAAAAAAGAAGAGGAGAGAAAAAAGGAGAAGAGAGGAGAGAGAAAACCATAGAACCCCAACCAGTCAGTCAAACTAGAGATTTGAATGCCCTTAGAATTTCTAGGAATGCAGAACATTTTCACACTGCTTCAAAGCACGGCCAGCATTTCAATGGGATCTCTACAGCCGTCTCCAAGAGTGTTTAAGAAAGGAAACGGGTCAGGCAGTACCAGCTCAATCTTTAAGCCTCTATTTTACATCTCTACACCACTGGTTTAGAAACCATTAAGGGCTTTGTGGAGGCAGAAGATACTGCTCTCCATCACTATGGTTTCATTTTAACTCGAGGGAAAAAACAAGGGAATATTTCTACCTGCATCCAGACCCACCGGCATCCTAGTCCAGGCCCAACATCTTCTCACCAGACAACTTAGTCTTAGATATATTCCAGCTAGAACTGGTGCTAATGTATTCACAGCCAGGAAATCCACATTAAGCTTGAAACAAGCGCTCATTTCAGGTCTGCATCAACCTTTAAATTGCTCTTACAATGATGCAGCATCACCTCCCTGCTAAGCAGAGGCGCCGATGCTCTAGCTGAACTTATTTTTTAATGTTCTGAGGTCATTTTTTAAAGGTCTGAACTCACTGAAAGGGACCTGTGGATCCTAGTGGCCAGCAGGATGACTCCGAGCCAGCAATGTGCTCTTGTGGCCAAGAGGGCCAACAGCATCCTGGGGTGATAGGAAGGGGGGTGGTTAGCAGATCGAGGGAGGTTCTTCACCCCCTCTACTCTGCACCAATGAGACTGCATCTGGAGTAGTGGTGTCCAGTCGACTGGGTTCAGTTTTGGGCACCACAGGATCAGAAGAGCATTGAGTGGCTGGAGTGGGGCCAGAGAAGGGCAATGAGGCTGGGGAGAGGGCTGGAGAACAAGCCCTGTGCAGAGTGGCTGAGGGAACTGGGGTTGTTTAGAGAAGAGCAGACCAGGTCCTGCACTTCAGTCTCAACAACCCCCTGCACTGCTTCAGCCTTGGGAGAGAGTGGCTGGAGAGCTGTTCAATGGAAAAGGACCTTGGCTGATGATTGACTGAACAGGAGAGCCGGCAGAGTGCCCAGGTGGCCACGAAATCCAACAACATCCTGGCCTGCATCAGCACTAGTGTGTGGCCAGCAGGACTAGAGAGGTGATGATCCCTCCGTACTAGGCAATACTGAGACCTCATCTAGATTCCTGGGATCAGTTTTGAGCAGGTCAATTCATGAAAGACATGGAGTCATTCAAGCAGAAAAAACTGATTCGTAAATTCTGATTGTAATCAAATTTTAATGTGATTGTAATTTAATTTTAATCTAATTTCATTTTAATCTCATTTAATTTAATTTTAATCTAATTTAATTTCACTTTAATATATTTTAATTTCATTTTAATTAAAAGCCCCTTTTATTGATGAATCTGATTTAGAATAACTATCACACTTCTTTCATTCACCAGAAGAGAGAAAAATTCAACTTGTTGCCCTTGATGAGGAATATTTATTAGGATTATTAGGAGTGCAGAGCTGCTGAGCCATCAGATAGGTCGGCAATAACTCCCACAGGGCTGGTCAGCAGTTACCGCCAGCATCCAAGTGTGAAAAGCTGAGTAAAGAGAACCCATTTCAGTGGATATTTCCTTGCTCTGTGGTTTGCTGCCCTAGGTGCTCTAAACCACCTTGCTCTCAGAATTCCCAAAGGCACCTGGTGTCTCTCCTTAGGGACAGTTTCACTCCCCAGGAAAGCAACGAAGGGAACTGGGTGGAGGTGTTACTCTGACTGCTGCAGTCTACAAGTGGATTCTTAGGGATCAAATCATCATCAGCGTTCTCTGGGAAGAGAAGGCTTAAAAAATATGCAGAATAATGTTTAATATTATAATGTTAATATTCAGGTGAATACTCCTGATGAGAGATCTATAGCATGGTTCATGTTGGGAAGGACCTCAAAGATCCTGTAGTAGATTCTTTAGTTCCAACCCTTCTGCCATGAGCAGGGACACCCCCCACTAGACCAGGGTGCTCAAGGTCCCAGCCAATCTGGCCTTGAACATTTCCAGGCAGGGGGCAGCCACAACCTCCCTGGGCAACCTGGTCCAGGGTCTCAGCACCCTCCTGATGAAGAACTTCCTCCTGACTTCCAGTCTAAACTTCCCTCTTCCAGCTGGAAACCATTCCCCCTGCTCCTACCCCTCCAAGCCCTTGGAAACAGCCCCTCCCCAGCTTTCCTGTAGCTCCCTTCAGGTCCTGGAAGGCTGCTCTGAAGGTGCTGAGGTGAGAGAAAGGTTCATAGCTTGACACTCCAACAGGTGAGATTGTTTAACAAGGCTGTCTAAATAGCAGAACCTTCCTGAGTTCCCTAATACCAATGAGTTTAATCATAAAATTATAGAATCCTTAGGGATGGGAAGGGACCTCCAAAGATCATCCAGTCCAATCCCGCTGGCACAGCAGGATCACCCAGACAAAGTTGCACAGGAACACATCCAGGTGGGTCTGGAAAGTCTCCAGAGAAGGAGACTCCACACCCCCCGGGGCAGCTTGTTCCAGAGCAGCAGGACACCTCATGCCAATGAGTTAAATGCATCCCTGGAGATGTGTTCTACCCCATGAGGTTGTTGAGTTCCCATCCCTGGAGGAGTCTGAAGATCATTTAGTGCTTAGAGATCTGATCTAGTGGTGACCTTGGTAGAGTAGGGTTTGTGGTTGGGCTGGATGATCTCAAGGGTCTGTGCCAACCTGAATGATTCTGTGATCCTAAGTTCCTTGCTTGCTTTATGTTCTCTGTTTTTTTACATCCAGCAGCTTGTGCCAACATTTGTGGCTCAGTGCTGCAACAGCTGAACCTAGGATGAGAAACACAGGTCAGTAACTTGGATTCTAAGTAACACAACAGGGTGTCAGGAGCTGGAAGGGACCTCCAGAGATCATCCACTCCAACCTCCTGCCAGAGCAGGATCCCCTAGGACAGGTCACACAGGGCTGCATCCAGAGGGGTTTGAGAGTCTCCAGAGGAGGAGACTCCACACTCTCTCTGGGCAGCCTGGGCCAGAGCTCTGTCACCCTCACAGGGAAGAAGTCTCTCCTCAAGTTGAGGTAGAACTTCCCATCTACCCTTCCAGCCTGAGGAGTCTGTGATTCTGTAGTACTGTTCTCTTCCAGAAATATTTATGGATACCTTTTTCCTTTGACAGAATAGCATCGTTGCATGTAGGTTAACTCAACTGATTTTGTTCTGCAGCTATGGGAAAGGAACCAATTGCACGATCCATACTGTAAACATATTCAATCACTCTTTGCTTTCTGCTCCTCTGAAGTGCTCTGTGTTGCAAAGAAAGCCTTAGTCTGCCATGCTGAGACTGCTTCGGAGTGAATGCCCGAGCAGCTTCAGTGCCAAGTAGCTGATGTTTGGCTGTCAGATATCCATGGATGATGTAAGCAGTCACGACTGCCTGGATTAGGAAAAGCTGCTGTAGGGGAATGTCGGGATTAAACGAGGTGGGGACGACCGATCGTGAATCAGAAGCCGTTTATTGTCCAAAATAGCTGGGTTTATATACTATACGAAATTCTTCACCAAAAGCCTTCTACTAATCATTTTTGTTTTCACCATAGTTGGAAGTTACACAATTCAGTTGACACAGGTGGTTGATTGACGTCGATACAATAGGTTACATTACCATTTTATCTTATCTATTTAACCAGCTCTGCCTACTCTTTCAGTCTCATCCTGTTTACATTCCGTTCATATCTTGGTCTGTCTTAGCCAGGCTCTCAGCTTTATTCCTTCCTCACTAATTAACACTGCCCTGCTTTCTGACTTTGTCTTCACAGTTTCCACAGGGGAAGTGTCATGTGAAGCCTGTAGAGAAATAAGGGCACTAGATTATAGAATCATAGAATCCTTAGGGATCAGAAGGGGACTTGAAAGATCATCCAGTCCAATCCCCCTGCCACAGCAGGATCACCCAGACCAAGTTGCACAGGAACACATCCAGGTGGGTCTGGAACGTCCCCAGAGAAGGAGACTCCACAACCCCCCTGAGCTGCCTGTTCCAGTGTTCCAGTACCCTCCCTGGGAAGAAGTTCCTGCTGATATTGATATGGAACCTCCCCTGTTCCAGCTGTCACCCATTGCCCCTTGTCCTATCACCAGGTGACCTTGAGAAAAGCCTGGCTCCATCCTCTCAACACCCACCCCTCACATATTTGTAGACATGAATGCAGTCACCCCTCAGCTTCCTCTTCCCCAAGCTCAAAAGACCCAGCTCGGTCACCATAGCTCAGCCTTTGTCTTATTGAAGGAAAATTTTCCATTCTACTCCTTCACTCCTGCCTTCTTTTCTTCTCACTTGGTTCTTGGCTCTGCTAGTCTGCTGTTCTCTCGCGCCAATCAAACCGTGTTCCATAAGCTGTTGGCAAGCACCTCCTTGTCCCCTGTCTGTTAGTGGAGCTAGGTTTATGCCAGATCACTGCCTTGAAGAATTTGCCATGGAATGCCCAGCCAATGCCAGTGTTTGTTAGAGGTTGAGACCAGAGCACAGCAATTGGGGTGGTGCAGAGGAGGAAGCAGTGGCATCAGTGCCAGTTGAGGATAACAGCTGGCTCCAGGAGTTGGGTATTTATAAGACTCCAAAATAAGAAGCAGTTGCCTCAGATATTTCCAGTAGCCCAAGAGCAGCAAATCCCTTTGAATAGCTTGCAGCAGCTCCATCCTTTGAAGTTGGGGAACAGGTATAAACACTTGAAGACAAGATTTTTTGGTTAGAGGCATAGAACTGTGGCCAACCTCTTCTCTTGTAGAAAAGAGAACAACTGTACTCTCTTCAGTACCTGGTGCTAGAGCTGAGGCAATTCTAGTCAAGTTCAGCCCTTGAAATACTGTACAGTGTGCTTGTGCGCATTCAGGTCTGTTAACCTTGAAGTAGAAGGTAAACCCCAGGCGGAAATGTAGATGATAGTGCATAGTGAGAACGAATCTGGAGTAGTGTGTCCAGTTCTGGGCCCCTCAGTTCTAGAAGGACACAGAGCTGCTGGAGGGTGTCCAGCGTGGAGCAACAAAGATGATGAAGGAAGTAGAAAATCTCCGTTCTGAGGAAAGGCTGAGCAAGCTGGGTCTCTTGAGCTTGGAGAAGAAGATGCTGAGGGGGGCCCTCATTCATGTCTATGAAGATGTGAGGGGTGGGTGTCAGGAGGATGGAGCCAGGCTCTTTTCAAGGTTATCTGGGGATAGGACAAGGGGCAGTGGGTGCCAGCTGGAAGAGAGGAGGTTCCATATAAATAGCAGCAGGAACTTCTTCCCAGGGAGGGTACCAGAACATTGGAACAGGCTGCCCAGGGGGGGTTGTGGAGTCTCCTGCTCTGGAGATATTTTCTGTTTGATTGTTACTGCTTTTTTTAACCAGGTTGTACTTTTCTGCACTAAAATATAAAAACCCCCTACTTTTCATAAAACTCAATACCAGATGTCTTGGATTTTGAGCAGATGAACTGGGAAAGGAGTTTATGGGACCCAGAGCCTCTAGGTGGCAGTGAGTCATTAATTTTTCTCATCCTCTGAGCTGGCTCTCTCTGCATCCAGAAGCTCAGTTGATGTTTGAGCTTTGTTCACTTCTCAAGCCGTTGGAGATGCCTCTTGAACTCTTAAACACTGTATTGTGAAAAGAGCTACGCAGCTGTAAACCAGGTACTCCTGGAAATAGGGACCTGGGTGCTGTGAATCAGCAAGTCTACAGTGCATGCTTCCATGAGCAGAGAGGTTGGACTGCCACCCCAGTGGCTGTACCATACACGTCATGTATGCAAACAGGTCTGAGGAGAGGCTGTGGGAGCTGGGGCTGTTAAGCCTGGAGGAGTATAAGGGGAGACCTCACTGCTGTCTGCATCTGCCTGAAGGAAGTGTGTCGTGAGGTGGCAGTTGACCTCTTCCCCTAGGGACTGCTGATAGGACAGAGCAAGTGGGGTCAGGTTGTGCCAGGGGAGGGTCAGATTTGCTCTGAGGAGAAACTTCTTCTCAGAAAGAGTGGGGAGGCCTTGGCACAGGCTGCCCAGGGAGGAGGTGGAGGCACTGTCCTTGGAAGTATTCAACAACTGGGCAGTCAGGGTGTTTGAGGAGCTGGGGTAGTAGTTAGGGGTTGTAGGGTGGATGGTTGGACTTGATGATTGTAAAGGTCTTTTCCATCCTTGATGACTATGATTCAGTGATTCTATGTGAAGACTCTCTAGAAGCTGTTGTGGTAGCTGTTCCAGGGTTCAACAACCAGCCAGCCAGGGTGTTTCAGGAGACGGGGTAGTGGTTGGGGGTTGTAGGGTGGATGGTTGGACTTGAAGGGAATGGTTTCCAGCTGGAAGAGGGGAGGTTTAGACTGGAAGTCAGGAGGAAATCCTTTACCAGGAAGGTGCTCAGACCCTGGACCAGGTTGCCCTGGGATGTTGTGGCTGCTGCCTCCCTGGAAGTGTTCAAGGCCAGATTGGCTGGGGCCTTGAGCATCCTGGTCTAGTGGGGGGTGTCCCTACTCACGGCAGGGGGGTTGGAACTAGAGGATATTTGAGGTCCCTTCCAACCTGAACCCTTCTATCCATCTATAAATTTTGAAGATCTTTCCTAACCTTGATGATTTTACGGTACTCTCTTCAGCTCGATGATAGCTTCTATTGCCTGAGCACGACCAATGGCCCACACTAAATGCTGCTAATAAAGTGATTACAGGGCCTCTAGTAAGTCCTTGCTGGCTGTCAGTAGCAATTGCAGTGCTGAGGACATGGAGACAGGCTCTGCAATGGTAATTACGCTCCTGATTTAACGATGTGTTTAAATCCATCGCCTGCACTGTGTGCCTGTGTTGCCTTTTAGCAGCACAGTCATTTTCTTGCATCTCACCTAGGGAATGCTTGAACGTTTAGGGATGTCCTTAGTTCCAGCCTAGGACAGAGCTAGTTTCGTGCCTTTACCTAGAGGAAAGCCTGTCCTTAAATGCTTTACAGATGGAGGTTTCCATAGCAGCTCTGATGCTGTAAATTAAGATCAGAAATTATGATTATGGGCTGTGTGGGCTTCACAAACATCACCAGAAAACCCTTTAAAATCATGTGAAGGATGGGTGTCAGGAGGATGGAGCCAGGCTCTTCTCAAGGTCATCTGGTGATAGGACAAGGAGCAATGGGTGCCAGCTGGAACAGAGGAGGTTCCATATCAATATCAGCAGGAACTTCTTCCCAGGGAGGGTACCTGAGCATTGGAACAGGCTGCCCAGGGGGCTGCCCAGGGGGGTTGTGGAGTCTCCTTCTCTGGAGATGTTCCAGACCTGCCTGGATGTGTTCCTGTGTGACTTGGTCTAGGTGTGGCAGAGGGATTGGACTAGTCCCTTCCAATCCCTAAGGATTCTATGATTTTATCAAGAGCAAAGCAGGTTCCATCAGGTTCCTCCTGTCCATCAGACTGCAAATAAGGTTCTTTGATCTCTTAAAAGAATAGGACACTTAGCTCTACATTTTTGCCTGACAAGGGGATTGTGTGCCCCCTCAGTGAGTTTGCAGATGACAGCAATCTGAGTGGGCGTGTTGCTCCCCTTCAGGGTAGGAACCTCTGCAGAGGGACCTGGACAGGCTGGATCGATGGGCTGAGGTCAGTTGGATGAGGTTTCAGATGGCCAGGTTCTGCAGTTCAGTCTCAACAGCACCCTGCACTGCTCCAGCCTTGGGAGAGAATAGCTGGAGAGCTGTTTGATGAAAAAGGACATGGGGGTTGTTGGCTGATGATTGACTGAGCAGGAGCCAGCAGGTTGCCCAGGTGGCTAAGAAGGCCAAGAGCATCCTGGGCTGGGTCAGGAACGGGGAGGAGGAGGGTGATGGTGCCCCTCTACTCTGCACTTGTGAGACCGCACCTTGAGGACTGGGACCAGTGTTGGGCACCACAGGATCAGAAGGACATTGAGGGGCTGGAGTGGGGCCAGAAAAGGGCAACAAAGCTGGGGAGAGGGCTGGAGAACAGGTCCTGTGAGGAGCAGCTGAGGGAACTGGGGAAGTAGTCTAGAGAAGAGGAGGCTGAGAGAAGACCTTCGTGCTTTCTACAGCTACCTGAAAGGAGGTTGTAGCAAGGCTGCTGCTGGTCTCCTCCACAATTCCTATTGCTAAGATGAGGGGAAATGGCCTCAAGCTGCATCAGGGGACAGTTAGATTGGATCTGAGGGAGAAGCTCTTTGCTGAGAGAGTGGTTGGGCACTGGCAAGGCTGTCCTGGCAGGTGGTAGGGTCCACCACCCTGGAGGGGTTTAAAACCTGAGTAGCTAGAGCACTTAGAATCATAGAATCATCAGGGATCGGAAAGGGACCTTGACAGATCATCCAGTTCAAACCCCCTGACACAGCAGGATCACCCAGGCCAAGTCACAGAACATTACAGACTGGAAGCGACCTGGATGGTCTAGGGGTTGGGGAGCTGTTGGGATGATGGCTGGTCTTCGTGACACTGGAGGTCCTGTCCAGCCATGAGGATTCTATGATTCTATTTGATTTGGGCAGGACTAACAAGCACCCCTCACAGCTCTTCAGTAAAAGGATGTTGCAAGAATAGGGTCTCAGTAGCCTGAGAGCTGAACGTGTCAGTATCAGTGTTTCATAGATTGTGCTAAACAATATCAACCGTGGGAGGAGTAAACAGTTTAAAACCAACTGAGAAGCAAACTGATGCAGGTGCTGGATGTTTCCATTACAATCTATTTTGTCATTAATATTTAAAATGACTCTGAACACCTCCCCTTTTGACAACACCGTTGCGATGAAAGGCTGAACAGCTTGATGGATGTGAAGGAATACATCTCATACATTCATATTCTCCAAGTGGGATTGCTGCATTAATAGGAATGAGATTATCACAGTGCTAAATCATACACCTACACCCTTAAAACGGTGTTCTGGGAATGAATGCATCATGTGTCATATGTCTTTGTCTTCTGCTCTGAGCCCAGCACTCTCACACTGCATGACACACACATGGCAGTCTCGCATAAGAAGCAGGTTTAAAAGATGAGTCTGTAAATGTAAATGCCTTCAATTTAATGCATGACTATGGACAGCAGCATGACAACGAGCCAGCTGACTGTGCTGCCATTCAGTGAGACCTGGACAGGCTAGAGAGCTGGGTAGAGATAAAGGGGATGAGGGTCAACAAGGGTCAATGTAGAGTCTGGCACCTGGGCAAGAACAACCCCAGGGACCAGGATAGGTTGGGGACTGACCTGTTGGACAGCAGTGGAGGAGAAAGGGACCTGGGGGTCCTAGTAGCCAGGAGGATGACTCTGAACCAGCAATGTGCTCTTGTGGCCAAGATCAAGGTTAGCAGATGGAGGGAGGTTCTTTTCCCCCTCTACTCTACTAGTGGGACCACATCTGGAGTATTGTGTCCAGTTCTGGGCCCCTCAGTTCCAGAAGGACACAGAGCTGCTGGAGGGTGTCCAGCGTAGAGCAATGAAGATGATGAAGGAAGTAGAAAAACTCCCTGATGAGGAAAGGGTGAGGGAGCTTGGTCTCTTGAGTTTGGAGGAAGGAGTCTGAGGGGTGACCTCATTCATGTCTATAAATATGTGAGGTGTGGGTGTCAGGAGGATGGAGCCAGGCTCTTCTCAAGGTTATCTGGTGACAGGACAAGGGGCAATGTGTGCAAGCTGGAACAGAGGGTGTCCCTGCTCATGGCAGGGGGGTTGGACTGGATGATCTTTGAGGTCCCTTCCAACCAGTCTATGAATCTATGAAAACCATGTCTGTTCATGGCTTTCAGGTATTCCCACTACCCTAGAGGCTGAGATGCAGGATAAATTAACCCTTACTAAGTGACTTGGACTAGGGGATCCTGCTGTGGCTGGAGGATTGGACTGGACGATCTTTCTAGGTCCATTCTGATCCCTAAGGATTCTATGATTCTATGATAGTGCTGGCAAACTACACTGATAATATAAATGCTTTAGAAATTAGCTATATTCATTAGTTTAATAAAAGATAGTTTAGGCATGAGACAGAGTCTGGAATCTTGTGTCCAGCTCTGGGCCCCTCAGAGCTGCTGGAGAGAGTCCAGTGCAGAGCCACAGAGATTATTAAGGGAGGGTTGCATCTCCCTGATGAGGAAAGGCTGAGGGAGCTGGGGCTCTTGACCTGGGAAAAAAGGAGCCTGAGGGGACCCCTTTGCCTGTTGATCAAGATGGAAAGGGTGGGGGTCAGGAGGAAGGAGCCAGGCTCTGCTCAGGGGCACCCAATGCCAGGACAAGGGGCACTGGGTGTCAGCTGGAACAGAGGAGGTTCCACGTCAAGAGGAGAAGCAACTTCTTCCCAATGAGGGTGCCAGAGCCCTGGAAGACTGAGGGGTGACTTCATTCATGTCTATAAAGATGTGAGGGTTGGTTGTCAGGAGGATGGAACCAGGCTCTTCTCAAGGTCATCTGGTGATAGGACAAGGGGCAATGGGTGCCATCTGGAACAGAGGAGGTTCCGTATCAATATCAGCAGGAACATCTTTCCAAGAAGTGTACCAGAGCATTGGACCAGGCTGCCCAAGGGGTTGTGGAGTCTCCTTCTCTGGAGACATTTCAAACCTGCCTGGCCTGTTCCTGTGCCACTGGATCTAGTAGATCCTGCTGTGACAGGAGGATTGGACTGGATGGTCTTTCAAGGTTCCTTCTGATTCCTGACACTCTGTGATGCTGTCATTCTGTTCCTATGTTGCAGGGAAATTGCCATCAGCTACTGAGGAGGAATTAAAGCCTCCTTTTCCCCCTTCAACTTTCTCATTCTCTTCCTTGGCAAGAGCTGCTTATGTAGATCTTGCTGTCTGATGACTGTAGGTCCCCTTCTGCCTCCTCTTTGCATGCAGCTGACTTTGGCTGTCTCAGCCCTGGATATCCCCCTGGTTCTCACTTGGCTTTTGCTTTTTTTTTTTTTTAAGTCTTGCCTAGTGGCTGAGACAAATGCAATCTCAAGTTAGCTGTAGGAGCTTAAGGCAGATATTTCCAACTAGTGCTGGCATCTCCACAGGAACTTGAAGAGCTGTGTGTCCCACTCTTCATTGGCCTTTGCCCCTCCTTTGAAAACACTGCTGGGTCTTTACATACTCAACCCATATGCTGTAATCAATGAATCATAGGGTCATAGGAGTGGAAGGGATCTCCAGAAGGCATCCAGTCCAACCCCCCAGCAGGAAAGCAGAGCCATTGCTCACCAGACCAGATTGCCCAGAACTCCAGGCAGCCTGAGCCTGAGTGACTCCAAGGATGGATCTTCCACCCTCTCTCTGGGCAGTCTGGTCCAGGGATCCCCCACCCTCAGATTCAAAACTTTCTCCTCCTCTCCACCCTCACTCTGCCCTTTTCCAGCTTAAAAAAAAAAAGCCTGAAAGACTTTGTGGCAGGTGAAGGGTGCAGCTCCTATGAGACTTCTTCCGTGGTTAAGAACACCCTCCTTACTGCCTTGGTTTGATGACTCCTTAATTGTGCTGCTGCGATGCTGTGTGGATTCAGGCTCTGGAGCAAGCTGATTCCAACATCAACAAACATCCCACACTACTAATTCATCTCAGTGCATCATGCAGGTGCCTGACTGGGGCCTGGAGAGAGCAGGTGTTCTCTTGAAATTGCTTTGGTGTTGGAGGAAACACAGTGTAGGGCAGCATCCTGTGATGATTCCGAGCATAAAAAGACTCTCTGATTGGAATAAGTGATGTTTTCTCTCTACCCCAATGCCTAAAGGCAATATTTCAGGAGAAACTCGAGGGCTTTTTATTTGAGTGATGGCAGAGCATCCTGTCCTGAAGGGTGGGTGGCTTTGTTTCAATGAATATATTTCTGATAATGGGGAATAAAATCAGGTTACCTACAGATTTTTCTCTTTACTAGATCTGATTAGAACGATGAGAACACGGGCTCCACGCAGGAAACGTTGTGATAACATAGTATGAAGATGAAGGAATAGGTTATCTGCAGATTTTTAGCTGCTACAGCAGCCTGCATTCTACAACCTCCCCTTCCACTTGTGGAATTGCCTGCAGCCACGTCTATTTGATTGAATGGGAGCTGCTGGAGGGTGTCCAGCGTAGAGCAACAAAGATGATGAAGGAAGTAGAGCAGCTCTCTGACGAGGAAAGGGTGAGGGAGCTGGGTCTCTTGAGCTTGGAGGAGCCTGTGGGGGGATCTCATTCATGTCTATAAAGATAAAAGGGATGAGTGTCATGAGGATGGAGCCAGGCTCTTCTTNGTCTGGGTGATCCTGCTGTGGCAGGGGGATTGGACTGTATGATCTCTCAAGGTCCCTTCTGATCCCTAAGGATTCTAGGATTCTATGACAGCACATCAGGGTCAAAGACTGCCCACCTCTATGTTTTGTCATGCTGATTGAATAGAAAGTAGCTCCCCCCAAAAAATACAGCCATGTTTAAATGTTTACTTTGGCGATCAGTCAAAGTCAGACAAACTATTGTCTATGGCAGTTGCCTTCGGAACGGAGCTAGGATGGATGTCCCTCTCGTTCCCAGCGACAATAAATACAGAGCATCTGGCAAAGGCCTGGCAGACACAGAGTTTATCAGAGAATGTATGGTGGGAAGTGATGTAAAATGCAACACAGAGCTCTCTGGAGTAAACACCCCACCTCCCACCCCTGGTTGCTGTGGCAGAGACGGATTGAAATGATGAAGGTCTTTAGATCCCCCTGAAGGCAGAGGGCTGGAAACTGGAGAAAAGCTTCATTTAGAAAGTTTCTGAGGAGCAGACAGAAATCTCAGTAAGGAAAATCAGGGGAAAAGAAAACCTGCAAGGTGCAAGAGGGAAATCACAGGGTCTGTGATGATTAAGCTGACAATCAGAGTCAGAAGCTGAAAATTGGGTAACAGAGCATTGGAACAAGCTGCTCAGGGGAGTTGTGGAGTCTCCTTGTCTGGAGATGTTCCAGACCTGCCTGGATGTGTTTCTGTGCGACTTGGTCTGGGTGATCCTGCTGTGGCAGGCGGATTGGACTGGATGATCTTTCAAGGTCCCTTCCCATCCCTAAGGATTCTATGATTCTAAATACAACTGCTCCCTGATGAGGAAAGGCTGAGGGAGCTGGGTCTCTTGAGGTTAGGGTAGAGAAGGCTGAGGGGGGACCTTATTCATGTCTATAAAGATGTGAGGGGCGGGTGTCAAGAGGATGGAGCCAGGCTCTTCTCAAGGTCATCTGGGGATAGGACAAGGGGCAATGGGTGCCAGCTGGAACAGAGGAGGTTCCATATCAATATCAGCACGAACTTCTTCCCAGGGAGGGTACCAGAGCATTGGACCAGGCTGCCTAGGGGGACTGTGGAATCTCCTTCTCTAGAGATGTTCCAGACCTGCCTGGATGTGTTCCTGTGTGACTTGGTCTGGGTGATCCTGCTGTGGCAGGGGGATTGGGCTGGCTGACCTTTCGAGGTCCCTTCATGATTCAATGATTTCTCTCTTCAAGCAAAGATTTAATTTTTTATCCTAATAACAGACTGAGAAAAGTTAGAGGGTAGATTTACTACATAAAAATCTCCCCCTAGAGAAACCTCTTGCATATTCTTTTTCCCTCGGTTTCCTTTATCTCCTGAGCATTTGAGAGGATTATGAGCTAGAAAACCATAAAGAAGTCATTTAACCATTAAATGAGAGAGACTGGCACACTGTGATTTTCTGATTGAATGGTTATGATGAGCGTATGGGAGGCAGTCTCGATAACAGTTTGCAAAACAGAGAAGGTGAAGAACTGAAGGCACTTGTTAAATGCAGCTTCCATTTTCTCTTGGAATGAATGTTTAGCTAGACTTAACCTCATCTATGGAATGGCTGCAGTTCCTGGGTTAAACAAAGAATAGAATGACAGTAAACCAAGAGTACTAGAAAGATCAATAAGCCAACATTCAGGTTTCTTACAGTTGTCTTTAAAATATCTGCCCTGGCCTTTCCTGCCATCTGATTTGTATTTATAGGCGGTTTTAGAGAAGGAGACACTGGTTACTCAATTCAACAGCAAATACGAAGATCTGGTTTTCACAGAATCTCAGAGTTGGAAGGGACCTGCAAAGGGCATCCAGTCAAACCCCAATGCACCAAGCAATGCTAGCGCTCACCAGACCAGGTTGCCCAGAGCCTCATGCAGCCTGAGCTTGAATGGCTACAGGGATGGGGCCTCAACAACACTGGCTGCTTTTGAAGTTGTGAAAGCTGAACCTTAATAATTTCATGCGTGCAGAATAAATCTTCTCACCTTTCTAGTCGAAGCTGTTAGTGAACAGGTGGGTGCTGGTCTCCTCTTACAGGTCATTCATGATAGAAAAAGAGGGACTGGCCTCAAGCTGCACTAGGGGAGGGTTAGGCTGGACAGTAGGGAATGTTTTTCCTTGGAAGAGCAGTCAGGGCTTGGCACAGGCTGCCCAGAGAGGGGGTTGAATCCCCATCCGTGGGAGTGTTTAAAGATCATTGAGATGAGGTACTGAGAGATCTAGTCTAGTGGTGGCCTTGGTAGAGTAGGGTTAGTAGTTGAGCTTGGTAATCTCAAGGGGCTCTTCCAACCTGAATGACTCTATGACACCTATAACCAGTCAGAGTCTACCCTGTGCATTTGCAATGATTTCTCTCTATTTCATATCATTTAACCCCAAATATCTCTCTAGTACTGCACATCTGTTGCTTGGTTCGTTAGAGTTATTTCCTGCTCTTAACCCGACAGTGGTTTTCTGCCTCCTCAAACCAAAACAGCAATTTATTTCTCATTGTGTGGCTACCCAGTGTATTTAAAAATGACATTTAACTAGAAAACATGGGCTGTGTTGATCCTTTGCATCTCTTTCTAATGTTCTCCTATCAAGCTTTAGCTACTTCCTAACACACACACATAATTTCCTTCTCTGTCATTGTCAGCATGCAGAGGGAGGGCTTCAACAGCACGTACTTTGAAGGGAATCAAACCCATCCAATTTCTTGGCATCATCCCATTTTCTTATTTTCTAAATGGAAAAATGGCCCTTTACAGCAACACTGGGGCCATAATTGTTCTTCCAGATGTTTGAATCTCACGTGACAATTTAGTTTGCACTAATTAAGCGTGTAGTTTCATTCAGTCTTTGCTGCTGATTTAGAATAGAATCACTAGGGATAGGAAGGGACTTTGAAAGACCATCCAGTCCAATCCCCCTGCCAAAGCAGGATCACCCAAACCAATTCGAGGCAGGTTTCAAATATCTCCAGAGAAGGAGACTCCACAACCCCCCTGAGAAGCCCCCTCCAGTGCCCTATCACCCACACTGGGAAGAGATTACAGAATCACAGAATCAGTCAGGGTTGGAAGGAACCACAGGATCATCTAGTTCCAACCCCCTGCTATGGGCAGGGACACCCCACCCTAGATCAGGCTGGCCAGAGCCTCACCCAGCCCAGCCTTAAACACCTCCAGGGATGAGGTCCCAACCATCTGCCTAGGCAACCCATTTTGGGCTCTTGCCACTCTCACAATGAAGAACCTCCTCACATCAAGTCTAAATCTCCCCATCTCCAGCTTTGCCCCATTCCCCCTAGTCCTGTCACTACCTAAGATCCTAAAAAGCCCCTCCCCAGCTTTTTTGTAGCCCCCTTCAGATACTGGAGGCCCCAGTAATGTCACTTGGGAGCCTCCTCTTCTCCAGACTGAACAGCTCCAACTCTCTCAGTCTGGACTGATAGGATTGGTGC
This sequence comes from Upupa epops, assembly GCA_013397515.1. Lineage (NCBI taxonomy): Eukaryota > Metazoa > Chordata > Aves > Bucerotiformes > Upupidae > Upupa > Upupa epops. The sequence continues at coordinate 88,069 of VZRI01004302.1, read as the reverse complement.
TCCAGCCCTCTGATCATCTTCATGGTCCTCTGGACTTGCTCCAGCATGTCCACATCCTGTTCTTATTAAGGGCTCCAGAACTGGATGCAGTACTCCAGGCGGGAACTCGCCAGAGCAGATTTTATGGCTTTTACTCATTTGTGCCTTCAAGCAGAGGTAGGAAGAGTGAAAGTATAGCAGTGAACGTATAGCAGCGCCTCTATAACTCCATCCAGTACTTCAAACCGACGTCTCAAATTTCTAATGGTCTTTTTCTTCTGATGTTGACTTCTTCAGAGGGTAAGATTTCTGCCCTCCAAGAATCTCTTCCAGCATCGTTCATTAGTCCTGAGTGTATGGAAAACGAGATGAATAATAGATGTGCATCAGCGAGAGTTCTGTGGTTCTGTGCTCATTATTTTGGAAACTAGGGATAAGGAGCAGATCAAAAATTAAACTAGTCTTTTAGACGTCCCCAAGGTAAACAGTAGCTATGCTCTGTTGACAGTTACCTGGGTTCAATGAAGAAAATTCAGCAGTTACAGAGGTGTGCGAGGACAATTGTGTTCAAGCAGCTGTACAGTTTCTGACTGAAAGGAGAAAACCCTTCAAAATGCTTAGATGGTGACTGATGGATCCCACTGTCCTTTGCAGAAGGGAGAAGTGAGCTTCATCCCATTCTACAGCAAGATCATTCATTATCAGGCAAGTCCCCAGCTGTCCTGGTTTATCAAAGAATCATAGAATCCTTAGAAATTGGAAGGGACATCGAAAGATCATCCAGACCAATCCCTCTGCCACAGCAGGATCACCTAGATCAAGTTGCACAGGAACACATCCAGGCAGGTTCGGAATGTCTCCAGAGAAGAAGACTCCAGAACCCCATTGGGCAGCCTGTTCCAGTGCTCCAGTACCCTCCCTGGGAAGAAGGTCCTGCTGGTATTTCTAGGGAACATCCTTGGTTCCAACTTGCACTCAGTGCCCCTTGTCCTAGCACCAGATGACCTTGAGAAGAGCCTGGCTCCATCCTCCTGACACCCACCCCTCACATATTTATGAATGAGGTTTCCCGTCAACTTCCTTTTCTCCAAGCTCAAGAGAACCAGCTCCCTCAGCCTTTCCTCATGAGGGAGGTGCTCTACTTCCTTCATCATCTTTGTTACTTTATGCTGGACACCCTCCAGCAGTTCTGTGTCCTTCTGGAACTGAGGGGCCTTGAAGTAGTGTGTCTTGAACTGGACAAAATACTCCAGATGAGGTCTCACTAGTGCAGAGTAGAGGGGGAGAAGAACCTCTCTCAATCTGCTAACCACCCTCTTCTAATCCCCCCAAGGATGTTGTTTGCCCTCATGGCCACAAGAGCACATTGCTGGCTCAGATTAGAATAAAGTTGCTTGAAATTAATTACGTGGGAAATGCTTTGCAAAGCAGAATGGTATAAATGATGTAAAATTTTCAGCTGCCTTATAGACTTGGGAGCTGGTTATGTTCATCAGTGAGTTAAGGATAAATATCCCATTTTATACTCATGTGATGTACGGTTCTGAAAACCAGTGTACGCTCATCTTTAAGAAGTGTCGCCTGCACATGGTGAATCTGGAAACGTGTAGTTGGGTTATTAATTGATGATGGATTTTGTCTTCTATTAAATTTTGTTTCCTTGGAAGAAGAGCAACAGGGTTCTTTGAAATTCCAGAACATCATTCAGGTTGGAAAAGATCTTGGAAATCCAGCAGAACAGGGAGCTCTGAGGTTTGTCTCTTTAATTTGATGATTCATCCTCAGGAAAAAAAACATGGATAACAGATCTTATAGATCTTTTATAGGATCTATAGTTCTTATAGACCCCATCTGCAGGACTGTGTCTAGTTCTGGAGCTCGCAGCACAACAAGGAGATTGAGCTGTTAGAAAGTGTTCAGAGGACGATCATGAAGGTGAGTGGAGTGCTGGAGCACCTCTTCTATGGGGACAGGCTGAGACTTAGGGCTGTTCAGCTTGGAGGAGACTCCGGGAAGACCTTAGAGTGACATTCCAGTACCTCAAGGGGGCTACAAGAGGGCTGGGGAGGGGCTGCTTCCAAGGGTTTGGAATTGTAGGAGCAGGGAGAATGATTTCCAGCTGGAAGAGGGGAGATTTCCAGCTGGAAGTCAAGAGGAAGTTCTTTACCAGGAGGGTGCTGAAAGACTGGACCAGGTTGCCCAAGGAGTTTGTGGCTGCCCCTTCCCTGGAACTGTTCAAGGACCGATTGGCTGGGGCCTTGAGCACCAGTGGGGAGTCTCCCTGCTCATGGCAGGGGGGTTGGAACTGGGTGATCTCTGAGGTCCTTTCTAATGTCAACCATTCTATGAATCTATGATCTGTAACAAGGAATCTTAGTTGCAGTAAAGGAAAGCACAGTCTAAAGCCCCAATGCAAGTAGAGGGGGAGAACATAAGTGAAGGGTAAATGTAATGAACTCTTGGTGTACTGAGGAGTTGCTACAAGACAAGATGAAGCAGACTATAAAAACCTTTCTTGGATGCAAAGCTGGAAGTGGCAAGCACGTGCTGAATTGATCAGACACACCACTAACTTAGTCTTCTATTTAGGGCATTGTATTTACATACGCCACTCGAAACATTTCCTTCTATAGCTCCATTTCTTTGCTGAACCTGATTATACAGGAAAAGAAATCAAAGCAAGCATGTTTGGACTCTCAGTATTGCAATTGCCAGTTATGATTCCTGCTGATGCAAGCAAAGAGAATAATAGAATCCTTAGGCATCAGAAGGGACCTCGAGAGATCACCCAGCCCAATCCCCTTGCCACAGCTGGATCACCTAGTCGCACAGGAAAACATCCAGGTAAGTCTGGAAAGTCTCCAGAGAAGGAGACTCCACAACCCCATTGGGCAGCCTGTTGCAGTGCTCTGTTACCATCCCTTGGGAAGAAGTTCCTGCTGATATTGATATGGAACCTCCTCTATCGCAGCTGGCACTCAGTGCCCCTTGTCCTAGCACCAGATGACCTTGAGAAGAGCCTGGCTCCATCCTCCTGACACCCACCCCTCACCTATTTATAGACATGAATGTGGTCACCCCTCAGTCTCCTCTTCTGCAAGCTCAAGAGACCCATCTCCCTCAGCCTTTCCTTATCAGGGAGCTGTTCTACTTTCTTCATCATCTTCATTGCTCTATGCTGGACACCCTCCAGCAGCTCTGTGTTCTTCTGGAACTCAGAGGCCCAGAACTGAACAGAAAAAATGCAGCCGTCAGTGCATTCCAGTAGGATTTACAACTCAGGGGGATAGAGAAGCTGATGTTGAAGCAGGATTTAACAGGGAAAGAAAAGCACAAATTGCAGAATCTATTATTGACTGGGGTCTCAGCAAAAATGCTCCCAGATCTTCTCTATCAATATATGATTGCATCAGCCACTTTGGTATTCTGAACACAGTACAGATCTGTAGGTCAGCTGTAAGAGTGTTTGCTTTATATTTTCCTGAGAGGTGAAACTTCTTAACTGAATCTTACGCTTAATCATTTCCAAATCCCAGGCTCTCTCTGCTGATCCCACTTTCGATTGAAGATAAAATTAATTTTCTGGGTGGCTGCATGACTTTTATTTCAGATTTGACTTAGAGATTTATGAGCAGGATATAGCTTTTCTCACCAAACACTTGAACAACCTCAGTCCCTCTGGTGTTTTCCACACTGACCCAAGTAGGAGGAAACTCCCGCTACCATAAAATTATTTGAAATCCCCACTTCAGAAGCCAAAAAACATTTTGAAGGCTGCTGTGTCCAGTTGCAGGAGGGATGAAAACACAAGGGATCAAGGTCCTGCTCTATTTCAAGCTGGAAGAGGGGAGGTTTAGACAGGAAGTCAAGGGGAAGTTCTTCACCAGGAGGGTGTTGAGATACTGGAACAGGTTGCCCAGGGAGGTTGTGACTGCTCCCTCTCTGGAATTGTTCAAGGCCAGATTGGCTGGGGCCTTGAGCACCCTGGTCTAGTGGGGGGTGTCCCTGCTCATGGCAGGGGGGGTGGAACTGGATTATCTTGAAGGTTCCTTCCAATCTGAACCATTCTATCTATCCAGATCAAGACAGGATCTTCTCCCCCTCTACTCTGCACTGGTGAGACCGCATCTGAAGTATTTTGTCCAGTTCTGGGCCCCTCAGTTCCAGAAGGACACAGAGCTGCTGGAGGGTGTCCAGCGTAGAGCAACAAAGATGATGAAGGAAGTAGAGCACCTCCCTTCTGAGGAAAGGCTGAGGAGCTGGATCTCTTGAGTTTGGAGAAGAGAAGGCTGAGAGGGGACCTTNTGGTCTGGATGATTTTTGAGGTCCCTTCTGATCCCTAAAGATTCTATGATTGTATGAAAAGTCAATGCTAGTTTTCAGTTAATTGTGTCTTAATTAAAAAGCAGAGAATGTATGGGTACACAATGAATCATCAGCATGGAGATGGAGACCAGGGCACTTACTGACTGACTCACAAGTTCCACTGTTGTCCTGTTCAGACTGTGAATCCCAGTGCTGAGAATCTGCTTTCAACTGCTTGCTTGACCCTAAGGATCTTGCTTAATGCCCAGAAAGACTCTGGTTTTGACAGAGCCCGATGAATTTAGTGGCTGTGTTTCAATAATGCGAGATAAACACTCAATGAATCCCACAGGCCCAGAATGTAAAAGACCCTTGAGATCACCCAGTCCAACCACTAACACTACTCTACCAAGGTTACGACCAGACCAGATCTCTCAGTGCCACATCTCAACCATGTTAAAGATGGAATGGATTGGGATAGGAATCAACCCCCTCCCTGGACAGCCTGTACCACATCTTGACTACTCTTTCAGTAAGAGTTTTTTTTCTAAAGCTCAGCCTAACCCTCCCCTGGAGCAGCTTGAGGACAGTCCCTCTTGCTCTGTGAGAAAAGACCAGCACACACCTCTCTACACTGTCCCTTCATGTAGTCGTAGAGGGCGAGATGTTCTTAAGCTGCCTCTGAACTTGATGTGAGGATTGGCCTATCCTGGTGATGTTGTGGGGCTTCTTCCATCTAGTTTTAGCCAGTTTCTTATATAGTCAGGTTTTCAAACAGATCCAACACTGAGCCCTCTCTTCATCTCTGTTAAAACTTACAGGGTGCAAATGTCTTCATTTCTTATACAAGAAGCATGAACCCACCTGAACCCTCAGCTCTCTACACCCTCCTTTCAGGTATGCTCTTCAGTATGTCTGTTCTAACCTCAAAGCTTGACCTCTATCTTATAATGATGTCTCTCAAAATGGCATCAACCTCTGACAATCTTTTCAAGGGTATCTGTGTAAGTAAACTCTAGAGAAACACTGGACTGCCCTGGGAAAGGCAAACCCACTGCCCACATACATATTTGTCTCCCATAAATACATAAAGGTGAACTTAGTCTTGTCATTTCCTAGCAGAGAGGAAATCTCTGGAATGCAAACAGCAGCTCCAGGAAAGAGAGCAGGCAGCAGTTCTGATTGCTATTTGCTTAGTTAGCTTGACCTTTCTCAAAGTTAGCTGGGCAGACTCCAGCAGCAGACTCTTCCCTGTAGTCGATGAAATCTCCTGTATTCTTAAACCTCTGAGCATTTTGTCAATGTCTTCTGTTTCTTCCAGTGAACTCCTCAGTCTCGAAAACTCTGCAGTAAACTATGCAATGAGTCCTACCCACTCAGATCCTGGTCACTCTTGCTCTGTGGCAAGAAGCCATTCCTGGAAGGACATTGAACAGAGTTAGGTGCTGGTCTCTGCTCAGAGGTCATTAGTCATTGGGGGGGAGGCGGAAAGGGAACACAGTGGGACTCCATACATAAAGGCTGGAGAGGGGACAGAGGTGGCTACCAAGCCAGTAAAGGATTTGGAACAGGTGTTGTGTGAGAAACAGCTGAGAGAGCTGGGGCTGTTTAGCCTGGATGAGATTGAGGGGAGACCTTACTACTCTCTACATCTACTTGAAAGGAGGTAGTAGAGAGGCAGGTGTTGCTCTGTTCTCCTTAGTGACCAGTGATAGGATGAGGGACAGTGGTCTTCAGCTGGTTCATGGGAGGTTCAGGTTGGGTGTCAGCAGGGATTTCTTTGCTGAAAGAGCTGTCAGGCACTGGAACAGCTGCCCAGGGAGGGGGTTGAGTCGGCATCCCTGGAGGAGTTGAAGAGAAGGGTAGCTGTTGCATTGGGGGACAGGATTTAGTGGTGCAGATAGGGCTGGAGGAAGGTTGGACTAGATGATCCTGAAGGTCTGTTCTATGATTCAGAACAAGAGGGGCCAGCCTCAAGCTGTGCAAGGGGAGGGTTGGACTCGACAGTAGGAAGTGTTTTTCCCACACATGCAGAGAACCAAGAGTAAATCACAGTCTGTGTGTGCACTTCATGCAGAACCTTTCCTCAAAGCAAATCCAGTAATTTCTGATGGAGAGAGGAAGGTCTGAAATGGTGCTGTAACCTGTTCCGTTATCTGAACAACATAGCAGGTTCTGTTATTAGCTCATTTCACCGTGTACAGTCAAGGAACAAGTTAATTGCCTTCCCAACACAACCCAGACTTGACTGTGAATATGGGCTTTNCATATTTACAGTGAAAAACCTTAAGGAAAATGCATTTTTGGGAACATACCCAAGTTTTCGGAGTAAAATGAACCAATTCAAATGATTGTGTCACCCAGAAAGGGAAACGAAACAATGTGATGTGAAAAAACACAAATGATAGAGTATTCATGAGAGAAAAACCTATTGACAGCCCAATTGTTACAGGCAGCCATAGACTCATAGAATCCTTAGGGATCAGAACAGACCTCCAGAGATCATCTAGTGCAGTACCCCTGCCACAGCAGGATCACCCAGACCAAGTCACACAGGAACGCATCCAGGCAAGTCTGGAATGTCTCCAGAGAAGGAGACTCCACAATCCCCCTGGGCAGCCTGGTCCAATGCTCCTGGGAAGAAGTTCCTGCTGATATTGATATGGAACCTCCTCTATCCCAGCTGGCACCCAGTGCCCCTTGTCCTAGCACTAGATGCCCTTGAGAAGAGCCTGGCTCCATCCTCCTGATACCCACCCCTCACAGATTCATAGACATGAATGAGGTCCCCCTTCAGCCTCCTCTTCTCCAAACTCCCTCTGCCTTTCCTTGTCAGGGAGCTGTTCTACTTCCTTCATCATCTTCGTTGTGTTAAAGCTGCTTTCTGAAGCATCTATGCTGACTCTTGCATCTCACTCCATTTTCAAGGCAGGTGAATTGGAACACAAAAGTCTCTTCGTTCCCTGACCTTAAGCTTCTCTGCCAACTCGTTCTTTGGGTGTTCTCAGCACTGAAGCTCTGCTTTCATGCTCCTATGAGCAAGACCTTGGGAATTAATTTTCAAAGCTGCAGAGTCCTGTGCCTATATTAGCCTGAGCAGTGAACTGTTTCAGGGATGTAGTTCACGGAGACCTCTTGTAATCAGAAGAACAAGGAGAAACAGCCCTCCTAAAAATCCCCTTTGGGACTCAAAGAAGATAGAAAGGAAGAATCTAAGTACAAGAGAACAAGCTCAGCTCTCACTGCCTGGTATTTTGGTGGTTTCTGGTGGGCTTTAGATAGAGTTGGAGGCACTTGTAACTACTGTGCTTAACTTTTTGTATCATGAAAGGTGGTGAAGGTCTCACAGAGCTCTTGAGACCCCATCTGCAGAACTGCATCGACTTCTGGAGCCCCCAGAACAAAAGGAGATTGAGCTGTTGGAATGGGTCCAAAGGAGGGCCTCGAGGATGAGAGGAGGGCTGGAGTCCCTCTCCTGCATGGAGGGGCTGAGAGAGCTGGGACTGTTCAGCCTGAAGGAGACTCTGGGGAGATCTTAGAGCAGCCTTCCAGTACCTGAAAGAAGGCTACAGGTGGGCTGGGGGGTGGCTGTTTCCAGGGTCTTGGAGTGGTAGGAGCAGGGGGAATGGTTTCCAGCTGGAAGAGGGGAGGTCTAGACTGGAAGTCAGGAGGAAGTTCTTCACCAGGAGGATGGTGAGATCCTGGACCAGGTTGCCCATGGAGGTTGTGGCTGCCCCCTGGCTCTCTGGAAGTATTCAAGGCCAGATTGACTGGGGCCCTGAGCACCCTGGTCTGGTGGGGGGGGTGTCCTTTCTCATGGCAGGGGAGTTGGAACTGAGTAATCTTGAAAGTCCCTTCCAAACTGGACCCCTGTATCCATGAATCCCAGGAGGTGCTTAAAAGGCGAGTAGATGGAGACCATGGTCTAGGGAATGGGAAGCTGTCACTACACCTATCTCTTTATCCTTAGTTGATCCTAGTGTGACCTTTAAGGTCAGGTTCTACTCTAGTAGCAGCCACAAAATAAAAGAACAAGAACAACAACAACAAAAGGATAAAGGAAAAAAAAAGAAAGGAGAAAAGAAGAAGAAGAAAAAGATGTCATGAATACTCTCCAAGAACGTTGAATCTATTTGTCATCTGAAATGACAGGTTGGCTGCTTGTAGTTTGTTGCTGACAAGCAGAATTGCCAGTGTTTTAAACTGGAGCAGCTTTTGAAATCATTGATTGTTTCGAAAACTCAGGCTGTTATGCTGAATAGATTCATCATTTACTGTTACAAACCATTGGAATCAACAGTTGCGCTCATCTGTGAGAGAGAGATATCCAACAAAGCAAGTGTTATCCTTACCAGCTGGCTCTAACTACTGAAGAGCAAATCGAGTCAGAGCTGCAGTGAGTGCCCTGCAGGCAGAATCAGAGAGTAAGTTAGCAGCTCAGGAGCAGATAGGTGTCACCCATGCTGTGTTGTCTGGCGTGAAGGCTGAAGATGAGGAGTGGTGTTTTGTGACAGCATCTAGGGCAAAAGGAGTTGGTTGTTGATGCACAGGTCAGTTGAACTAGAAATGCCTGGATTTTCTTAGCCTTGCTGGTGTGTGCAGCGTGTTGAGATGATTCCTTCAGTACAGATCTTTCTTCCAATTCAGAAATTAAAAACAAACACTTCCAATTATTTATCATAGAATCACAGAATCCTTAGGGGTTCAAAGGGACCTTGAAAGATCATCCAGTCCAATCCCCCTGCCACAGCAGGATCACCCAGACCAAGTCGCACAGGAACACATCCAGGCAGGTCTGGAACATCTCCAGATAAGGAGACTCTACAACCCCCCTGAGCAGCCTGCTCCAGTGCTCCGGTATCCTCCATGGGAAGAAGGTCCTTCTGGTATTTAGGTGTAATCTAAGTTTATCTAACGACTATGTTTATAAGTATAGATTTGAATAAATAATCTAAATAGGAATCAAATTTAAATACAAATTCAAATAACTGCTACTTCCTTCTTTCAAGCACTGGAGATACTCTTCACCTTTTCATGAGATGTCTCTTCCCTAGGGTAACTCTTGAAATGAGGTAGGACTATTTCCTAAGGCGCAGAAGTCATAAGAACCTCCCCTCTTCCAGCTGGAAACCATTTCCCCTGCTCCTACTCCTCCAGGCCCTTGGAAACAGTCCCTCCCCAGCTTTCCTGTAGTCTCCTTCAGGGACTGGAAGGCTGCTCTAAAATCTCCCTGGTCTCCTCTTCTCCAGGCTGAACAGACCCAACTCTCTCAGCCTTTCCCCATAGGAGAGGTGCTCTAGCCCTCCACTCATCCTCATGGCCCTCCTCTGGACCCATTCCAACAGCTCAATCTCCTTCCTGTGCTGGGGGCTCCAGAACTCGATGCAGTCCTGCAGATGGGGTCTGAAGAGCATCGTGATACTTCCACCACCTTTCATGATACACAGTTATTTTGTTGCATCATATGCCTAGTTTTTTTTTGATTTGTACTTCAAACTTGAGAGGAGGGGGTATTTTGCTGGATTTTATGAGCTTCTCTTAGTACATGTTACATCAAAACTACTTGTCTCATTCCTCTGCCTAAGGGAGATTGAGAGACCTGGAGCTTTTCAGTCTGGAGAGAAGGTTAGGAGGGATTTAATCCATGAGGGCTGGGTGTCAAGAAGACAGAGACAATCTCTTTTTCCTTGCACCTTGTGACAGGACAACGGGCAGCTGGAGCAGAAGAGGTTCCACCTTCTTCACTGTAAGGGTCACAGAGTACTAGAAGGGGCTGCCCAGGGAGTTTGTGGAGTCTTTCTGTCTGCAGACTTTCCAGACCCATCTGGATGTTCTTGTGTGACCTGCCCTAGGTTCTATGGTCCAGCTTGAACAGGGGGGGTTTGGACTCAATGTCCTCTGGAGGTCCCTTCAACCCCTAATGTCACCCTTAGGCTGCAGTGAGCAGTGCTGATGCATTGGCCATTATTAGTAGTGCTAACAGATGTTTTATAATTCTAATATATGTTTCACAGTCAGAACGTTTCAGCAGCCTATAAACAACTTACTCCTTCTCATTAACGTCTTTCTCTGCTACTGTAAGGAATGTGGCAAAACCTTCCTCTGGAGTAAAATTCCTTGTGTAAACCAATCCCAATGTCTTCTTGTGGAGCCAGAAAGCAGCAGAGTCCCGCAGATAACAGCATCAATAGCACTCACTGTGATTCAGACAACATTACGTAGCCACGCGCATGCAACAAAATACCCTACTGTTTGCTTAAATTAGTTTTTAATTGGATTTATATTTATCCCACCAGCTTAAACACTGTGGTTAAATATAGCTGCATCTTGTGTGTGTACTCCGTCCTTACAGAGTCACTCACATAGACCACAGCGTACAGCTTGTACTCTGTAGTTTTCTTCTTTTTGTAAGCTCTCTCAGTCAGAAATCCTGACTCCAAGTCCTCTGCCTGTTTATATCAGCCATTCTATCACATGGTTTGGGCTGCTTGGTTGGACTCAATGATCACAGAGTCATTCAAGTTGGAAAAGGACCTCTGGATCATCCAGTTGAACCATTAACCCTACTCTACACACTCACCCCTAAACTCTGTCCCCTAACGCCACATTTAAGTGACTCTTGAACACAGCCAGGGATGGGGACTCAACCCCCTCACTGGGCAGCCTGTTCCAGTGCTCGACCACTCTTTCCATGAAGAACTTTCTTCTGATGCTCCTTTAGTCGCTGGTCATCAGCTCTCTTCTCCAGACTCTTCCCCAGCTTCATTGTCCCCCTCTGCCCTTGATCCACAAGTGATGAGGGATGTACTATTTTCCTGGTTATAAGATCATAGAATCCTAGATCAGAAGGGACCTCAAAAGATCATCCAGTCCAAACCCTCTGCCACAGCAGGATTCCCTAGACCAAGTTGCACAGGATCATCTCCAGAGAAGGAGACTCCACAACCCCCATGGGCAGCCTGTTCCAGTGCACCAGAATCCTGCCTGGGAAGTAGTTTCTGCTGATATTGATATGGAACTTCCTCTGTTCCAGCTGGCACCCATTGCCCCTTGTCCTGTCACCAGATGACCTTGAGAAGAGCCTGGCTTTATCCTCCTGACACCCACCTCTCACAGATTTATAGACATTAATGAGGTCACCCCTCAGCCTCTTTCAAGACCTTACCTAAGTAAATCACCCTGACACTCTTTCTGTGCTAATTCACACTACAGGCATGAAACTGTTCAGCTCAGTATCTCAGGAGTCTCTTGTAAATTCAGAAGCAGAAATACTGGTACTGGAGTGTTGTGTCCAGTCCTGGAGCCCCCAGCACAAGTTGATATAGGCTGTCACCCAGCATTCCAGAGCTTTCTTGAAATACTACCTGCTTCACATCTGGCTACTACTATTTACAGATGGCTGCTCTGATTCTCTTTCAGCTTATGTAGATGAGGTGCCTTATAGACAGTAAAACCTGAGCTGTGGTCGGTGTGGTTGTATTACATGACTTCAGGGCTTCTACCACTCTGGTTCCGTGCAATTCAAGCTCATATGTGCAGAGAGCCTGTTGGATTTAGGGGTATCCAACACACTGATGCTGCACATAAATAGACATCAGGCGTTGGAGCTGTCAGCGTGAAGTCTGTGCTTCATAGCTGTGAATCAATTTGGGATTTAACACTGAAGTTGAACAATGGGTTTCCGATCTGAGCTCTCTATTTCACTGTCGTTTCAGTGCGTTGGGTGAGAATCTGACTGTTAACTGTCCTTGTTCAATCATGTCTGATCACACCCATCTAACTGCTTTTCACTCGGTAATTCGTTAGATGACAGCAAGAGGGAACCAGTTCTCCTCTGATGTTCTCTCAGCCAAACTGAGGCAGTGTGGACTGGATGATTGGGTAGTGAGATGGATTGTGAACTGGCTGCAGGATAGAAGCCAGAGAGTAGTGGTCAATGGGACAGAGTCTAGTTGGAGTCTTGGATCTAGTGGAGTCCCCAGAGGATCAGTACTGGGACCAGTCCTCTTCAATCTATTCATTAATGACTGGGATGAGGGATCAGGGGGCACTGTCAGCAAGTTTGGTGATGACACAAAGCTGAGTGGTGTTGCCGACACC